>CM076573.1:578895033-579495033 GCA_034641835.2 Pinus albicaulis | reverse complement strand
CAACTTCGACACCAAGAAAACACTGCTGAAAATTCGAATTCCACCAGCACAAAACTCAACCGCTTCAATGATTTGCAATTGCTCCAATGATCAATATCGCTCTAATACCATGTAGAAATTATATAAATAATGTTTTATACATCCAATATTCTCCTGATCACACACTATTTGACTTCATGCACAATACATAATCTCTTCTACCATTGATCATTACTTGCGGAAATTAAATCAATTGCATGCACACATTAAAACCATAAAAAATTCACACATATGAACACAGTGATTTATGGGAAAGCTTAAAGCTGAAAAAACCAAACTATCTGTATAATATATGTCATAGAGATCATGTGACAATCATCATACAAAGCTTATCACAAGCTCTCAGTACAATCTCCAATCGCTACACACTAATCAGGTCCGATCTAGCAAATCCCATGCACCGATCTCTGCTACCTGCTAGCCTGCCTCTACTGCGCAATCCCTACTGAATATGGGCTCTGAATGAACTCGAATTGGTCCAGCCTTGCTCACACAATCCTCATTGGCATCTCCATCAATGTGTGGTGCAAAATCATGCAACACTATAGTCATAACTGATAGTCTACTTGCTCTTTCACCTACCTCTCCACTGGTCTCCACTGAAAATGTCCATGCACTGTAGTTAACTGATGTATTCTTCAGTTGATTAATGAGTTATTATTTAGTGAATTAATTAATAATTAATTCACACCACTCTCACTAGTGTATCAATCAGTTAGACTAGATACAACTAGCTCAACCGTGTCTAACTGAGTTAAATTGAACACAACTCCACCAACTACTTCAATAACTCCACCAAACTCCGTCACATGAGTTCTAACTGAAGTCATCATGTATTAGCTCCAGTAAACCCTCAGGAATAGCATAATTCCTTCTGTCAGCTACTGTGCCACATCTGTGCACTTAACTGAAGTGCTCCAAGAGAATAAGATAATGTTTAGAGTCCAAATATTATTAAGAGCTAATATTCGACATATCTATTTTTAGACTAGCAATCTAAAAATAGACTCCGCCCAATATGTCTAAAAATAGAAGTCCATCTATTTTTCCAACTTGACCAACCATCCACAAATAGCATCCTGCAACTCATAGAATATGATCGACATGTCTAAAAATAGACATAGTCTAAAAATAGACTTGCGCCAAAAATAGCCTGCGGGCCCACTTAGTGAAGGCGACTCTTTTCACTAAGCCCATCATCTTGTTGCAATATCAACACTCCCTCTCAACAAGATAGGGATTATCTTCCACCCCGATCCTGCCTCTGTGGTATTCGAATTTGCTCCTGGTGAGCACCTTCGTCAAGATATCAACATCCTGATCCTTCGTAGGAATGTAAGAAAGTAACATGATCTTCCGCTGCACACAATCTCTGATATGATGATACCGGATGTCAATGTGTTTAGATCTATCATGAAATACTATATTAACCGAGAGTTTTATGCAACTCTGATTATCACAATATATCACAGTAGGATCTAAGTGTGAATCGAACAACTCGACCAGGATCTTCCTCATCCATATAGCCTCGCATGCAGCCAAACTTGCTGCCATGTACTCGGCCTCTGCTAAACTGAGTCCCACAGATCTCTGCTTCCTGCTATACCAAGAAACTGCTGTCGACCCGATACTAAAAATCCCTCCAGATGTGATCTTTCTGTCCATTGGGCTCCCTTCCCAATCTACATCCATGAAGCCACACAGCTTCACCTCATCCGACTTTCTGTACCATAATCCATATCCCGATGTGCCTCTGAGATATCTCAATACATGCTTTCCTACCTTCCAAAAGAGCTTGGTAGGCTTAACCATAGCTTGTGAAAGCTGGTTAACAACGTATCATATGTCAGGTCGTGTATTGGCTAGATACATAAGCGACCCCACCAACTGTCGGTAAACAGTGGCATCCACTACCTCTGCCGATGTAGCATCCTCTTTCCTCCAACCACCAGGAAGAGGAGTGTCAATAGGCTTGCAACCATGCATGTTGAACTTCTCCAGTATCTCCCGGGCATACTTGCCTTGAGACACAAACAATCCATCACTGCACTGCCAAATTTCCAATCCCAGGAAATAATGAAGGAGGCCCAAGTCCTTCATCTGAAACTCTTTTGCAAGATCAGCCTTGCATGAGAGTATCAACTGTTCATCACCCGTCAAAATCAAATCATCTACATAAAGTACAATGATCAACAACTTACCCTCCACCACAATCTGGTATAGGTTCTGATCCGCCTAACTCTTGGTGAATCCAAGATCGACGAAATAACTATCTATCCATGTGTACCAAGCACGAGGTGCTTGTTTCAACCCATACATCACTCTTTTGAGTTTTAGAGAGTCAGAAAAGAGCTGAAAGATGACTCCTCCTAGAGTAACGAGTGGTATTAAGGGCATCAACTGGTTCTGTGATGGTGGAATTTCTTAGAAAAGGTAATGGTTAAGAGGCTAGCTAATGAGACCACTCATTGTAGCGGTTCCTCAGGAATGGGTAAAAAATCAAGTGAGGGCATATGATCGACCGAGCAGATGGTAACAATGGAGTGAGAAAACCAAGGCTCATCTGGAAAAATAGGCTGATAAAATGGCAATCACAAGAGGTAAAATAATAATGGTTTCATTTTTACATAATCTTGAAATCAGGAAACTCTGCTTGAGGTTGGTTTCTTTTTTACACAAGCTTGAAACGGGAACAAACTATGCTTGAAATTAGTTTCATTTTTACACAAGCTTGAAACAAAGATAAACTATGCTTGGGATTGGTTTCATTTTCACACAAGCTTGAAACAAAGATAAACTATGCTTGAAATGTTTGCATGCCCCCTGCATGGTGACTCAATACGAGGTACATGCCCCCAAGCTTCAGTGCATTCACTGGAGTAGATTTCTAGTTACTGACAGGTGGATGGAATGAAGGTTCAATTACAAGATCAAGAGAAAGACTCGACTTGGATTTTACGAGATCTAATCAAAGACTCGAATTGAAAAGGGAACCCGTTTCATTTTTTAACGAGGTTGACACAGTAAAAGAACTATCCTCATGAGAGCTAATTCATTTTTTAATGAGGTTGACATAGTAAACGAACTATCCTCAGAAGATATTGTTTCATTTTTTAAGGAGCGTGACAAAAGAAAACAAACTATGCTCCGACGAGCTTGTTTCCTTTTTTGAGGAGCTTGACACGAGAAAACGAACCATGCTCCAAAAGACCTTGTTTCATTTTTTAAGGAGCTTGACAGAAGAAAACAAACTATGCTCCGCTGAAAACTCATCATGTTGAATAAGAAGTCATGGCATCCAAGAGGTTCTCATATGATGGGAGAACAACATCTCGGAAATCAGGACCCAATTCCCCTAGCACACGATGCACAACGACGCTATCATTGAATGCGGGCACGGGGCAGGTAGCCACATAATTAACCTGCGGTGAGGAAGGTACAACTAGAGGATAAAGATTCAGAAGAGACGATGGTGGGACAATTTCCACCTCAGGACCAAAGAATGGAAGCTGATCAATGGTCACGATCCGACCTTTGTGTGGAAAACAAATCACACGAAAGAGTGATGAGACAAGTGCACCCATGGCATAAGCATAGTCGCACCCCAAGAGTAAATTGAAATCCAAGGGGCCTGGGACAACCATCACGTCTATACAAATAGTTTTCCCTCACAAAGTGATTGGCAACTTTGGAACGATCCCTAGTGGTTGACTAGTTCCTCTGTTAAATGCCAACAAATTTTGAGTAACAGGCATAAGCTGTGGAGAACCAAAAGCTTGCCAAGTAGTTGAATACAGAATACTAACGGACGTGCCTTCATCTATAATTGTGCTAGTTGTGGCCACATCAAAGGTCTTCACCATGATATCAAAAGGGACATAAGAAGGAAGGTAGTATCCTGCGAATCGACTCCAATCGAAGGAAGTGACCAACTACTTGGAGAGGGTACCATAGAAATGATATGGTCATCCCCTTGTGTTATGGGAGCAAGAGGAGGATCCTCCGAGACCTCCATCATGGGAGCAGGAAGAGCAAATTCTTGAGTCATAGGGACATGAGAGTCTTTCTCCAAGTCTAAAGAATCTGAAGAAAGAAGAAGAACGTGAGGGGGATGAGATCCACTCTTGACGGAAAAGACTTGATGAACCACAGGAAGGATTAGATCAATCAATTCCTCGACCAATGGTTGGTCAGGAATGGATTTGTGATTTTTAATTTCCGGGGGAGTGGGATCGACCAAGGATGAATCTTGACCGATCGGTCGATCAACTAGCAGAGGACTCAAAGAAAGCTTCTGGTAACCAACTGGGAGGGAAGGTGTAGCAACAGTAGGGTTGTCCAACTCTCTAGTGGCTTCACCCATGTATGGAAAAATGTGAATGGGATGATGCCCTTCACAAAAATTACAAGGATTCATGATCTTAACCTATTTCTTATGAGTCTTATTAGTACTAGTTGAAGATGTGCCACCAATATGACTTCCAGAAGCCAAAGGCAACGGCGGACGGCCGTCAGACCATACTTCAAGCACCTTGGGAATGCCAGGGCAGTATGAAAGAAAGTGGTCACCTTTGCACAACATGCAAGGGAATTTGACTCTGCGAGATAGAGTGGGAGGTTTCTCGATAATAGCTGTATCGGTAGCAATAGTTTCCGATTTTCCCCCTAGCTTATTTTCTCTCTTCTTCTTCTTAGCCACTTGGTTACTAGAATCCAGACTTTCACCAGGCGAAGAGGAAGAATGAGGTGAAGAAATAGGAAAAGAGGGTGAGGGGTCAACATTAGAATCAATATGATGTTGTCCAGCCGAAGGAGACGGTTGAACAAAGGTTGGGACACTCGGGACCACCGAGGTCGAAAATAACCATACGGGCAAACCAACAGTTAACCCAGGAAAGGACAATGTTTCCATATAAGGAGCACCAACATTCCAAAAATAAGGAAAATGACTAGGATTCCCTTAAGAGGGGATTCCTTGGTTGGTAAACTTTGGAAACGTTGCCATTGAAAACAACCCTAAAAAACACTAAGGAAGATAACTTTAACCAGGAATATTTCGTGGGAAGTTAATTTTAGACACTGAAAAAAAACTCTGTCTTTTCATATTTTAAGAGTCAAGAAAAGGACAAAGGTGACTCTAGTCGCTTTCAGTTTTAACGAGCGTGAAAGGACAAGTGCTCGATGATCTTTTCAAATTTAAAGAGTCAGTAAAGATCGAAAATGACTACTCAGGAAATCTAAGCAAGAGGATGTACCAAGTTTTTGTGAACTGCCATATACACCTTGGTGATAAAATGAAAGAGAAATGACCAAGGACTTAACGTACGTGTAGCTAGTCTCCCCAAATGCTGTGTTCGGTGTATCACGGTTACATGGCGACAGACTTGGATTCCTATGGATAAAAGGATATGCAACCTATGAGAGTCTCCCTTTATATACTCGATGGTATGGGGAGTACAAGTCCATGCTAGCGCTGTCTACTGCCAGATGGAAAACGACAAATAATAGGTTTAATGACGCCAAAACACGTCACTAGCCGAGACCTCTAAATATGTGCGTTAAGTTTCAATGCTTCCTTAGGTTAATTCAATTGATTTTATAGTTGATCTTGAATTATGTTTCAATTTCAGGCTCTATCGAACATTGATCTCAAATTTCCTAAATTCAAACTATATGGAAATGAATACCATTTTCCTTCAATGAACGCTAATTAAGAGAAGGATAGAGATCTTTCAAACAATAGAAATCAATGAAATCAAACGAAGAAATCCGCTAATGCATCTATTTCAATAGAGTGAAAAATGAAAAGTTCTTCCCTAGCTAATCAAGCACTAGTTATGCAAAAGAACTTTCCTTTTCCAAACAAATTAAAGAATGAAATTTTTTGATTTTTTCAATGAAATGAAGCACACAATGCACTAATGACACGAAAAAAGAAAAAAAAAACACTAGTTTGAGGATCGTGAATGTAAAGAGATAAACCCACTGATTTGATGAAAGAAACGCAAACACAAAATGCACCCAAACCAATGAAGCACTCTTCCAATCAAAGAAAAAGCTGTGAAATGATCCAAACAAGAAAAGTAATCTATGCTTGGAGCAGCAAGAAGAAAAATTAAATGAAACCTGTAATGACCATTCAACCAAAACAACCGCTCAAAGGATCAAAAATAACTAAACGCAATTGATCAAGAGATGTGACTGAAAAGAATAAAAAAACTCGACTTCCAATCAGAAGGCTCAGTGAGCTATGACACTCAAGAATCCTAAGGCCATAAACTACATTGATAAGTAAACATACGTACAACTGAGAAGAACAAGTCTGTGACAATCAAAACAATCTCAAAAAAACAATTGCAAATAAAAAATCTACCCAGAGACAAGCACAACTGACCAAAAAATCCAAAGGAGAGTCAATCCAAACCCTACAGGATTCAGTGCGACTGTAAGGCGGTAATCCGCACCAAACAGGGGTGAGCGCTAGTGCAACACAAGCAACATGCACCAATCGACGTGACTGTTCAACCAAAAAACACGCCAAGCCGGATATCAATGGGAGAATGGGAAATCCGAAATCCAATGAGTAGAGGTCAATCATGACACTCTGGAGCTGAACAAGAGGACTCTAAACAAGAAAACAAACCAGAAAAGATAGACAAACAAGCAAACGACTGAAGTCGACTAGATAAGGGCAAAAACATAAACTCACACTGATCCCCAGTGGAGTCGCCAATTTGTTACGTAGGTAAATCCTCTGCGGATGGAGACGATCCCTCTAGCCCTAGAATGGGTCTAGTAACAAAATGACAAACTAGAGTGTAGGCTCCTAATTACTGAATGAAATAGACATGATAGAACAACCTACCTGGAGTCCAATGCTGTCATTGTAGCTGTTATAGTGGTGGCCTCTCGATTCCTGTCTTGGCAAGTCATGATCCTTTTGAAGTGATGCTTGGATACCTGCACAAAATCAACAAACAAAAGCAGCATACGAAACAACAATCTCATTCATAATTACTAACCAGTCAAGGAGGGTTAATCATATTGCATTAATAAAACACATCAACATGATATGGGAACCGAACAATAGTTATACATATGTATTAATAGAAGAAAGAGTTACAACCAAGCCCTGACATCACAGCCTCCTTCAGTGGGGTTCAGTTGAAGTGCGTCTCGACGAATGTCAGGGAATTCAGACGGGATGAAGGCACAAGCCTACGCTCTCTCAACAAGGGACTCTTCCGTTCTATCTTGAATAGAAATCTCTCCAGCTTTTTCACTTCTTCAGTTCAGCTCAGCTCAACTTAGCTAGCTTCATCAATGGAGGATGAGCTATATTTATAGAGGGAGAGGAGGATGTTCGGATCCATACTATGGTGGAAGGAAGACCTTATCTCATGTGAGGTTTCCCCAAAAGGTGGAAACAAGAGGCCAAAGGAGGAAGGCCATGGTTATTTAGTCGAACCACTCCCCATGACTCATCCACGAAGTTGTTATGATCGAAAATTTGCCTCTATTTTTAAAAATATTTCCATAAACAGATTGGCGCGAGCAGCTAACTGAGATAGAGAAACAGCTAGCGCGGGGACCAATGTTAATCTACCTCATCGGTGCGAGGGCATAACTGGATTCTAGCGCCAAGGAAAAAATAGGTGTTTTTGGTGGTCTGTTCGGGAAATGGTCAACAGAAGGAATGTTAGACTCATAGTAAGGGATGCAATGATGATATTTGCAAGGCATGACACTTTATTTTGTTCACAGAAATGAGCCTCCAATGTGTGGGACGGGGATTGCAGGGACAGTGACAAAATTCTGTGTAACATATATATAAGAATTTCAAATACTAAATGACATTTCTGTTGTAAATTCCATCAAAATTATAAAAAATCTAAATATGATATTAATAAACTCCTAAAAATAATAATAAGTGAGAGCATTTGCAGAAAATTTTCAAGGGGATGAATTTAATTGCGATCGGACAAGTTTATATTTGTTTGAATTTTTTTATAAATTATTCGTTTACTTTTTGGATAGAGTATAACGCAACCTATTCATGCTTGCCACTTCTGAATATTTCTTTAATTCAATATGTTTCCAGAAGAAAACTAGTAATTACAGGTTGCATATGTATAGTTGTGGCAAAAAAAAATAGAACAAGCTTAAAGTGTAAAAGGTGAGTAAATAATTTGAGAATGTGTGATGTCACTTGAAGTTTGAATTCACAGAGCGATATGGGTGCAACATTTTTTTTCGAACATATAGTTCGACATCTCAGAGAGAATGAGAAAAATTTCGTGTATTTGAATATCCTAAATTTCCATAAGGAGGTTTGACATTGTCCAATTGCCTTTCTCAACTTCCTTCAGCTTCCAAAAAGATAATTTTATAGTTATGCGCACAACAATAACGTAGGAGTGTGACCGTCGTGGAGACTTCGCAGATCCAGAGTCCCATAGATCCAACTTCAAAATATGGTTTTAAGTTGGAAAGAAAGATGAGCACAAGAGTTTTGTTGGAATATGGTTTGACAACGCAGACATAATGGAGGCCAATCATCTCCTTGAATTCCCAACACCGCTTTTAGAACTGTTTCTTCCAATTGAGAGAGAATCTGCGAAGGGGAGCCAAACATTGCACTGTAATATTGTATAGCAGAATCTCTTTACGCATTTTAATTGACTAATACCGATTTTTAATCTTATGGCAGATAATATTTCAATTGGCTAACACCAAAATCAACGATGCAAGATGGCACTGGTGGCATGGAAGGGGAGTTATTCTCAGAGGAAATGCCTTACGACATAATTATCTTGGTGAATTAGTTCAATTTATTAAATATTGTGATTTATAAGTAGAAAGTTTTGGGATCAAACTATGAGGCTAGCTATCTCTATGGACTTTGTGGGCTAGATTTAATATCCTTTATCAAATTAAGTTACCAAAACTATAATTGAGCAATATATTTTATGTACCATTTTGAAATTAAAAAAAAGTACATAAAGATTTTTCAAAAAATTGTATTTTCATAGGGGTCTTAACATGTGTTGCATGGATTTTATTTAATATATGAGTCAATTACTTACAATTGAACTAAATGAGTTTAAAAGAGATCATGAAAGTAAATTAGGAAAATAGATTTGTACACATAGTCTAAAATATGATTGCAATGGCTCTTTTTAATAGATTGATTTAATTTGTATGAAATAATATGATGGTTGCATGTTTTATTATTATTATTATTAATCTTAATAAGCATGTTTATTTAAGAATAGGATTTCCAAAATTTTAATTTAATTATCAATAATTATTAAATGGATGGTAGGATTTAACCTCCATCAAATATTCTAGAATATTTTTAGTTGCGTGGAGAGGTGCATTCTACATTGCACTATGAGGAATATGTGTAATGCTTTCCATGCTCAACTTCAAGTTGACACATGTCCATTTTAAAATAAAAATAAAATATTCTCTAAATAAAAAACAATATCGACTATAATAGGAAAACCAAAATGAATATACATATATGGTTAGTTTTAATTGAAGGCATTATAAAACATCAATAATATCACTATCAATAATAGTATGATGTCTATGTGAAATAACATAATTTTATATGATTTTTTTTTTGTCTGTCAATGTGTTTGTGATCCTCCAGGCTTGACATGTGGCTTGAGGAGCGGTCATCAAAGTCACCATAGGGAACAACCACCCCCATGAGGTTTGATCCTAGGTATCCTTGCTGATGAAGCCCATCCTCAACCGAATGTGCTAGTGGGACTTGAATAATTTTATATGAAGTTAAAAAAGAGATAAAGTAATTAAAAAAACAAAAAAAAAAACAAAAAAAAAAACATATTTTTACTTTTGAGTATGAGGAAGATGTATAATTATTATATTTTTAAAAATATTTTCGATAAAACATTTAAATAAACTATTTGAATATTCATGTTAATTACTCTCTCTCTCTCTCTCTCTCTCTATAGGTGTGTGTGTGTGTGTGTGCCCAAAGAGAGACATTTCAATGTCAAATATGTACATATTTACGCCGATACATATTTATATTTTGGAATAGGGCTTTAATTAATTATCAACAATTATTCTCAAAGAAATTATCCACCTCAATTTTTGATCTACTTAGGATTGGGAATGTAACCCCCAGGAACGATCTGTCATGCCTAATCTGGGTCTTTCTCACTACTCTTCTCCCTCGGTTATCTCCAATTATCTTGCTTCTCCTTCTAGTCCCACAACTTGTTTCCCTCCTCCCGTGAAATTTATCAAATTAAATTTTGATGGTTCCCCAAAAGGAAACCCTGGTCCTGCAAGTTATGGGGGAGTTTTTAGAAATTCTATGGGTTAAATCCTTCATATTTATACAAAATAAATCAGGCATAATACCAATAACGTAGCGGGGCTATGGGCCCTGCAACAAGGGCTTCTAATCACCATTCAAGAAAGGTATCATATACTTCTCATTGAAGGAGATTCACAACTTATCATCTCTATTTTATGGAAAATTCAATGTGGCATCGACCCCTCCAAAGTATTTGATAGTTAATTTTTAACAACTAGGATTGTGAAACTTGCATCCCTTCTATCTCTCATTCATGCACCCTTTCCAACTCATGTTAAACTTGGGGGAAATAAAATCACATACAAGATTGAAAATTTTGGTCTCAGGATGAGGGATACATCTCTAGAATTATCTTAGGATCACAACATCCCTCCTCTACTCCGATCAATTTGTCAACTCTAATGCGCAAGGTTCTCTAGACAGCTCCATTCCTTAGTATAATTTATGCAACCATATTCTAATTATGATCCAAAATTTTCTACTGGATGATAATTATATTTATATATCTTGCCTATCATCTTGTCATTATGACATTGTGGACAAGTGAAGTTTATTCAACCTCAAGACACTAAATTTATGTTATTGATCTAGTCTCCCTTCAGCAAACCAATAACAACTCAATTTGTTATGTAACCCCTTTCTAAAGTAATATAAATATCTAACTTCACACACAATTTTTTTTATTAATGATTATTAGGTGGATGGTATGAGTTTGAATTGAATAATTAAAAACAATGTCATATGAACAAGTGCCATATAGAGTGAGTTATGGTTTTTTGGCCATGTGTTATTGGCCCATGATATTGTAATAAAGACTATTTACAAATTACCATGGTAAAGTGGAGGTAAATATCCATGATTAAGAATCTTGTTCCACCATTTTTTTAGATGCACAGATGTTTAATTTATATATTAATTATTTCTATAATTAATAATAATAATAATAATTTACCCTAATGCAAGTGAGTCCCTAGAGAAATAGAAGAATAGGGGACCATGTCCGCCACACTGGATTGGAGAAGAGATTAATTTTGGGGGGTAGCATGGCCTCCCCCTTGCATGTATAACCCATGCATATTTATTTCTATTAAAGCTAGGATGGCTCTCGAATACTCAGAGTTGATGGGGGATGGTATTTGGGTACCGAGACACATAGAGTGGCATTGGAATGTTTCCCTGTATCAAGAGAGAAAACAAGGAAGTAGCCGCAAGTGAAGTCGGTTGGAAAGGCACTAGTTTTGGTTCGAAGGACATATTTTGATTGTAATTTTTGCAGTACGCACTAGGGCTAATGTGTTGTGGGTTGCATGGTGGTCTAAGTGGTGGAAGTTGTTATGGACGAGTGCAGAAGACATAAACGCAGGGGGAGTGTTGGCCTCCCCTATATGGTCATTCTTGGGGACTCAACTACTTCAAGTTGGAGTGAGTCACCTCTGTCGATATGTAATGAATGGTTACCTCTTCATATTGTTCGGGCACCTCTCAATCTTCAAGATCACTCTCTGAATTTTTTTTGGTATATATTGGGAAAGGTTTTTAAGGGAACATGGGTTCACTATAATCTTCTCATAGGCCTAAGTGGATCTCAGTGCCACTATTCTGGTGTTGTTTCTTGCATAATTGATATTTCTTGCCCTTGTTATTGGTTCATTATCGGTTATGGTCTTTTGAACTGATCTCGATACCCTTCTTTCCCTCACTTATTTTTAATTGTTCTGGGTTGATTGATAGAAAAGAGTTTGTGTATACATGACCTTAATAGTAGCAACCCTCCTAGACTGTCTCTAACGGTCGACATTGTGTGGAGATTTAATGTAGGTGGGGAAAATCTATCTCAGTTTTGGCCTTACCCTCTTTCTAGCTCAAGTGGGTTATATTCTAGTCAACTATAAGTTTGGGTCTCTAAGCAGCCCAAACCCTTTATCTTGGTACAATGTATTAAGAGTCAAAATCACAGGGTTTTTCATTACTGGATGAGGATGCAATGCCATCACATGTGTAATAGGCATGGAGGAGGAGTTCCCGACCTCCAGGGCCACAATAGAGCTCAAAAACATGTTGAGTAAGTTGTTGACACTTTCCAAGTAGTAATTCCCCATGAAACTCAGGAGGAAATCTACAATTTGGAGTCCTATGTTTTCCATTAAAGATAGGTTTTCTCTGAGTCTGACATTATAGAAGATGTTTCCACATGTATTCCTAATCCAGGGCATATCCAAGGATGAAGGAAGCATTATTTTGGAGTGTTGACCTTATATTGGAAGATGAAGACCCTGCTTGGCAGGATATTGATAGATAAGCAAACAAAAAGGCATGACATATTTTCTAGTTTAGAGGATGTGAAAAGGCCACAATGCAATCATAATTTTCGCTTAGGGAGGATTGAGGAGAGGCTAGCACACATTGAGCTAAACTTATAGTGTGGACCAGCTTCACATGTTCCTCCTAACACAAGTACTAGAGATCCATCTCCAGTCACTTATTTAGACACTTGAAACTACATGATTATCTCCAGTTTTTGTTTTTACAGTGCATTCATAGATATTCTAGTTATACTAGAAATTCTTGTGCTCCTTGAATTTTGACTAATTACTCTATATGAAGGTGATAAAAATATATGTTTTCCCTATGGGCATATTGAGACCACCTAACTAGTGATAGATGAAATGATGATGCTTGATGGATGTATATGGTTTGCTTGATATTTTGAGGTAATACAACCTAAAATTAAAATAATAATAATAATAATTTAAATAAATCTCCTCTAACCTTCACTCCTCCTCCAGTGGGATTTGTAAAGTTTAATTTTGATAATGCCTATAAAGAGAACCCTAGTCAATCTGGATATGGTGGGATGTTCCATGATTGTGAGGGATGATTACTAGTCCTTTACACAAGCAATTGTGGGATAAATGACAACAACATGGTTGAGTTCCTTTCTCTGGAGACATATCTGTGTCTTGCTAAGAATGAGGAATATTAAAAATTGCAGGTGGATGATGATTCTCAACTGGTAACTGTTAGGTCCCCGTAGTTTTGGCAGATTGGAAATGACCAAAAAGACAAGGGTAACATCAAACCAATCTTTGGAGTCCTAGGACCTAGCCTTCCTGGACTTAGAGAGGGCTCTCTCTATGCTTATGTAAAGGATTTAACTTGTTTGATTTTAGGCTAGTTATAGGGATTAGGGTTTTCTTGTTTGTTTGTTTGGTTGGATAGGTTGTGAAGAAGAATAGGTAGATTAAGAGAGGATCAATCCATTGGGCTATGGATTCTGGAAAGATTTTGAAAAGTGTAGAAATAGTTCAAGGGTGTTTCATAGGGCAAGTAAATAGGGCCAAATGGATCTAAGTAGGTTTTGAGAGAGTGAAATGAACATGGAGGAGTGAATATAGTAGTTAAGGGGCAATCAAGGATCCTTTAACAAACTAATAACAAGGAAAATCTTTCAGCATGATTAGCATAGTAAAAAATTGAAGGGTAATGAAGGATTCTTCAACCAAACAATACTAAGCAGACCTTAGAGCAACATATGAGTAAAATTAGAGAGTAGTTAAGGATTCTATGAACTTACTTGAAAAAAATTATATTTTTAACATAACATCTCAGTAAAACTAAAGAGCACTTAAGAATTCATTAGTTAAACTTCAAGGAAGCAAACATAAATATCAAAGGATGCAGACAAAGCAGGGTGCCCAAAGACATATCCTACTATAATATTTCTATCCCATGATCAAAGAAACATAATTAGAACCAAAGAAAACATGTATAAAAGGTGGAATACATCACCATTCAACAAAGCTTTATGAATCCTAAGAATGAGCTTAATCCACAGCTGCTCAGTCTAAAGCCATCACAAGACACCAAAACCAATTTCACAAATAAACTCAAAGTCTATATCATATTATGCTCAGCAACCAACCAAAAAAACACAATAAGACCTCCATGCTCTATTTATCTAGCAAAGGAGGGCCAAAACCCTAATTAGGGTTTTGGAAACCATAAATACACCATAAATGTCATTTATGTCCAAAGAGGCCATGCAAGGCCCAAGGCACATAATATATATTACAATAAATGAAAGATAACTCAAACTTAACTCCTCAACCAACTCTGGAGTTATTTGCCCAAAAAAAACATTAAAATATCCTTCAGTGTGTTTTGTTGAATTTTTTGCAAAAATGCAGCACAGAGGTCCAAGGGCGCAGCGCCTGCACCAAAAAACTGAGACATCTTGCAGCCAAGTTTTGAAGGCCTTCCCGATGTCGGAATGAGCTCTGCATGGCTTGTTGGAAATCCTGTTCAGTCTACTTTCCAAAAATACTTTTGGTTTTCTAGGTGGACTTCATTTTCCTGTCCAAAAATCAAAACTCCCAAGGCTTCTAAAGGTGCAGCGCCAACCCTGAAAACATGGTAGAAAGGTGAAATTTCAGGTGTTTTTGACCCTTTTGGAGGACCAAATCAACTCCAAATGATCTAAAAATTTGTGATCATGGTGTAATTGACCTGAAAAATCGAAAAATGTAAATCATTTCTCCTGAGGATGCCCTGAGAAAAAGTGCAACGCCCTTGGCCCTCAAAAACAGTGAAAAACCAAAATTTCCAAAAACTTGCCAAAATCTGCAAATATCTCCCTCATGGTGTTTGGGATGCCTGTAGGAATGAATCAACCAGGTTTTCAAGGTTTCATTTGTATTTTACCTTCCTTGGTGGCTTTCCCTCATTGGCACTTTTACCTACTGTCATCATCATTTCTAATTCTTTCTTCATGGCTCTTTGACCTATTGCCATCATTTGCATTGATATTTTATGCCTAATTACTGCCAAGAGTATCACTGTCCTCTGCCTCATCATCATCATCATTATCCTTTCCCTTTCCACCATTGGTTTTTTCATCCTTAGTTTCTGCATCTTCACTGCCTTCTTGCTTCAATGCCCTCTGTTATATTGATCTTTGTCTTATTGACATATGCCACTGTATCCTCCTTCTTCATTGCTTGTTACATCATTATTTGATTTCTCATTTTCCTCTCCCTTATTGAAATTTTATTGCTCCATGTATTATTGACATATTGACCACTTTTCCTAGTAATGTAGGGGATGAATTTGTGAGGAATAGATGTAGGCACATCCTTAGGTGAGTGATCAACCTTTCAACAATGTATCCCTTTTGGCCATGACTGGTATTCTTAGTATGTAGAGGGAGAGATGTTTCAATCAGTGATGTATTAAGCATGAAAAATAGGGTTTCCTCCTTGGGTCTTCAAATTCCCTTAATCAAAAATCTCCACAATGCTTGACAAGGGCTTGATGAGCTATACCTACCCCTTCTAGTACTTGGAGAAACCTTGGTGAAGATTTGAAACAACCTTGAGGTGATTTGGAGAGTTTGTAGGGTTTAGAAGCCATCCTGGCCAAACACGCAGTTCCTGAACAAGGTGTTAGGTCGGCCCAGGATGCAGTGCCTGAACGAGGTGTTGGGTTGGGCAAAGGCAGTGTTGTGTGCCAAGGGTGCAATGCTCAATCCCAGGCGCACATCGCCTTTTTACAGAGGGAATTTGGAGGTCTTCCCGGTGTCCAAATTGGGCTCATGATAGCTCGTTGGAAATATTAGCCCGTCTAATTTCCAAATAAACCTTTTTTTTTCTGATTGGAGTTGATTTGACCTGTCAAAAGTTGATTCTCCCAAGACTGGTCAAAAAGTGCTGAATGATGGTGCATAAATGCATAGTGCCGGTGCAGGAAATTTTTGGAGGCCTTCCTCAACTCCAAATTGAGCTCATTATAGATCATTGGAAATATATTCCAGTACAATTATCATTTGACTCATCAAGAAAGTCATTTGGACACTCCAGCTATGAGAAAACTTGATTTTCCCAAGGTCACTCCAGAAGTGCAGCAATTCTCCCGTGACACCTGTATTTTTGACATTGCTCTAAAACCATGACACCTGTGTAAAATATGAAGGATCGTTTTCTTCTTGGACCTATGATGGAAAAAAACGTCTCTCACGTTTGGAAAATTCATCTCCGTTAGGTCAGAAACATAGTTTGAAGCAAAACTGGCCCTATGAGTGACAAATGGCTTGTCCCTTGGAATGAATTCCTGGAAAATGATGGAGGCATGATGTTTATGAGTTGGTATGGCTTCATGATTGCTGATATGACCTACCATATAGATCTTATGCTCCTATGCCTCTTTTCCATAGCAAACCCTAGCCTAGTGGAAGAGGAAATTAGGGTTTAGTGCTTCCTCCATTTCATTTTCTGCAAGGGGTCACTGTTTTGGCACTCAACTAGACTATCAAGTTCAAAACCCTAGTTCTCCTCAAGACCAAGTTTTCCTCCTCTGCTGTAAGTTGTATTCCTTTAGGAAACTACATTTACCTTATCAATTTCTTCTGCTGATTTACCTCTTAACACTCCTGCAGAAGTGCCAAGTTACATCTACTCTTTGTAGAACTTGAATTTGACAAGGTAGTCTTCTTTGGAGACTTTCAGATATTTTCTTGAATAACGATGTCTCAACATTTCAAGACCTCTGAACCATATTCTAACAAAGAAAAATAGTGTCTGAAACACCAAAGATTGATCTTGGACCATATGAAACCCTAATTGACCTAGTGGGGGGTTCTTTGACCTAGTCCTTGACTGAAAATGGGTTTGGAGGCTTTAAGTGTAAAAATAGAGTATTGAATAAGTGATGTATTAAAGATCCAAAATCCAATGTACTTGATTTATTTAAAGATCCTACAGAGATAGTTTGAGACCATTAATTCTTGAAGAATTTGGGAATCATGGGCATGAGTTAGGGTATAGGTAAACCCTAGATGAAAGTGGTGTTATGGGCAAGGGAAAAACAAAGAAATGAGGTTATAGATGGGAAAATAGGATAGAGATGAGTGGCACAAGCCCATAAGGAGTCTCTTAGGAGTGGTAGGTTAACCATGGAATGGAAAAATAGTAAAATAATGAAAAATTTGGTATAAGGATAATGAAGGCAGTGAGATTTCTAAAACTCACAATATTCAAGAATCTTGTTTTTAGAAATATAGAACTGATATTTAGTCATATACAGATAGTAAAAATTACTGATGACTAACAGTGGCTCCAATTGGGGAGGGAAGCTCATTTTTAGGAGGTCTCCAGGACCTCAGAGCTCAAATCTTTGAGTTTTGAAGACCAGTGCCTTACTTGCACTTTGCAGATTTGTTTCCTTCATTGCTGATGTTCTCTTGAAGGTATGATCTCAAAAAATCTAAAAACATGATTTCTTAAATCTCAATTCTACCTACCCATCCTACTTTGCCTAACATTGTTTCTTTATTGGGTGCACTTGGACTAGCAAACCCTCAAAATTATTTTCTTTTGAAAGCATAAAAAACTATCTACGTGTACCCTTATCACTTCCAAGGGTTCAGATTAGGCTAATGAACTCTCTTATTCTCTACCTAGTCTACTCATTTTTCAAGATTAATCTGTTTGAAAAAAATTATTCTCTAACTTACTGAGATGAAATTGAAAACATGACTAAACCAGGATTAAACAATCTGATTTTCCATAGGCTGTGGCATTTGGACAAGCTGCACACATACATTATTTTTGTACAATAAAAAACTAGGAAACATGAGGGTTGCGATTCAGAATTTGTTATGTATCCCTCTCGTTTCTTGTGGTTCAGATTTATGCTTTGGGAACCAACAATATTTTCCTAATCTGATCTACTGACAAGCCAAGTTTACATGTTTTGGCAAAAACTTCTTTCACTAACTTATCAACAGAAATTTAAAACATGTTTAGTCATGATTAGGCTAGATGACTGAACAAGATTCTTCCTTTTCAACTAGTAGTGGCATTTAGGTTTGCACACTTTCAGTAATACTATTTTTTGGGTATGGACTGTACCTCTTCTTTAAATCTGCCCTCTTTTTCTTCCTTTCTCTGTTTTTGTGTTTTCATTTTTCAAAATAATCTAAAACTAAAATATGCTCAAAGGGCTGAGCTTATTTGCACCTGTCTATCCTAATCTAACTTTACATATGATGTTCATTCATTTGGTGAACTCTCTCTTCCAGTATAACCAATCAAGTAGATGATTCCTTGAGTGATCTTGGTTCAACTCTTTGAGTGTGCTGAAAAAATCAAAAAGCCACTCCCACCTCACTTGTGTTTGAACAGTAGCGCCTAAAATTTTCTTTAAACCTTACATAAAACTGCATGTAACATAATTTACTCTTTCTCCACATGTATCTAAGAAAGCATCAAAAGGATCTTGGAATAATGCCTGACTTAGAGGATTTAAGAAGTGGATTTCATTCACTTGGCTATGCTTGGGATTCTTTTGAACAAGAAACTCCACCTCTTCCTCATGATAATTTGTACTAGAAGCGTCATCATATATTGCAATATTATCCTCCAAAAAACTTGATGTATTCTGATTGAGTGGGATGAAATCTGTGTGAAGGTCATCATGTTGATGAGCAGGATCACTCTTTGGTATAAAATATTCTTGAGAAGGTAGTGCAACAACTCTTATGCGATTATAAATTTCCAAGCCTTCATTTGCAATTTGAAATTCAATGGGACTTGGTGGCTGCAAATCTGGAGCTGAGGAGAGTTCTATGTCACAAATGCTTTCCTCAACCATTTCAGGAAAAGGCTTATCATTGAAAACTTGCTCAAGAAGTTCACTATCTTCCCCAACCTCAACATCAAAACTAAAAAACTGTTGATTTCCAATGACATGAAAGTTATTTTTGATTGACTGAAATGAAGTAGAAAAAAGAGTCAGAGATCCTTTACTTACCTCCACGTTTTCTAGACTGTCCTCATTAGTGTCATAGCTGGCATGTATTAGCTAATTACTGTTTTGATGAAACTGAACTTCCTCCCACAAACCAGCTGCTGATTGCTTCGCAAGATTGGCTTCTGTTTGGAGAACATGACCATCATCGTACTGATAAAACTTTGGACAATGATCAAAATAAGTAATGTCACCAATCAAACATATTGGGTTATCAGATTGTTCCTCCTTAAATTGATCTACAAGTCCATTTTCTGATCTGTGGTGGCGAGGATTAGCATGAGGAAAAATAGAAATGTTTTGCTCACATGAAGTTTTAGAGGCTGGATGTATGCTTATAATCTGATCTATTTCCTCTTCAGTTAAAAGAGGAGGCATCTTTCTCTTTCTTTGGATAGTAATACAACTGTTTTCTTCTTTATGTGAAGGCTGATTTTGAGGTTGAATGTCTTCTTGAGCCTCACCTATAAGAGATGGTGAATCATCACTTGTGGCTTCAAATATATCCTGTGGGTTTTCCTTTGTTTCCGGATTGATTTTATCCTTAACCAACTCCTCTTGATTGTCATGATAGATGATTTGAGAATGAAAATCATGAATTGCTTCTAATAGGCTTTCAGGATGACAATTCCCAAGTATTCATCAATGTTTATAAGGTATTGTATGAGGTCTTCAGATTCATCACAAAAATTTTCAGCTAGTGATAGAGATGGATAATATTATTTATAGTGTTCATAAAATGATTTTTGAAAATCCTTCAAAGAAAACAAGGTGTCAGGGTTTAGGCCTTCATACCATTCTCTTGCCTTAGCTTCTAATGTCCCCATGAACATTTTTATGAGGCAGTCTTCATGCCATTCAAATTTTAACCTCCATACATGTATATGAAATTTGATGAGATGTAACAAAGGGTCATCAAGTTTTTCATCTTGAAACATGGGCAGGTTTGAAAACCAACCTATCTAAGGCATTTTGTGTGGGAACCCAAGGATGTGATCTCTGTTCATCGGAGCATATCTCTGTTGTATCCTTGGATCCATGTTTGTAAATCAGAAGGGGTTACTGCATCTTTTCAACTAGTCTAGAGTTCTCTACCAGTGGAGTCTTTACGTCTATTGAAAGTTGTGGAGTCGCCAGGTGGATGATCTCAAATTTGCTGTCCACCATCAGCATGATTAATGCATTCCTAGGGGAGTATTTGAGAACGAATGGGTTTAGTAGGCCTACTGGAGGCCAGTGGAGTCACCAGGTGAAGGATGTTTAGTGTTTAAGGATGTACTTGTTGTCCACCATAAACAACTGAAAGCCAATCTACGGATGTTTGTGGGTTTCTGAGGTCCTAAGGAGTACTTAGATTGTCACTGACCCAGAAGGTCCCACCATGATTGCCACTATGTTAGGTCCCCATAGTTTTGGCAGATTGGAAATGACCAAAAAGACAAGGGTAACATCAAACCAATCTTTGGAGTCCTAGGACCTAGCCTTCCTGGACTCAAAGAGGGCTCTCTCTATGCTTATATAAAGGATTTAACTTGTTTGATTTCAGAGTTTGATTTTAGGCTAGTTATAGGGATTAGGGTTTGCTTGTTTGTTTGTTTGGTTGGATAGATTGTCAAGAAGAATAGGTAGAGTAAGAGAGGATCAATCCATTGGGCTATGGAGTCTGCAAAGATTTTGAAGAGTGCATAAATAGTTCAAGGGTGTTTCATAGGGAAAGTAAACAGGGCCAAATGGATCTAACTTAGGTTTTGAGTGAGTGAAATGAACATGGAGGATTGAATATAGTAGTTAAGGGGCAATCAAGGATCCTTTAACAAACTAATAAAAAGGAAAATCTTTTAGCATGATTAGCATAGTAAAAACTTGAAGGGAAATGAAGGATTCTTCAACCAAACAATACTAAGCAGACCTTAGAGCAACATATGAGTAAACTTAGAGAGCAGTTAAGGATTCTATGAAACTTACTTGCAAACAATTATATTTTTAACATAACATCTTAGTAAAACTAAAGAGCACTTAAGAATCCATTAGTTAAACTTCAAGGAAGAAAACATAAATATCAAAGGATGCAGACAAAGCAGGGTGCCCAAAGACATATCCTACTCTAAGATTTATATCCCATGATCAAAGAAACATAATGAGAATTGAATAAAACATGTACAAAAGGTGGAATACATCACCATTCAACAAATCTTTACGAATCCTATGAATGAGCTTAATCCACAACTGCTCAGTCCAAAGCCATCACAAGACACCAAAGCCAATTTCACAAATAAACTCAGAGTCTATATCATATTATGCTCAAAAACCAACCAAAAAAATACAATAAGACCTACATGCTCTATTTATCTAGCAAAGGATGGTGTTGACGGGATTTTGTGTCCGGCCAACAATAGGGGATCTCCCCGGTAGAAAGTCCCAATTAGACCTTGAACCGTTTGGAGTAGGGATCCCGTCCGGGTTGTGGGTCCGGCTACCGCTTAAGATGCCTTCCCTTCGGTCTCAAAAGAACCTGATTGGACCTATGGACACACACTTATTCACATGATACAGAATACATGATTGATGCATTAGACACGAATCAAACACTATGCGTAGCAGGATTATAAATAAAGCATGTACACCTCAGGAGATGTCATTAGCAACACATCTTTGGGGGTACTGCTTGTAAGGTAATCTAACCACGAAAGACATAGTTCTTTATGGCGAGATGTCCCTTTACTTTCTGAAAGATAAAACGAAATGCTAACAAAATAGTTCATTAACATTCATTAATAGAACAGATGATAAATTGAACATCATTGATACAACACAGGTAGCCATGACGCATAAATGATGACATAAAGAGTGCAGCTTCATTAATCATAGGATGTTTTGAAACTGTACAAGGAATACACACAATGTTCGCGCGGCAAAACACATCATAACCATAGGGTGTTTTAGCAAGTATCTGTATTCATATGCACAAGAGTATAATCTTTCAATACAATGCCCTATATCTCTTGAGTTTCCAAAAGTAAAAAACCCCTTTTACAAGTTCCCGAAGGAAGTATTTATAATGCAGAAACTACCCTTCAGGCTTCCTTGATCTTTCATCTTCCCGACCGTTGGGCTGCCTTGCGACCTAGTCCTTTTTGCGACCTGCGACCTGAGCCGTTGTTGCGACCTGCGACCCGAGCCGCTGTTGCGACCTGCGACCTGAGCCGTTGTTGCGACCTGCGACCTGCCTGGGTCGCGGGGTCGCAAAAGGGAGGACAACTGAAGAAATGCGACCTTGCGACCTTGCGACTAGGTCGCTGGGTCGTGGGGTCGCAAAAGGGAGGAAAACCGAAGAAATGCGACCTTGCGACCTTGCGACTAGGTCGCTGGGTCGCGGGGTCGCAAAAGGCGGCAAAACCAGAGAGATGCGACCTTGCGACTAGGTCGCGGGGTCGCAAAAGGCGGCAAAAACAGAGAGATGCGACCTTGCGACTAGGTCGCTGGGTCGCGGGGTCGCAAAAGGCGGCAAAACCAGAGAGATGCGACCTTGCGACCTTGCGACTAGGTCGCTGGGTCGCGGGGTCGCAAAAGGCGGCAAAAACAGAGAGATGCGACCTTGCGACTAGGTCGCTGGGTCGCGGGGTCGCAAAAGGCGAAAAAATCGAAAAGGTGCGACCTTGCGACTAAGTCGCTGAGTCGCGGGGTCACAAAAGGGAGGACAACCGAAGAAATGCGACCTTGCGACCTTGAGACTAGGTCGCTGGGTCGCAGGGTCGCAAAGGCGAAAAAAATCGAAGATGTACGACTTGCGACCTTGGGTAGATCAGTGAGTTCCTTTTGTCTTTTCTTTCAGAGATCTCATGACCTTGTTCTCTTGGGGCTAGCCTTGGCCTTCGTCATGAAACGACAACTGCTATTTGCTGGTGGTGTCATCTCCGCGCTAAGGGACTTTGCATGTGATGAGAAGTGGGTAGAATGGTTTCTGTTTCGAGCAAGATACTGAGTATTCACATAGCACGAGGTTTTGAGTTTGATCTGAAACCCAGATCTGCATCCTTCGGAGAGAGCTAGCAGTTTTTTTCAATTTGGGTCGACATAGCTTCTCCAGCATCTTCTCATATAACCTCTGTACTTTGATGGATGATGAGGCACTGAGAGAAGCAAATTCAAACTGAATCACCAAATTGACAGTGATGACCCCTTCGATGCTCATCAAGACGCATTCGAACCCGTGAACCATTTCATTAAACTGCGGAAAATAGAAGAAACCCTATAGCTGTGCGATTGTCTTGTCACCATCAGCATGTGCGCTTTTGCATTGTATCTCGGCACGGAGAGGCCTTGAATGAGATCGTCGTTTTCCAGGGAAATATTCTGAGTCGGTTTTGTTCACCAGGCTATACTTCAGGCTAGATTCATCGAAGTGGCGAAATATGTTCCTTTGCGTGCACCCATAGAGATTTAGATGGTATGGTATAGGATCTGGACACTTCCAAACGAAGCTTTTTTAAGCATCTGGTGCGCACTAGTGTAGAAAGCTCTCGCATCAACGACATAGAAGGTTTTCTCTAATTAACATGTATCACACCATCCTCCTTTTAACAATACTGATCGTTTTCTCCTGCTCCTCCCCTGTTCCGCAGCTTTGACCTCGTCGTTGAGCCCAATTTTATTTCCCTTGATGTCATGGCATGACTAGGAGTTTGTCACCCGTGGGGTCAACCTGCGTGGGGTATTACAACATCATAATTACTCTTCAATAATGATAACCACAGATAAAACACATGAAACTAACAAGCTTAAGAGAAGCATTCAAACAATATGCTTAATGACCTACAGCAGGAGGGATTTTACTCGTCAATACACACAAGGTTCTCGTTCAAACAGACGCATGGCAATCTCATTACACATGGCGCGACTGCGGAAAGAATGTTCGAGCGTACGCTAGATGATCCCTCCCACATATGGCGTGATTGCAGCGACAACATCAAGTCATGGTGATGAGACAAATCGTGAGGGGTTGGGGATAGGTCGCTGGGATGTAGTTGATTGCAGGTCGGGTGGAAGAATTTAACGCCTAAGCGAGCAGAGGGGGAACCCGAAATTTTAAATATACCCAAAATTTTGGGTGGTGTTGTAGCGGCTACAACAAATGGCGAACCACTGGTAGAATCCAGCATCTCTGTCAATATCATCACAATAGTTTGAGTCCGGATAATGATGCAAAGGAATATTGAACAAGTTCCGTGGGTACCCTTTGTACTACTTTGGCCCTTTACAGGTATGCCTAATCCTTGTGCCTCAACTAAGTCCCGCTAATCAAAAACACATCAAAGAGAAGGCTCACAGAAGCCAGTAGCTTGTTGATGATGTGAAGAGAAAAACACTGGGTTTATTATTCTCGGGATTTTTAAAGTAAGCTTCTGGTGTTGCTCCTAAGCTTCTGGTGTTGCTTCGCTGCCAGTAGGCCTGGATAGTACCCCGGTGGAGTCACTTCAAGAAATCACAAACGTTGCTCCGCTGCCAGCGAGCCTGGTCAGTACCCTGGCGGAGTCGTTGCATTACCTCTCTGCGCAGGAAGCCTTTCTCGATCCTTTACCCTTATTTGTTTCATGTGCTTACAACACTTATTTTCATGTGCTCATGGCACTTATTTTCATGTGCTCATGGAACTTATTTTTCATGGGCGGATGAGGGATCCCGACTTATTTTACGAGCAAGATAGGTTGTTTCTTGTTTTACAGAAACTGAAAGATATCCTGATTTGGGTTTACCCTTGTGCCAAACCTTCACATCCCATCCACCACCATAGGCGAAGCGTGCAAAACATGTCATTAAGATGTCCAAGACTACGCTGGGCACAAGGCTTAGGCTACAGGTATGGGTCATTCGAACTCATTAGGTCTCCTATAAGCAACCAGCTCGTATCTCCCTAGCTAAATGAGTTTAGACTCATAGGCATCTTGTTGAGAATGCGACTTCAATGACTCGTCCTAAGAGAAAGCTGCCTCTTGGGATAGCCACCACCACCTCACGCCAAAACAATGGAGTTACTGCTTCAGCAATTGGGGCAAAACAAGACTCCAAGGTGATAGGGTTGTAATGAGGGCTCATGCAGTGGCAGACAATATGACAGAAATGATGTGAGGAAGAGAGAGTACGACGCAATGTAAAAGGCGAGGCTCAGGATGCAATGCAATGCCATGTGCGAGAACGATCAACCAGTTGTAGGTGGCAAAGAGGCGTAATACAAGCAATGATTATTTATGCAACAACAAGCAACTGAAAAGGAAATGAAAGAAAATACTTGTAACATGATGTTGCCTAAGATATTAATCGTAAACCAAAAACAACAAACACACTTTTAAACTATGCAGTAAAAACTTGGCAAGTAAACCTAATTAACTTGAACTTAAATTTTTTTTTTATTGCAGGTTCTAGCTAGCCTACACCTAAAACCTAGTTTAACCAATGATGCGGTCGGGTTATGTAAAATCAATTTTCCAGTGTAGCCACCGCATTAATTTGCATCCTGCAACGACAACAATGATCAGGATCAGAGCCAGTATCCAAAAAAGTGTAGTAGCAACAAAACTTACCTGAGGAGCAGGTGCAACGGTAAGACGATCATAGATAATTGCCAAAGAACATGCTAGAAAAGATTGTGCAAGCTGAATCCCACTCTCATCCTGATACATAGCAATATGTTCTTGAAACTCAACATTTATAAACAACCCATCATCATTCATGCACAATCCTAGGTCTGACGGGAGGGGTTTAAGATGTTTCCTATTTGTAGGCGCATCCATCGAATAGGTTTGGCCGAGTTGACCGGCAATCTCATCATGGTGTTGAGGACCATTAGTTTTATGGAACGGAAACAATAAGAAAGTGCTAGGCGAATTATAGATTCATGTGCATCCAAGTGTAGAAGACCTAGTTTCGAAAACCCTAGTCCGGGGTTGCTCCTGGGTTTGGTCAAGGGTATGGGGATCTAAATCCACGTTTAGTGGAGCCTGAAATTCCTCACCACCTTGAACAAACTCTGGACCTTCGAGCGGAGCGCTTCCAAACTTTGATGGTTGGGCGAGATCAACAGGCGAATGGATGTGATCATGCATTATGGTGAGTTGCAGAATGTCAGTGGGCTTTGTATCAATTTGGTCAAATGTTTGCGCACTGACAGATGGATAATCCAAAATGTCAGATTATCCAGATTTTCCAGGATGGGGTGAATTCGACGCGTTTATGCTAGAAGGAGCATGGTACTGGGGAATTGTCATTTCAGAAACGGTCGGCGGAAGCTGAAGCATTTCGATTTTCTGGTGGGTACTTGAATCTTCCGAAAGTGAATCATCGAATTCAGGTGTCTTCATAGGGTCGGCCAAGAGATCCGAGTGATAGTCCTCGATGGTATGATTGAACATGTTTTTAGATAAGCAGGGGTCACTATAATCATTGATTTGATCAAATTGGGTACCTGAGATGTCAGGCTCCCTGAGAGTTACCGACTGGGATGGATCAATAGAGGGAACATCTTGAAGTTGTTCAGATGGGGAATCGCTCCTATGGCTGTCTAAAGATCCCAAGTGAGAAAAATCAGATTTAAAAGATTCATCGATTTTGGAATGTGATTGTGAAACACCATCTGCGTGCTTATGATTGTCGCCAATACTAGTATAAGGAAATTTTGAATGTCTCGAAGAAATTACTGGTGTGGCGGGATCAAGAAACAAACTAGGAAATAATGAACTAAAAGATTGAATCGCAGGGGCGTTAACCATACGAGGCTTTTCAACACGCACATCCATATCGTTCAGAGGACACAATGATTTTACAGGCCTTGTAAGGGAATAAAATTTATGCGGGGTAGAATTCGATTCATAATACGTATGTGAACCAGATTCATAGTCCGAATGTGAACTAGATTTATCATCCGAATCTGAACCAAATTCATAATCCGAATGTGAACTAGATTCATCATCCGAATGTGAACCAGATTCATACTCTGAATGTGAACCAGATTCATCATCCGAATCTGAACCAGATGCATAATCCAAATATGAACCAGATTCATAATCCGAATGTGAACCAGATTCATAATCCGAATGTGAACTAGATTCATCATCCGAATGTGAACCAGATTCATAATCTGAATGTGAACCAGATTTAGGACTAAGTCCAGGGAGACATCGAGTGGGCTCGGGGTAGGTTTCATGAGCCAAAAGAGATAATGAGCCATTGGGGTGTTCAGATTCGACATGGTACGTGAAAGACTCAAAGTCAGAACAACCGTTGACTTGCGGATTGTCATAGGGAACACTAGGCTCAGGTTGGGTTGCTAACTGAAATGGTTCAAGGGAAACGAGAATCGCATACGCGAACTGTTCTCTTAACAACCTCCAATCGACATCCTTTTCAGGGAACTCAAAACAATAATGAACGAATCTGATAGAGAAATCATCTAAATATTCCTGAGGTTCCATTCTGATGTCATTTATCTTTAGTAAAACGTTATGAAAATCATACCTGTGAAAAGCTTGTTGTAATTCACTAGCGAGTTGTTCAAATGAATGGATGGAAGATTCCGGCAAAGTGCAGCACCATTGCTCAGCGCGACCTTTGAGGGTGAGGAAGAAAAGAAAATAAAACAAACCCTCATCTTCAATTTCATAACACTCACCAAAGTCACAAAAATCTGAACAGTGTTGGGTTATGGACACCCCATTTTCACCATCAAATTTTAACTGGGACAAGTGATACATAAGTTCATCGGAGATGTAGTATCCAGGCTCATAAAAATCCGACAAACATCTCGGGAGAACGATTTGGGAACGAGCCATTACAGATATGAGATTAACTGCAGGCTCTAAGGGCTCAGCTTGTCATATGGCCCCCCCTTTTCGTTAAACATCTGGTCGGAGGTTCAGGCCCTCCTTCTAGCACCAATTCTGTTGACGGGATTTTGTGTCCGGCCAAAAGTAGGGGATCTCCCCGGTAGAAAGTCCCAATTAGACCTTGAACCGTTTGGAGTAGGGATCCCGTCCGGGGTGTGGGTCCGGCTACCGCTTAAGATGCCTTCCCTTCGGTCTCAAAAGAACCTGATTGGACCTATGGACACACACTTATTCACATGATACAAAATACATGATTGATGCATTAGACACGAATCAAACACTATGCGTAACAGGATTATAAATAAAGCATGTACACCTCAGGAGATGTCATTAGCAACACATCTTTGGGGGTACTGCTTGTAAGGTAATCTGACCACGAAAGAAATAGTTCTTTATGGTGAGATGTCCCTTTACTTTCTAAAAGATAAAACAAAATGCTAACAAAATAGTTCATTAACATTCATTAATAGAACAGATGATAAATTGAACATCATTGATACAACACAGGTAGCCATGACGCATAAATGATGACATAAAGAGTGCAACTTCATTAATCATAGGATGTTTTGAAACTGTACAAGGAATACACACAGCGTTCTCGCGGCAAAACACATCATAACCATAGGGTGTTTTAGCAAGTATATGTATTCATATGCACAAGAGCATAATCTTTCAATACAATGCCCTATATCTCTTGAGTTTCCAAAAGTAAAAAACCCCTTTTACAAGTTCCCGAAGGAAGTATTTATAATGCAGAAACTGCCCTTCGGGCTTCCTTGATCTTTCATCTTCCCGACCGTTGGGCTGCCTTGCGACCTAGCCGCTGTTGCGACCTGCGACCCGAGCCGCTGTTGCGACCTGCGACCTGAGCCGCTGTTGCGACCTGCGACCTGAGACCTGCCTGGGTCGCGGGGTCGCAAAAGGGAGGACAACCGAAGAAATGCGACCTTGCGACCTTGCGACTAGGTCGCTGGGTCGCGGGGTTGCAAAAGGGAGGACAACCGAAGAAATGCGACCTTGCGACTAGGTCGCTGGGTCGCGGGGTTGCAAAAGGCGGCAAAACCAGAGAGATGCGACCTTGCGACCTTGCGACTAGGTCGCTGGGTCGCGAGGTCGCAAAAGGCGGCAAAAACAGAGAGATGCGACCTTGCGACCTTGCGACTAGGTCGCTGGGTCGTGGGGTCGCAAAAGGCGAAAAAACTGAAAAGGTGCGACCTTGCAACCTTGCGACTAAGTCATATGGCGTGATTGCAACGACAACATCAAGTCATGGTGATGAGACAACTCGTGAGGGGTTGGGGATAGGTCGCTGGGATGTAGTTGATTGCAGGTTGGGTGGAAGACTTTAACGCCTAAGCGAGCAGAGGGGGAACCCGAAATTTTAAATATACCCAAAATTTTGGGTGGTGTTGTAGCGGCTACAACAGATGGCCAAAACCCTAATTAGGGTTTTGGAAACCATAAATACACCATAAATGTCATTTATGTCCAAAGAGGCCATGCAAGGCCCAAGGCACATAATATATATTACAATAAATGAAAGATAACTCAAACTTAACTCCTCAACCAAATCTGGAGTGATTTTCCCAAAAAAAAACAGTAAAATATCCTTCAGTGTGTTTTGTTGATTTTTTTTGCAAAAACGCAGCACAGAGGTCCAAGGGCGCAGCGCCTGCACTAAAAAACTGAGTCATCTTGCAGCCAAGTTTTTAAGGCCTTCCTGATGTCAGAATGAGCTCTGTGATGGCTCGTTGGAAAGACTGTTGAGTCTAATTTCCAAAAATAATTTTTGTTTTCCAATTGGACTTCATTTTCCTATCCAAAAATCAAAACTCCCAAGTCTGGTAAAGGCGCAGCGCCAACCCTGAAAACATGGCAGAAAGGTGAAATTTCAGGTATTTTTGACCCTTTTGGAGGACCAAATCAACTCTAAATGACCTGAAATTTTGTGAAAATCGTGTAATTGACCTGAAAAATCGAAAAATGTAAACCATTTCTCTTAGGGATTGTTGAAATTTGGTACCGGAGGACAGGTGGTTCCCTAAGGCTTTGATCTTTGGCCTAGGGAAAAGTGTCCAAAAGAATTTAATTTTTCTCCTAAAGTAACTTTATAATTTTTTATAAAGTTAAATCTAATTTAAAAGTGACTTAAGTGATAAAGTTACTAAAGTGACTTTATAAAATTATAAAGTCAAATCTAATTTTAAAGTGACTTTAAGTGATAAAGTTACTAAAGTTAAAGTGACTTTAAATAAAGTCAATATAAAATTAGAAAGGGAAAAGTGACTTTGGAAAAAAAAAGACTAAGTGGGTCTTTATTAAAGTGGGGTGAATTAAAAAATAGAAAGTGAGATTTAAATGAGCATTTAATCTCAGCCCTAGATCTCAATCTATCTCAGCCATTGGATTTAGGGATTCCCCAAAAGTCACTTAGGGTTAGGTTAAAGGAGGAAAAGGAGGAAAAAGGTCATTCATTCTTTCATGAGCAGATTGGGAGAAGGAGAGAAAGAGAGCAAGGGAGATTTCTGGGCAGTGAGGAGAAGGAGGCAGCAGCTTGGCACACATTCCAAGGCAGCATTTCAGCAAGACATTTTCAGCAAGACAGTTCAGCAGCTTTAGCACACAGCAAGGCAGATTTTTGGCACGATTTTTGAGGAAGAAGGGCCGTACAGCAGATTTGCACTGCAGATTTGCACAGATTTCGAGGAGCAGATTTGAGGGAGGCCATACAGCAAGTGGCTGTACCTTTGGCACGCATTTCAAGGCAGAAATCGTACAGCAGATTTTTGGACAGCTTGCACGCTTTTCTAGGCAGCCGTACAGCAGCATTTAAGGCTGTTATTTGGCACGAAAATCGAGAAATCTGTACAGCATTTATTGCTGTTCCTATTTTGTTGTTTGCACATTTTCCGAGGCGGTGGTTAAGCACGGAAAAAGAGATAAGTTGTAAAAGTCTGTTTGTTGATTATTTATTTTGCTGAATATTTCTATCACTGTAAAAAGTATTTTTCCAGAAATAAGAAGGAGCTTTCGAACTGGTTTTCCCCAAGAGTTGTAGGGGGTTTTTCCAGGGTCACCTTGACCAAAAATACTGAGTTATGATGTGTTGAATGTCTGTTTGTTACTGCTGTTATTTTATTTCTGCATTTTCAGCATTCTGAAAAATTTCCAGAATTTGTGTTTTCAGCAAAATTTATTTTCCAGTTTATTAAATGTATGGATATGGGAAAGGGCATTTAATTATTTTGGAGTAATAAGGCGAAAACTAAAAACCGGGGTGGGAAACTAGAATTTTCTACAGGGATTCCCTGAGAAAAAGCGCAGTGCCAAGGGTCCTCCGCCCTTGGCCCTAAAAAACAACGAAAAACCAAAATTTTCAAAAACTTGCCAAAATTTTCAAATATCTCCCTCATGGTGTTTAGGATGCCTGTAGGGATTAGTCAACCAGGTTTTCAAGGTTTCATTTGTCTTTTAGCTTCTTTGCTGGCTTTCCCTCATTGGCACTTTGACCTATGTCATCATCATTTCAACTGCTTTATTCATGGCTCTTTGACCTATTGCCATCATATGAATTGATATTTTTTGCCTTATTACTGCCAAGAGTATCACTATCCTCTGCCTCATCATCATCATCATTATCCTTTCCCTTTTCACCACTGCTTTTTTCATCCTTAGTTTCTACATCTTCGTTGCCTTCTTGCTTCAAAGCCCTCTGTTATATTGATCTATGTCTTATTGACATATGCCACTGTATCCTCCTTCTTCATTGATTTTTAAATAATTAGTTGATTTATCATTTTCATCTCCCTTATTGACATTTGATTGCTCCATGTCGGGTCGGGCAAAGGCAGTGCTGTGTACCAAGAGCGTAATTCTCAATCCCAGGTGCGCAATGCCTTTTTGCAGAGGGCATTTGGAGGTCTTCTCGGTGTCACAATTGGGCCCATGATAGATTGTTGGAAATATTATCCTATATAATTTCCAAATATACCTTATTTTCTGATTGGAGTTTATTTCGCTTTTAAAAAGATGATTCTCCCCAGACTGGTCAAAAAGTGCTGAATGATGGTGCAGAAATGCAGAGTGCTGGTGCAGGAAACTTTTGGAGGCCTTCCTCAACTCAAAATTGAGCTCATGATAGATCATTGGAAATATATTCCAGTCTAGTTGTCATTTGAATCATCAAAGAAGTTATCTGGACACTCCAGCTATGAAAAAACTTGATTTTCCCAAGGTCACTCCATAAGTGCATCAATTCTCCCGTGACACCTATATTTTTGACATTGCTCTAAAAATATGACATCTGTGTAAAATATGAAGGAGGTTTTTCTTCTTGGACCTATTATGGATAAAAGCCTCTCTCACTTTTGGAAAATTCATCTCTGTTAGGTCATAAACATAGGTTGAAGCAAAATTGACCCTATGAGTGACAAATGGCTTGGCTCTTGGAATGAATTTCTGGAAAATGATGGAGGCATGATGTTTATAAGTTGGTATGGCTTCATGATTGCTGATATGACCTACCATATGGATATTTTTCTCCTATGCCTCTTTTACATAGCAAACCCTAGCCTGGTGGAAGAGGAAATTAGGGTTTAATGCTTCCTCCATGTCATTTTCTGCAAGGGGTCACTGTTTTGGCACTCAACTGGAATATCAAGTTCAAAACCCTAGTTCTTCTCAAGAAAATTTTTTCCTCCTCTACTATAAGTTGTCTTCCTTTAGGAACATACCATTTACCTTATCAATTTCTTCTGCTGATTGACCTCTTAACACTCCTGCAGAAGTGCCAAGTTACATTTACCCTTTGTAGAACTTGAATTTGACAAGGTAGTCTTCTTTGGAGACTTTAAGATATTTTATTGAATAACCATGTCTCAACATTTCAAGACATATGAACCATATTATAACAAAGAAAAACAGTGTCTGAAACACCAATGATTGACCTTGGACCATATGAAACCCTAATTGACCTAGTGGGGGGTTCTTTGCCCTAGTCCTTGACTGAAAATGGGTTTGGAGGCTTTAAGTGTAAAAACAAAGTATTGACTAAGTGATGTATTGAAGATCCAAAATCCAATGTACTTGACTTATTTAAAGAGCCTACAGAGATAGTTTGAGACCATCAATGCTTGAGGAATTTGAGAATCATGGGCATGAGTTAGGCTATAGGTAAACCCTAGATGAAAGTGGTGTTATGGGTAAGGGAAAAACAGATAAATTAGGTTATAGATGGGAAAATAGGATAGAGATGAGTGGAACAAGCCCATAAGGAGTCTCTTAGGAGTGGTAGGTTAACCATGGAATGACAAAATAGTAAAATAGTGAAAAATTTGGTATAAGGATAATGAAGGCAGTGAGATTTCTAAAACTCACAATATTCAGGAATCTTGTTTTTAGAAATCTAGAACTGATATTTAGTCATCTACAGATAGTAAAAATTACTGATGAATTAAAAAATTGGGTTCTTGACCCTGGGAATATCAAGGGAAGATGGAGTTAATATATCAATTCTGTTACCCTTCACTGGCAAATGAATATATTCCTGGGCAAGGTCCGAAAGGAAAAACATGAGGACCACAATTATATTATCTCTTGCTTGAATAAAATTCAACTAGTCCAATTCCATCAAAACTCCTATGTTGTCAGCTTGGATGCTCATTTGGCCCACCTAGAGGATCATATTCAGTTTGTCCTTAAGCCTCCAACTCCAATAGGTACATGCGCACAATATTTGGCCCCTTGATTCACTTCATAAGATAATTGATGTTTCTTCCATAGTTTTGGATTATGTCTTTTACTTTCCATATATTAGTTTATTTTAGTAGTTATGTATTTAACAATAACTAGTATTTGAATTTTGATATACCTAGATCTATGTTAGTTGTCGACAATTTTGGTTTCCCTCATGGAAAATTGCGACATGAATTAATCCAAACTGTGATCTCTAGTTTTGGAAGATGATATTTTGAGGCAATAAAAATTTTAATTAACAAATAATAATAATAATCATTTAAAATAAGTCAAGTCCCATTAGCACAACTAGTTGAGGATGGGCCCCGTCAACAAGGAAAACCATAATCAAACCTCACATGGGATGGTTGTGCCCTGTGCTATGGGGAGGAGACATACTAAAAGAGTCAATCAACTAAGGGTTGGTGTGGCACAGGCCGGGTGCGATCCCTGGATGACTTCGACAAATTAGATTCCCCTAGGTTGCGGATATTGGGTAAATTTACTGGGTAAACTAACACAAGTATTTAATTATCAATCCGGATTTGTAAACTTGGAAGTATGTCCAAATTATATGGATCTCAGATGTAGTCAATATTTTAGAAGACAAATTGTTTAAACTAAAGGAAATGCATATTACAAATATAAAATCTAACTAAGTATTTTATGATTCAATATGTAATAAATGAGGGAAGAGGCTCCTAACTTAGATGATCCTGTTTGACCTTCCCCACAATACTACTTTCATGAAGAGAAACCAATCAACTGATGGACAATAGCTTATGATTCATAAAGAGTAATAGAAGAGGCTCCTAACTAAGGAGGTCCATGTTATCCTTCTTCGCAATTTCATTCATCATTGTTACCATTGTATTTAAGATTAGAAATTCAGAAAATAGCTTTAAACAAGGAAAATAAAATGAATTTTAGTTATTTTTCTTATATCAGATAGAAGGAGAGTTTAACTTAAACATTTGTTTGTCCCTTCATACGCAGATTAGAATTAAACCAAGATTCATTAACAAGCATAAGTAAATAACTCAATAAGGAAAAGAAAGGTGAATTATAGTTATTGTTCTTGGATCAGATAGAAGGAGAGTTTAACTTAAACACTTGTTTGTCCCTTCATATGAAGATTAGAAGTAAAAAAAGATTCATCATCAAATATAATAAATTATCATTCATCTAATTAACTAAACAAATATGAAGCAAAACTAGTTCATGAAAATTAAGCTAAATTAACCAAGAAGTGTACTTAGCTTGGTGTGGGGGCCCTCCACCCTTGCCTTTCACACTTGAAGAACTTATCAGCTACTGAAAACTTAGTCAATCATCCACAACATTGAACAACAAAAAGAAGGTGCAACTGGTTCCTCAAATGAACTCACAAAGTTCAAAAGTATCAATATGAAATTATACAAATTCTCCATGTTTCAATGGTTCATAAGCTTGGTATAAATAGATAAATGATAAACAAAATATGATACAATGTCTCTAACAACCTTATATTATCCTAATCCCATCCATATAGGCAAAACTCATCCAATTAGTTACACAAAATCTAGAAAAATCCCAAAAACTTCAATTTCTGCCCTATTTTCTAGGGATTCCTGAAAAACAGGTCATGTTTGACTAGCGTTGACTGGGTCTATTTTAGCTCAGTTTGACAATAGATGATTTTCCGTCCATGGTTCCTAATATTTCCAAATCCATGCTCATTTCGTGCCTAGGTTTCCTGCGTATATGACTTTCATGAAGCAATTACGAGAATTTTCAGTTTTGTCCAAAAATACCCTTAAAACCCAATTTTTACAAAAATATCTAAAAATTGAAAAACGTAATTTATTTACCTGAATATGAAGAATAAGATCAAAATAAGGCATATTTGGATGATATAATGTGGAAAATTATGGGAATTAGGTGGATTTTTAATAAGCAAAATTGACCAAAATTGAGGGCCAACATCTCCCCCTTGATGATCTTCAAGCATGTCCTCATGCTTGATTTCTCCTCTTTGACCTTTTGAGTGCTGATGTGCCCACTGTACCTGATCTTGTAGTTTCCTATTATGCAATCTGAAGAAGAAATTCAATCCCCTCGTATCTTCCTTCTTTATATATGGTGGCCTTTACCTTCTGTCTTTCATATTTATATTGCCATGTTTTCTTTTCATTAAGCCATCTAAAAGTCTGTTTGGAAATAAGAGTGTTCTTGGTCTCGAGATTTCTAATATTTTTGGTCAATTCTTCATTTTATTTGATTATATTTTTCTTATCTTCTTTGTACATTTTTTTTCCTTCTTCAAGTGTTTTTCTAAAATTTTGTTGACCTCTAACTCCCTTGTCAACTCTTCTATTTTCTTGAGATGTTCTTCCTGTTGCAACTATTTTTCTTCTCCCACAGTCTCTTTGGAAAGTGAGTGTGATGAAATGGCTCCTATCCATGCATGCTCAAATTAGGAATCCTTCTCTAAATGATCTTCTTCTACATCTCTTTCCATTCTTTCCAATATTTCATTGACTTGTTTGGATGATGTTGGAGGCTCAACTATTTCTACTTTTGGATCTTTTTCACTTGGTTCTTCATGTAATTTTCTCCTTGGCTTCCTAGGAATATACAAGAAGGATCTCTCTTTTTCAATCATGATACTGTCTTGTTTATGCTTGGATCTAGTTCTAGTATATACTGAAGAATTCATAATTCTTCTAGTGACATGCAATTGTTCAAATTTCTCCTCAGTATTTTGTCCCTCAAGATGCTGTTGTGCCAAAAATTATCTCCAAATCAACCCCTTGCTCCTCACTTGATGTTATACAATTATTTTTATGAGGCCTTGATGATATACATGTGCTTCTTTTGTTCTAGTTTTATTTTTGACACCTTCTATTACTTTGACCAAACTTTTTGAGAAGAAATAAGGTAAATTTATCTTAGATTCCCCTTTCACGTGTTGTAGAAATCTAATATGGTAGAGATAAACTATACTGAACCAGTTATCACATGTGAAGTATCTTTGAATGATCAGTATTAGTTCAGACCAAGTCTCACTCAACCAATCTCTTGGGATTCCCTTTGCTCTATCAAAAGTCCCTTTCCTCTGTTTCTCTAGAAAGCATGTCCAACCCTTCTCTCTGAAATGTAGGCCTTTATGGTATTCATCTCCTGCTAATGGAAGGTCTAGATCTTGTGAAAGGAATTCCGGGTTCAATGGAATTGAAAGGTCACCCACTGTTGTTTTTCCTTGTTCATAATGGCTTATGAACTCTTGCATAATTTTCTCATTATGCCCACTGAATTTTTGAAGGAAACCTATCAACCAAGCTTGGTACAATTTATCTATTGTTTCTTTGCCCCAATTCTCTATCTTGAACTCTTTTGGCTCCATTTTGTTTTCCATTCTTTGTGTACCATTTTATTTACCCTTAAACAATTAACATCCTCACTATGAACCAAAATACATGCATCTATATACTTCTGTATTTTATTCATGTAATTTGTATTCATGGGTAATCATCATGGCATTTAGGCTTACCTATTATTTTGAAGATCCTTAAAAGATGAAATTATTGCCTTGCTTTGAGTCTTCTTCAATCCTCTGTTCTGCTTTAGAAATGAGTCCACTGCTTCTTCAAAACTGAAAAAAAAAAGAAAAAGAAAAAGAAAAAAACAAAACCTTAACTCTGCTTTCATTGCTTCATAATTCATGTCTCAATCTCAATTTTGCCAAAATTGTCCTAAAAAATTCCTTCTCCGTTTGAAAAATTCTCACTGTGCATATGAAGAGTAGGACAAACTTGCTCACTGTATGTATGAGAATGAAAAAAAATCACTCATTCTGTGTGTGAGAATGAAGAAATTCACTCACGATGTGTATAAGGATGAAGAAATTAGCTCACTGTGTATGAAGAAAAATAGCTCACTATGTTTTATGAAAATCACATTATGTGTAAAAAAAATATGGAACTATGTTTTTTTGACATGTGACAAATTCATAGCTATGCATGGAGGATCTCATGTTTCGAACTTGGTTACCTGATCTCGAAGAAATCTGGAAGATATCTCTGAGTTAATACTCGTGCTCCTGAGTTTAAACAATATTATTTCAGTTAGAACTCCTCCCCAACATCTCTAAGGATTCACTTATACACAAGTTGCAGAGTGGTTTCAATGGTGCCAAGATTTTTATTTCAGAACTAGAGTTTCACGCTTTATAACATGGCAGATCTCAGTCTTTATTCCAAACTAAACTACCCTTGAAATCTGCTCAATATACTGATAGAAATCCAGAAGTTGTCTCTTACCTTTTCTTCATGCGGAATTTCTGGAGTTTGTTGGTGAACTTCAGTCAACTTGGAAACCAGTAGATCTTCACCTTCATTTCTCTTGTTAAAATTGATGCCTATCCTTCTTATTTATCCACAAATTCCTCGCCTATTTCTTATCCTGCTCTTTCTTAGTTCAATCTTCTTTGTTTTACACAACCCTTCTCTATGTTTTCTCTCTTATTTCCTTCTTTCACGAGGTGCTATACGCATGCATGTGTTTGCACAACGTCCTCCTCCTCTTCCTTAGCTTAAATATGACCGTGATGGTGGAAGAAAGGCATAAAACAAAGCTTGGTTTTCGTTTTAATGGTGAAGGCTTTAACACAGATCTTAATAATAACATTACACAGAGTTTTGAATGCGGCATTACACACATTTTTGAATGCATTTGACCGTTTTCCATGCCAACTCACCTTCTGACTTGCGTACCCCCATGGCTGCGTTCTTTTGGCTTGTGTACAATCCTTCTTCCACGGTGTTAATGCCCGTCTTATCACCATAACACCGCATCTTGTAGTTGCATTCTTTGTTCATGGCCTCCTTCATTACGTTGCATGTCCACCTTTGTTTGTATGCATAATAATTCTCATGTCTTTTCAACCTTTCTCTTGTTTGAATGTTGCATTTCATTTTGACTATTATGTTTGCAATTTCATAATTTAGGCTTTGCATATTGCGCTCTTATGCCACACTTTATGATTTTTCATTTATATGCTTTCTTCTTAATTTGTTTTAAAATGACCATAGGATAGGTCATTTTAAAATCAAATTATTCTTATTATGACACTAACCTTTGTGTGGTTTTGTAGGTCAAATAAAATTCCTTAAGGGGAATAATATTGAGTCTTCAATCTTTGATCAAAACGCTTATAATATATGTTAAAGGATATGTAGGGGTGTATGAAATTGAATTTTTTAAGGTAGGGGTATATGGAATGAATGTATGAAATTTAAGTTTTCAATGTAGTATATATGATAGGGTAATTTATATGGTAGGGCAATGAGTGTAGGTATAGTAGGATAATGGAATAATGAGTGTAGGTATTGTAGGATAATGGATATAATAGGATAATGAGGGTAGAATAATGTAGGATGTTGGAAAAAAAATGTAATAGAATGCATACTTAGGTTAAATTAGTTTTAACAATTCTAGAATTTTTTTCAAAATCCAAGGTTCTAAGATTTTTTACTTAATTTACTTTCCCTTTCGCAACATAGCTTGATGTTCATACTGATTGATGATGACTTTTTCTCGTTCATCCATATTTGACTCATGATGATGGTTCTTCAAAGATGACTTCAAATGGAATATAGACAACTATAACTGATTACTTGAACCTCTTGATATTATGTTATTTCATGTTCTTCTTGGCTTCTGCTATTGATTCAGGTTCCTTCTAATGAATGTTGATATTGTTCAGGTCCCTTCTGTAATGATATTGTAAATGTTGTTTCAGGTCCCTTCTGCAATAATATTGTAAATGATGTTTCAGGTCCCATCTGACATGTTATTCAGGTCCCTTCTGCAATATAGCTGCTCAAACTATTTGCATAGTTTCATTACGAACTTCTCCCTTGCTTATGTTAAGACTTGTCCTCAAGTCTTGAAATTCTTGGAGGATTAATTCTGCAAAATCAAACTAAAGTAAAATTAAAACAAAATAGAGAATTCATATTGGCCAAACAAGTTGGTTTTCTGATATGAATTCGAGTTTGTATTGTGCCAGTTTCCTAGATTTTCACAACCAAAATCCTTTATTATTATTATTATTTTATTTTTACTTTTATTTTTATTATTTTATTATTATTAATTTTTTTATATTTTATTATTATTCTAGAAGTAAGGGAGGCATATCACTATGCTGTCCATTATTTCCATGTTATTTTCTATTGATATTCTTTCAATAAGTCCTCTTTATTGATAGGCTTATTATAAAAATTAAGCCTATGTCCATTGACTAAAAATGAAATTGTTGCTTCATCAATTGTTTTTATTTTAATTGCTCCATTGTCAAAAATTTCTTCTATCTCGTATGTCCCAAGCCAATGAGTTGTAAACTTTGCTTTGAAATCTTTAAAGTTGGAGTAAAAAAGTAATGCCCAATCTCCTTTATGAAAAATTTTATTCTTAATGAATCTGTCATGCCACTTGATTCTCTGTTGTTGCATCAATGTTGTATTCCCTATTGCTTGCTGTCTTATTTCATCTAATTCATTCAATTGCATGACTCTATGTTGCTGTGCTTCAGATAATTCCAATCCCAATTTTGCTGCAATTTTATATGTATGAATTTGAAATTCAATGGGTAACATAACGTCCTTAACATATACCAACTGGTATGGACTGAATCCAGTTGTGTTCTTCCATGTAATTCTGTATGCCCACAACGCATCTCTTAACTTTTATGAACAATACTTTCTGTTCATTTGCGCTGTTTTTGTCATGATATTTTCTAGGACTTTATTTGTCGACTTTACTTGTCCATTTGCTTGGGGATGGTACGTATTAGATTTTATTTGTTTGATATTATACTTTTTCTTAAGATCCTAGACAAGTTTTGAGGTGAAATGTGCTCCTTGATCTATAACAATCTGTCTCGGAACTCCAAATCTGACAAATATTTCCTCAAAGAGAAATGAGACTATTGTGTCTTTTGTTTCTCTTGTCACTGCCTTTGCTTCTACCCACTTTGTAACATAATCTGCACACACTAGAATGTACTTCTTTCCGTTTGAAGGTGGGTTAATTGGTCCCACGAAGTCTAGAGCCTATTTCTCAAATGGTTCTATGAGTACTTGTGGCTTTAATGGCATTTCATCTCATACCACAGGTCTTCCAGTTCTTTGGCAACTGTCACATATTTTAACATAGGATTTCGAATCCTTGAAGATTGCTGGCAAGTAGTAGCCAAGTTTGAGTACCTTTTATGTTGTCCGCTTGTCTGCAAAATGGCCACCACATGGATCGTCATGAAATGCTTTCAAAATATCTAGAATTTAATATTATCTAACACATTTTCTTATTAATAGATCCGAACTAGTATAAAAGAAGTCACCATTTACCCAACCATATCTAACACTTTCTCTGGTTATTTTTATTTTTTTGTTTATTGGTGAAATGGGATGGTAACATTCCATATGATAAATAGTTGGCTACATCTGCAAACCATGGGGTTTAACTGTTATAGAAAATAAATGTTCATCTGGAAAATTGCCTGAAACAGGATTTGGATCACCAGGTGAATGAATTCTTGATAGAAAATCTGCTACTTGATTGTTTTTACCTGGTCAATCTAGAATAGTAATTCTTGCATTAATAACAACCATATAGTAATTCTTCCATTTGTTATTTCTTTTTTCATTAAGTATCTAATAACTGAATGATCTGTATGAATGAATACTTGATATCCTGTTATATAATGCATAAACTTATTAACTGCATTCACAAAAACTGACATTTCTTTTTCTGCGACTGTATAGTTCCATTTTGCTGGTGTTAAGTTTTTTCTTATGAAGTATATGGCATAATTGAACTAATTTTATTTCTGTCCAAGTGATGCTCCTATAGATGTATTAGATGCATCGGTGGATATATGAAATGACCAATTTGGTCCTCAGAGAATGGGTGCAACTAAGAATTTTCCTTTTAATATTTCAAATGCATTTTTACTGTTTGTCATCCATTGGAACTCAACATATTTTGCAAGTAACTTGAATAGAGGTAGAGATATTTTATTAAAATTTTCAATGAATCTCCTGTAACAACTCGCATATCCCAAGAAAATTCTTACTTATTTTTGTGTTGTTGGTGGCATCAAGTTCACAATGACTTGTATTTTTCTGGGTCAACCTTGATTCCTGAAGAAGAAATATGGTGTCCCAATACTATCCCTTCAGTTAACATCATAAAGCATTTTTCATTACTGAGGGATAGGTTTGTCTCTATGCATATTTTTAATTTTTTTTCAAGATTATTCAAACAATCATCAAATGTTCCTCCATATACAGTGAAATCATGCATGTAGACCTCTACACATTCATGAATTGGATTAGCAAAGATTGCAAGGACTTCTCTTTGAAAAGTAGTAGGTGCATTACATAACCCAAAGGGAAAAACATTATATGCATATGTTCCCCATGGACAAGTAAATGCGGTTTTATCCTGGTCTTCCAATGCTATATTAATCTAATTGTTTCCACTAAATCAATCAATCAAGAAAAGAATTTCTTCCCAGCTAATGAATCTAGTACTTGGTCAATAAATGGTAACGGGAAATGATCTTTTAATGTGGCTTTATTCAGTTCCCTATAGTCTACACATATTCTCCACTTTCCATTTTTCTTTGGCACCACAACTAAGGGAGAAACCCATTGACCATCAGAAATAGGATAGATGAATCCAACTTGTAATAATTTATGCAGTCCTTCTTCAATATTTCTTTCATCATAGGATTCATTCTTCTTTGCGGTTGTCTCACTAGTTTCATATGATCATCAATATAAATGTGGTGAATACATGTCTTTGGATGAATTCCCTGCATGTCTGTGTAATCCCACGCAAAAACTTTTAAATATTTCTGTAACAATGCTATTACCTCTTGTTCTTGTGATGGTTGTAAATTATTACCAATATTGAAATTCCTTCGAGGACTGATTTCAATGATTTTACTTTGTGAATCAATAATTGAGTTAACAGGAAAAATACTTACAAATGAATTTTACAATGATTGAATAGTACAATTTTATTGGAAACATTGATTTAAAATATGACTTACAGCTTCATATTGTGTTATACAAGTGTTATAGATAAATTTGGGCATTATCCCCCATGACCTGGTCAAACTGGACATCATCCCTAGGACCAATGAAATAGGGTCTATCATCCCCTTACATTTCAGTTGCTATATGCCCTAAGAGAAGAAAAAATAATTCATGGCTTCTATTGTGAGATTACCAAGGTTTGAAGTATATGTTATATCACTTACGAGCTCACCAACGCTTCCTCCCAAGGGACTATATGTGTTGCATATGTAACTCCCTCCATTCAAGGGTGCACTGCAATTCACTTCCCGACATTCAAGGGTGCGTTGGTCAATTGGGAGCGAAATTCTCATTGTTCCGTAATCTCCACATGGCCATTGCCTTCTAGAAGAGTCCATGTGTGTCAAACTTCGAATCCAAGTGTCCATATAACACCTCTGAGCTTGGGAACATGTATTGCTATTATTAGAAATCCATTCATTGAGAAACTACCATTAATTACCCTATAAATTGAGCACAGATCTTAGTGCTAGGGAAGGAAGAATTTTGGTAAAGAAATGCTGTTGGATTCTCAATTGAGAGAGTGAAAGTACTAATATGCTGCTGGTGTGATGTTGGATGTGATGATTCTGGGATGAAGCTGGATCTGGTGACATCAAATCGATCATTGGTTGTAACCTCCCCCTTCTACTCTTTAATAAAGATTGCTGTTCATTTTCCCATATATGTATTTGTTTACGTTTCTATTTCTCATGCAATAGAATCTTGAATGATATATATGTTTCATGTTTAATCGATTTAAGTGATTAAGATAAGTAGGCATATGTATATTGCAATCTATTTTTTTTTCTCTGTTTATACTTGAAGGAATCAATCTGGCGATCTAAGTTGGATTGGAGGCTACAACAAAAGTGACAGAAGGAGAAGAAGAAGTGCTTGGATCACAAGTAGGTTCTTCTATCATTCTGTGTGTCTATTTATTCTTAGATAAAGTGGTAGGAAAGTCTTTCATTTGTTGTTCTAAGTGCCTAGCACCACACTTAGGGAATTTGATTTATCTGTAGATCATAATTTTTCATAACAAATTGGCAACTCCACTGGGGAGTTTCCTATCATTCCTGGTGTTTTTGTCTCTGATAATCCACCTAGTAGCATCTAATTTCAGTTATTAGACTTTTGAATCAAATAATTGCATTAGAAGTGTGTTTTGTAGCTTGCATTTTCAATCTCTGCTGCACCCAATGCACTGTTGGTTAAGACACAGTGCACTGCAGTCCACTCTCTCCCACTCAGGGGTGCACTGCAACACACTGTCTCCCCTTAGAGACCGCGTTGCCTCCTTATCCAACCAAATTCCATTTGAATTTGTCATTGCCATCATTCTCAACCACTTGTTTGCTGTGTTTTCAATTGTATGATACCTCTTAGATACCAGTGAATTTGCCTGATTCTTCCTCCTTTGAAAAGTAAATTTGTTCAATGTCTCTTTAGTGTTTTTATTTATGATTGGAAAATCAAATTCAAAGTATTTTATTTCTGCATTAGATCCATTTGTTTTCGTAAAGGAAATTATCATTAAATTCTTCGTTTCCTGTAGGAAAATTGTAGTTCCATTCTTCTTTTTTTCTAAAAGAGAAATTGTTGTTAAATTCCTCGTTTCTCAAAGAAGAAAACATTTGTTTTTGTTGATTTGATGCATATAGTTTCATTTCTAGAATTCAAATTAAGGGAGATGGAAAGAAAAACCTGCATATGCATATAGTGAATGGTGTGTTTTGCATAGGAAAAAGTTAGGAAAGTTGCATTTTAGTTTGTGCTCTTTGTTGTTTGCTCTAAAACTAATTTCTCTTTCCCTTAGTAGCTAGGATTTTCATTGAAAAAGCTAAAATTGAAAAGTTTGCTTATCATTTTAGTTTGCATTTTAGGAATTTTCATCACATCACGTGGTGAACCTCAAAAGGAAAATTCTTAAACAAGATCAACTTAAAATTTACATCAATTTACCTAAGAAAGCATTGGAACCATAACGATAACATTTAGAAGATCTAGGCTAGAGACGTGTTCCAACGTCGTTAAACATAATAGTTGTCGTTAATTTGTCTATGATACATTCTGAGTGTGATACCTCACTCCATGTACGTAAGTATGTCGGAGCTCATCCATGTACTTTTGGGTATATTGGGTGGTGTTCTAATATGAAAAGTATAAGGGGGTGATCTCATTGTGCGATTTCACATTAGACAGTGCTAAGATGGACTTGGGCCTCCATGTACCTTCGGGTATATTTGGAAAGAAAAATTTAGGTTGCTATCCATCCATAGTGAATCGAGTCGGTTGCCTTGTAAGTTGTGATACACCAAACACAACATTCGTGGATATTACCTACCCGTAATTCTTGGTTCGCGAGGAGGTATTATGCTATTCTCAATTACTTGGTAAATTTTTTTCCTAGAATTACCCATTTCATTTTGTTTATTTGTTTTTTGTCATAAAATAAATCAGTCATCGTGGAAGAAGAACACCCCTTTCCTTTTCGTTCACGTAGAATAGCACTGAAACCACCTTTACCACTGGAAGCTACTTCTGGTCGGCAAAGGTGACATCACTCTACCGAAACTAGTACCATTGTGCCTCTAGTGTAACATCATCCTCACATATACTAGAGTTGGCACAAGTTGTTTCTACAAATCCTGGTTCATCTACTGTTGTTGAGACAGAGTCCTCACAACTACCTGTGGTCACGATCCATCCAATCAGTGAGACCATACCTCCCGAACCCGAAGTTGTTCAACTGGAAGTTGATACGAATCCTTCACTTTTTTTCTAGAATATCTGAATCTCAAAGTCAAACGACCATAATTTTTTCCTGTATCGGTCACCCCAAAATCTATTGTATCCATTGAGTCTCCCATATCCCGCAGTCAACCTCCTGAAATATTCTTTGGGCCTGATGGCGAAATCCTTCCACCTGGTTTATTTTCGATTGAAGAAATACCACAAGACGAAACACCTTTAACTCCAACTCATTTTGGGGCGGAGATTTACCTATACGAGTCTTTTCCTCAATCACTTGCCTCTACTTTTTTTGATCCTGTGTCTATCAGAGTTACCGTAGATTCAATAGGGTATACATTTGGTTGAATACCCATGCCTGAGCCAACATCTTCGGCTGGACCATCTATTCCAATTGCGACAACACCTACTCTTGCTACCCCATCGATGTTCATGACTTCACTAGAGTCACATTTATATGGTGGCCCTTTCGTCCCACTTGGTTACCAATATTTATCTAGAACCTTCTCTGGTGCATCCTCAAACCCATGGACTTCACCAATGTCATCGTTTGGTATTTTAACTGGTAAATATATAGTGAGTACTGAACAACTTGATCCTTTATACACATCATCAGGGAAATATCAAGCTGGTCCATCTGGGTATATTCCATCCAGTACAATTTCAACTGGACTCCCTGCATTTGGAGAACAATATTTTCCATCTTATTATACTCCTCATGCTGGGGGGAAATATATAGTCACCCATATTGACAATAATCCATCGTTATTTGGCCATCCTAATGTTGGAATGAATGTTTTTTAGTGGGAGCCCACTCTACCCATCCAACCACAAACGATTGTACACTCGTATCAAACGGTTCAACCTATTGCACCCACATCAATTCCACTTGTTAATACATATTTACCCCTGTTACAGACTCAAAATGTTGTACCTCAACTGTCTCAGGTGGGTCCTTCAAATCAATTCCCTCAGGTATTGGCCCCTCAGACTCCAAATCCTTTATCTGGTTTATAATAACCACCTGTATCTGGAATTATTTATCCACAAGATGGATTACCATATTATGGGATATCACAACCACAACTAGGTTATACCTATCATCAACCAAATCCAAGATATCGTAGTTTGGGTTATAATATTGGTGGACAGACCCCTTGGCAGCCACAAGTGCAAATGCCACAACCTTCATTTCAACAAGTAGCGTACCCAGGTTTTGGTCAACAGAATCCTCAAGCATTTGCTTATCAAAACAACCCATATCTGGGTTACCAGCAACAGATTCCTTATGCTGGTTCTCAAAGGCCTGTTACCCAAGAAATTCCATCATACCATGGCTATGCTCAACTCGACCTTAATCGTCAGTTTCCCTTTGTTGCAACTTTAGAGTTACCATATTTAAACCGGCTCACCAATGACCCTATAAATTATGCTCCTTGGTGGCCGGTGATACCTCATAAATTACCCTCGGATATTCCTAAGTTCAATGGAAACCCTGGGAAGACTCGTCGACGCATGTTATGAATTCTAATTTGTGGTGTTCATCTAACTCCTTAAATGATGACTCTGTCAGACTACGTCTTTTCCAGCATACGCTCACTGGTCCGGCCGCAAAATGGTACATTGAGTTACCAAGAGATTCTTTTGGTAATTTTACTACCCTAGCAATTGTATTTTTGACCTAATTCCAGTTACCCATACGATATGAAACTGGAACAGAACTCTTGACTGATTTTAAATAGACTAATGCTACTCACATGTCTGATCATATTCATGAGTGACGTCATCGTCGTAGAATGGTTAAGTCATTTTTTCTTGATTAGCTCCTGGCTGAGTGGTTCATTAAGTCCCTGTTACGATGTATAATTGAGGATGTGGTTAAGGGTGACATAATCACTGAAGATCACGTCATTGCTCGTGCCAAATATTTAGACTTTATTTATACTCAGTCTGGCATGCTCTACGAGAAAATTCCCAATGCGCTGCAATCTAATTTTACTGTTCCTCCTCCATCTAAGGACTCTCATGCTGGAGATGGTATGATTGGTACTGCAAGGACACATCACTCTACTGCATCTAATCCTGCACCTTTTTCTGAAATCCATGCAGTGTCATCTGACAAGGGAAAAAGTGACAAGCAACCCAGAAGTAAGAAAAAGGGGAAATCAAAGAAAAAGAAAACTTATACCCCACAGGAAAGATCGTCTGATTAAATGACTGGAAATCAGAAAAATCGTTACCCTTGCATAATCTGTAATGAGGAACAATTTGTTTGAGACTATCCTCACTGCATCAAAATCTAAAAAATGGTTAAGACCTCGCATGCATCAGCTGTGTTGACAAATCCATTTCTGAATCCAGACAAAAATTTGGTTGCTACGGATCAAGCTTCTAGTTCCCAAGTGCTTATGCTGTCTGTCACAAAGCCATTGACTGATGTTTTGGTGTCAACGTGTAATAAAGATTACAGTAGTCAGGCTACTGATCAACCTACTACCTCGACCATGAATTTGTCTACAGAATCGGTACTGGCGACTGCTATTCCTGAATTGACAATCAAGCCACCAAAGGGAGTCATTCATAAATCGACATTTAATCCTCGAGCAAGAGCTACTCAAAATTATAATATAGTTGAAGATTTAGCTCAATCCCCTTCAGCTATGTCAGCGCTTGAGGTGTTACAAAATTTTCCCTCCTATAAACAGGATTTGTTTTCGACAATTGGTGGAATTGATCCGACATATTCCAATCTCGTATTCTTTAATCATACGGGCTATGTGCCGCAATTACCAGCGAAATTAACATTCTCCATCCAAGTAAATGTTCTAAATCACCTTGTTCAACGTACTATTATTGATGAGGGAGCATCTATGTGCATTATGTCTCTAAACTGCTGGAATTCACTTGGCTTGCCACGCCTATCTCAATCGCCTAGGACGTTGAAAGCTTTCGATGGACGTACATATAAGCCTTGCGGTATTATCAATAACCTGCATGTTGAATTAGGGAGAAAAACAATGAATGCTGAAGTTGAGGTCGTTGACAGACCCCTTGACTAAAATATTTTATTCAGAAGGCCATGTGCATATGCTATGACTGCGATCGTTTCTACATATTTTAGAATGATTGCATTTCCACATAAAGGTGTCATCACAGTCATCAATCAACTATCCTTCTTTGCCTCCAGTTCCCAGGTAACTAGAAGTGTTTCGCTAGTTCACACACTCGAACTCACACTTTAGAACATTGGTGTAGGACTCTTAAAGGATTCCACCCTCATAGGAACCTTGTCATTACCGCTGCGTACGACATTGGAAGAAATTGCAAGTATAGAGACCTGCTATATGATATCTTCCACTCCATCTGGCTTAAGGAAGATTACGGGTGATTCTGAAGTTGTTATGTTGGATGAGTTTCTGCCACCCAACCCAATTGAGCTGGCATAACAATCAATCTACATGGCTTGGGTGGCAAATCCGAAATCATCGTCGCCGGTCGTTTGGGTTGATCATTCATTAGATTTTGGTACTCCATCTGATCCTTTTTCCTCAACCTTCTTGATAGATGAGAATATTCTGGATACCATGATGTTAGAAGGAGAAACATGGGAAGATCATCATCATCGCCCCCATCTTCAGGATTACAAGGAAGATAATCTTAGTGAAGTATATCACCCATCGATCAAAGCTTTCTTTTTGAATTATTTTCCCATTAATGCAATCGATTCCAAGAAAAAATTATCAAATATTGAAGAAACCATTTCTATCGATATTTCGACCAAACCCGGCGTTGTAGAAAACATTCATGTCGGCATGTCTTATTCTCCATCAGAACTCGAAACATATCGCTCTCTCTTTTGTGAATTTCATGATGGATTTGCTTGGTCTTATGAGGAAATTCTAGGCATAGATACTAGTATCATTGAACACACTATTAAAATGTACCTTGATGTCAAGCCGGTACGTCAATGCCTTCATCCTATTCATCCGAAGAAGGCTACTGCCATTAAAGAAAAAGTTGAATTTTTTTTGCATGCTAGTTTCATTTACCCTGTTCCTCTTACTGAGTGGGATTCCAACATCGTTCCTGTTATGAAAAAACAAGGAACGATCAGAGTGTGCATCGATTATAGGGATGTCAATCTTGCTTGTTCAAAAGACAACTATCCTATTCCCTTATCGTCCAGATTATTGATGATTGTGCTAGGTGCGAAATATTTTCGTTCATGGATGGATTTTCTGGCTACAATCAAATCAATATGCACCCAGAGGACCAATATAAGACAACATTAATCTATCACTGTGGCACATTCTCTTATCGAAAACTCCCATTTGGTTTAAAGAACGTTGGGAAAAATTTTCAGAGAGCAATGGATTATGCTTTCAATGACATCAAGCACATTGTTCAACCCTATCTAGACGATTTACCTGCGCATTCACGAAACCAGACTGATCACTCGATGCATTTGAGAGTGATCTTTTTACGCTACCGACACTAAAAAATACGTCTTAATCCACATAAATGTGTGTTTTGTGTTGGTTTTGGTTTTTTTCTAGGATTCGTCATCTCAAAATAAGGATTTCGAATAGACCCACTAAAGGTCTAGGCCATTCTCGATTTTCCTACGCCATCAAATTTGCTTCAGTTACAAAAAAATCAAGGAAAGGCTAACTTCGAAAGGAGGTTCATACTCAACTACGCCGAAATGGATAAAGGATTTACGCGGCTCTTGAAAAGGGGATTCCCTTCCACTGGGACCAAGTTGCGCAAGCTTCTTTTGATGCTGTCAATGATACACTTGTCTGGGCATCAATAATGTATCCCCCCAATTATCAGAGTGATTATTTCTTATATATTTTCGCGACTGGTACGACCATTGCTATGGTATTGGTTCAAGTAGAAAAAGGGATAGAACATCCGATCTATATTTGATTCGTAATCTCAATAATACAAAAGTGAAATATTCGTAAGTAGAAAATCTTGCCTTGGCGGTTGTTCAAGCTATGCAAAGATTTCACCACTATATCCTATTCCAGAAGACCATTATCATTTTGGATTGCAACCCCATGACTTACATTTTATCACGTCAATTGGTGGGGAGCAAGTATTCAAAATGGATTGTCATTTTGCAGGAATTTGATTTGCAATTCATTGAATCCAAGTCAAAGAAGTCTTTAGCGTTGGCTGAGCTTCTCTATGACCTTCCCTCTGGTAGTACTACTACTACATCGGAACCATCTATTCCTAATGAGTTTATGTTTCTGATCGGATCATCTGCTCCTTGGTATGGGGATTTTATCATTAATCTCTAGACCAAAAATTTTCGGCCTGATACCTCTCGCTCTGACCAGTGACGTATTTGATACCAAGCCAAATATTATCTGATCGTCGGTGATACACTTTAGCGTCATTGTGTCGATACAACTTTAAGAAGGTGCCTCCCTCACGAGGAGGCCAAAAATGTTTTAAATGATTGTCATGCTAGGGCTTGTGGTGGAAATTTTTATGGATACGCTACTGCACATAAGATACTCCACACCGGTTACTTTTGGCCTACCATATTTCTTGACTGCATCCTCGCAGTCAGGAGTTGTCATGCGTGCTAGATATTTGATCGTAAAATCCACAGACTGCCAACGCCAATGCATCCTGTTGTCTTTATAGGACCATTTTCAAAATGTGGCATTGAATTCATGACCTGTAACCCTCGTTCATCCGGGGGGCATGGATATATTATTGTCGCAATAGACTACTTTATCAAGTGGGGCGAAGCGATGCCTACATTCAGCAACACAGGACAAACAACTGCATTGTTTTTCTTTAATCATGTCATTTCATAGTTTGGGGCCCCACAGGCTATAGTCACAGATCATGGTTCACATTTTCACAACCATATGATGAATGAATTGACTACCAAATTAGGACTGTCGCATGTTAGTTCTACTCCTTATTATCCACAATCAAATCGACAAGTTGAGGCTATTAACAACATTCTTAAATGAATGCTTCAATGAATGATTGGAGTTCATAAACAAAATTGGCATTTAATCATGTACTCGGTTTTGTGGGCGTACCGAACCTCGGTGAGAAACGCAATTGGATTTAACCCCTTTCAATTGGTGTTTGGTATGGAATCTATCTTTCCAATCCAATGTGAAATATCGTCGTTAAAAATCGTAATCGACTTGTTACCTGAAACCTCTGCTGAATAAGCACGTCTTTTTAACCTCATCCATCTTGATGAAACATGTCGTGAAGCCCAATTGGCCAAAAAAGCACATAAGAGACATATAAAGGTGCAATACGAAAAGCATGTCCAGCCTCACATTTTCTCAGAGGTTGACCTGGTCCTTCATTATGATCAAGAAGCCGATGTAATAGGTACAGGGAAATTTGAGTCATTATGGCATGGCCCCTATATTTTCAAAAGAGTTCTTGCTAAGGGTGCCTATGAGTTGGTAGATTATGATGGAATTTCGTTGGCACAACCCCGAAATGGGTTGTATCTGAAACGTTACTATGATTAATCATGAGCGTAGTAATTTTTTTTATTATATTGTATATATGCTGTTGATTTGCATTTACTGTCTTAGTTTTTTTCTAGGGTTTTCTTGAAGTTAGTAATCCGATTTACATTTCATCGCAGATGTATGAATATTTGGAACCATTTTTTGGGTATGCTGATGGTGCTAGTCGTAGTACACAAAATCTATCCTCTGCAGCGTGGGCCATTTTCGCTCTGAACGACGAGTTAGCGAGTTTTCAAGTGATTTGTATCGGTCAATATACAAACAATATCACTGAGTATAGCACATTGATCGAACTTCTCTCTAATCCCATTTCATTTGGTATTAACTGCATCATCATAAGGTTAGACCCACAACCCTTCGTATTACAACTTACTAGTGTTTATACTATTAGAAATCTAGCACTGCATCGTATGTTCCTAAGAGTTCGAACTTTGGAAATACATTTTTATTTCATTCAGTATCGATACATTTCCAGAAATTTGAACACATTAACTGATTCTTTAGAGAATTATGTTATAAAAAGACATTTGCAACACATGTAAAGATACATTCACATAATTGAATAGGATTGCACAATAAACATAGGAAAACACTGAAATCAAATAGATAGAAAGTTATATGTTTTTACAAAATTTGTGCCCAAGACACATTGGTCATCTAACCTCAAAATGTATGCAACATGTCAAAAGTAAACTAGTGGTGCTCATGATAACATGCTACTGATCTAGCTATCCTACGCAGTAACCACATCCAATGATTAGGAACGCCAATAGTGTGGCACTATAGTCGCATGGGTAACTCTTTGATCCGGAAATTCGAAATCCCGAAGGTCAACCCCTGTATGTGCTACTGAAGCTCAGCAAGAGTCTTAGCCATATATAAATCTTGAAGAACTGCTCTCCCGACAACCCTCTCTGCTGGCTCATCTACTCCATGCTCTGGCTCTCCCACTGGTTGAACTCGACCCACATTTTCATTACATAAAAACTTTATTTTAGTCTTGGGAAAACATTAAAATAAAAAAACATGTATAAACCTTTGAAAAATAAAAAAACATGGTCAAAACATTCTTACCAATTGCACCCCACTGAGCACCTTCTGGTAAAGCTAAATTTGGATCTCCTCGGAAGTTGATGCCTGCATATGAATAGTCATCGATGGCAATAATATGTCGCCTGAATCAGGAGAAGAATGTAATTGAGAACACGATGGAAAATTGACCAGCATGTCTAGCCATCAGTTCTACCCATCTCTGCATCCTTGGATCTCTAGGGTTAGATATACCCAACGTCACATGCTAAGGCTGCATTAGTGGAATTTTCTCTAAGGAAAAATAAATGAGGATCGAACCATAGTTGAAAATTTTCTTCCTTCTTCCCTTTGCCTTGCTTAGTTTTTCTTTCATTAGAGAGAGTATGACTTCAGCCCAATTGAAAACTGTTGGTTCCATGCACTCTAGCGCATACTGCCTATAAGATATTTTCGCTACATGGAGTGTAGCGGTACTGGCAAGCTTTTCGATCGTGAATAAGATGGTTCTAAATGGAAAATCACGAACATTGCGGATTTTTCTTTTCCCATCCTCGCTAGGCTCCGCCCCTAGATTGCAATATTGCAATATATAGTCTCTCACCATCTCTCCTCTGAGAGTAGACCCTAAGAGAGAAATAGGTAGACCTCTCCTCGACAAGCCTGTCCAAAAATAGATATCCTCCACTAACATTGGGACCACTTTGTTCCCAATATGAAATGCCTCAATCGCTGGATCCCATGCATGAACAAGGAACTCCAGTAGTTCAATTTGTTGCCTCTTACCTGATAGATGGAAGTACATCACCAACCCACAGTATCTGAGGGCTCTTACAGTACCCAGATCATTTAGGGAAATCATGTTTTGTTCTTCATGCTCTCTTTCCCTCCAAGTAATTGTCATTTTGGTCCATTTAATCCCTGAGATACAACCACAAGACTCATTAGGACCCTCTTCATGTAAAAAACTAGGCAAAATTTGGGCACACTGTAAGAATACAAAATGTGAATTGCGTCCAACGTGGCCTTGATCAAGAGAAAGAGCATTTCATATGCACCTAATCTTCATTTCAGGTGCATTCCAACATAGGTTTCGACATCCAAGGGTGCTTTTCCCATTTTTGAAAATTAATTTACCTAAGGGGCCCAAATCCCTAAAAATTTGCAATGAAATGAAACAAAAATACTACTGAAGGAAAGAGGAGGTTTATGGAACCAACTTGGATAAAATGGTGAGGAAAAATGTCCACATAATCAATTGCAATCAACAGCTGAAGTTCAGTGGCAAAACAGATTCAAAGCTCCCAAATACAAATGCTAACTTTCAAAAGGTAAAAATGAACAGTAAAACTCTTTTAATTAGTCATTTGATTATTTGAAAATCATATTTATTGCTGTTACTATGGTTTTATTCATTTTTTTTTATCATGAAACAAGTATTTTGTAAGATTCCAAACAATAAAATTTTTGATAGATCTAAAACATCTTAGTGTTCTCATTTAATACAATCTTTCATCAAGAACCAGAACACAAGAAATGTAGCCATTTTATTTATATTATTCAATGAAAGTAAAAGACATGCCCAGACCATAAAATCTTGCAAATGGCATGCACAACTGCTTGAAAATGACAAATATAAGAAACTGAAGCCCACTTGTGAATCCTGGATGGATCCACCACATAAACATCACCGCGGGGTCTTCGTCCCGGGATCAATGCTAGAAATGGAAAGGCCAGGTTCTCAACCCAAACATAATAAGATAGATAATACCAGAATGATTCTAAATTCCTAGCTTCTCTCCCCTTTTATAGGCTTGATGGGCTTTCTAGAGACCTTATTTTATTATATTTCTCGGAAACCAACAACAAATACCATGGGTCAATACCATGAGAAAATACCACGATAAGTACCATGGATCGATTCTATCCACTTTGACTGGATCAAGAAAGGGAATATTACAAATCCTCCTGCCCAAAGATTTATTTTCCTCAAGTGATCCACTTCTATCCACAACAGAAGCATTTGTACATTGATACCAGGATCCCATACAACCTGATGTATTGTTCCAACCCTCCATGTTGAATGGTCCTGAATGGATCCTTCGATGCCCGGATCCTAAACAATCCTCTGACCAATCCTTCCCTCAATAGATTTACCTAGATCCCAAACAATCCTTTGGCCAATCCTACCCCCAATGGATTCTCCTGGATCCCAATGCCACCTAAATCTTGGGACCTGTGGGTTATGGTACCATTTCAACTCTCCATCGCTGCCCGCACCAAATGGTCCAAGTTGTAATTTTCCCTTGGCTATGGGTATCCTCCAAATAATCAACCCATCAATAGAATACCAACTCATAATCTCTTGCCAGTCCATACTTTGGAAAGAATGAATATCTGTAAATATACTATGTTGATGTTGTTCGATGCTCGATTCATGCTGCTCTACTTGGTTACCCAACATGATGTATTTGGAGAGCTCTCCCCTGTTCTTATCAATGTATAAAGGTGGGTTGTTGGTGTTGCAAGCCTTATCTATGTATTCCTGTAGAGTGCTGCTACGGGACTCCAAATTTTACTCCTCATGCGGCCTTGTGAGGGAGTTGAGTTGTTCCTCAATACTAGACAGCTTGGTCGATGATTTGGCACATTTCCCTATGAGTTCCTCAAATTTTCTATTCTCCTGTAAGACAATGTCTCAGATTGTCCAGACTCTTTGCTTCAACAACATAAGATCTGTCTTGAAATGCATGATCATCTCCTGAAAATGCATGATCCTCTCCTCATTTGATTCTCCTTGGGCGTATTCATCGTGGACCTCTTCATATGTGAGGATCAGTTGTCCATCCTCTCTGGTTGTCAAACATGGATGTACTGGTGGAATGTTATCTATACCCGATTTACCATACTATTTATGGATGTACTTCATTGTATTTATAGATTCAAATACCACATTATTAGGAGGAATTGCATCTTTCCTTTCATCATGTACTTTGTCAAGCTGACTGCCTAGCTTGTCTTGCAAGTTTCTCTGAAGAGCACGGTGTTGCTGCTCACCATTGTACTTGACTGCTTAGATCCTTCATAGGTCATCTCCTGAAAACTAGCGAACCAATCTATGGATGAATCCCCATGATCTAAAGAATTCTCTAATTTTTCTATACTTTTCGCCTCCTTATTATCTAGACATGAATGGTCAAGTGCCCAAACTCCCTTGCATACAAAGCATAAGCCTTTCCTCCTTAGTTCATTCTTACTGTCTTCACAAATATTTGTTAGTTCCTCCTTGGTTAAATTATTTCTAAGTATTTTGATGCTCTATTTGATCAACCCCTCATCTAGTTCACAAGTAGCAGGTGATGCAATTAGCTCCTTCCTCTATATAGCCAATAATTTGGATCTCAATTGTTCACAGATGGCCCTATCTTCTCCTAAGATCAGAGACATGACCTTTTCCATTTCTTTTTTGATGAAGTTTGGATGAGACGTTGTAATTCCATTGCAGAAGTATTGGAGCATATGAAGGATTAAATCATCACACTCTAGATCCAGCATAAGCATACCAAATCTGAATTTCTCCATGCATTCCAAAATTGTGCGCTTCTGGAAAAAAGTAAGAACGGTGGTGTTGTCCAACCCTTGGAGTGCTTCTACCATTAACCGAAAAGTCCTCCTCATGATGTCATCATTGTAGGGCAATAGCGGTGCTGTTAAGGCTATGATTTTACTGAGACAAGAGGCGACCGTGAGTCTAACCTTTTCACAAGAATGCTCTAAGAACCTAGGTTGTATCAAAGCAAGCATGGATGGCTTCAAGGCCCAACTTGACCCTTCCATTCTGATTTCTCTATCAATATCAAAGCCATATTTAATGTGTCTAGCTGTAGGAGAACATATTTTGACTTTGTACCCTGCAATTTGGATCCAAGATCAAAGAGACACTTACTTTTTATATCTTCCTTCCAGGTATTTTTTGACTGCTGAAGGATAACATGGACCTTTCGAGAGAAGGGTCTATTGTTCTGCTCTTTCTTATGATTTTTATGTTGTTTCCATATTTGATCCAAAAAATTATTGTAGCCCAGAGAACTGACTGATATATCATTATGTTGATTTTTGTGGCATTTCCAAAAATAAAATGACGACATTGGCATCAATGGATCTCAATACTTAGCTATTGAGAAACCTGGGAATGATCCCTGTCTAGCAATAACTTTCCATCCTTTCAACAATGACCATATTTTCAATAAAGATATGAATCTTCCATACACATGAATAAATATCATGGGTACATTTATAATATTCCATATACATGAATAAATATCATGGGTACATTTATTCATAAGAGGCTATATACAAGCTATAAATGATTTTGTCAATCACGCCTTCAAATATTTTCACAAATTTAACCCACGGACTTATAAATGTTTGTCCCTTCACTTATGTCTCCCAATAAAATAATTTACTGAAAAATAAAAATCCAACTAGGGCGATAAATATCACCGAAGTGAGAAATGCTGGCTAGGGTGAAAAATAAATTTCACCGAAGTTCCTTGCATAAAACTCTCAGGCTGGCAAGATGCACAACTCTGATACAACTGTAAGATTCCAAACAATAAAATTTTTGATAGATATAAAACATCTTAGTGTTCTCATTTAATACATTCTTTCATCAAGAACCAGAAAATAAGAAATGCAACCATTTTATTTATATTATTCACTGAAAGGAAAATACATGCCCAGACTATAAAATCTTGCAAATGGCATGCATAGCTGCTTGACAATGAAAAATATAAGAAACTGAAGCCCACTTGTGAATCCTGGATGGATCCACCACATAAACATCACCGCGGGGTTTTCGTCCTGGGATCAATGCTAGAACTGGCTAGGCCAGGTTCTCAACCCAAACATAATAAGATAGATAATACCAAAATGATTCTAAATGCCTAGCTTCTCTCCTCTTTTATAGTCTTGATGGAATTTCTAGAGACCTTATTTTATTATTTTTCTCGGAAACCAACAACAAATACCATGGGTCAATACCGTGAGAAAATACCATGGTAAGTACCATGGATCGAGTCTATCCACTTTGACTGGATCAAGAAAGGGAATATTACATATTTTTAATCCATTTGATGTTGTTTTGAACATGTTTACAACTGATATAGCAGATTAGTTGTGCACATTTATTTCGAGAATGATTTTACCACAAAGCATACTTTTATCCTTATTTTTTGAGCTTTGATAAAAACGAAAAAGGACTTGAAGCACACTTTTATCTCTTTTTTGAGCTTCAATAACGGCGAAAAAGGAACCCCTGGAGTCTTCTTTTAGCTCTTTTCAGACTCCGATAATGTGAAAATATTGCCGAGCACTTGTCTTTTCGAGCTCGTAAAAGTAAATGAAACGACATCTACTCAGTATAGGTTTAACCCTTTTCCAGATTGAGATAGATTATTTACGAAAAAGGAAAACCTAAGTCGAACATGGCTAGGAGGTTCTCTCAGATATCATTTTACACTTTTTCAGATTTGAGTGACAACTTTACGAAAAATTACTTACGGAGTTTTCTTTTGTCCTCTTTTTCAAACTCTCTAAATATGAAAAAGGACCGGGTTGTCACTGTCGTTAGGCTTGTTAAAAAATAAAATAGGGACGGTCTTGTCGATCATGGCAAGAATAAAGTTTCATTTATCACTAGACTCATTAAATTATTAAATAGTGATTCATATTCACCCGAAGGGTGAATTATAGATCAAGAATATGTTATCCTCCTCAATCTTGTTAAAAAACAAAGAGGTACTGATCGAAAAATGATCGAGGAAAATTTGGGAAAGTGAACATAACTTTTACTGTAGCAGGTCGATCTTGAACATGACACTTCACTCCACCATCGTGACTATTTGGGTTGGGTAATATTCTTGATGGTTCATTCATACCTTTGGTTCATCATACCTTCACTTCGGTTTTGGGTCAATGCTGCCAACTCATCTCAGTGTCACCGATATGTTCAAGAGAAGTCGTCCAATGAATACACATCCTTCTGCAATACTCATAAACCTTCATTTTCATGATAGTCATCCCTGAACATTTCTATATCAAGTCACATTTTGTCTCTAAAATTAGTAACTCCCGTTTCACGATAAAGTGACTTCTTGTCGACATCAAATCATCATCCTGGAATTTTAATTAGAAACATCGTCTTCTAGTAACATGAGGCTTGTTACAACATCGAAAATATCCTTGCTTCCAAAATTTTGACCGAAATATTTTGTTTAGCGTTCGAAATCAAATCATCTATTCACGCCTTACAAAATGTACTACAATACCTTGAGAACCATTAACATCAATGGTGGTTCTCTCGCGTTTGTCAACAACTCACATCGTTGGATGGTAATCAAGCAATGTCTTACCATGTTCGACTAAAAATCATATATTCGCATGGCTAGACTTGCACTCGAACGATCGAGTGAATGAGATAAGAAGACCCCGGATCTAGTTTCAGCCATTCGGGCTGCGATTTCAGGATTGTTGTACACATCATCTGTACGGTGACCTTACATATAGATCATCATCCAAACATGGACCTATATCTGTAGGCATGTCTATATTAGAAAACATTCTAATGTAGACCACTTTGTACACTATGTACATGTTATTAGATAGTTTATGTGCTGAGCATGGGAATGCCTCCCTTAAAAATTCGTGATCAATATGAAAATATCATGATGTAATGTATTGTAAGATTGATGCAGGTTGCCACTCCGCTTCAGTTCCAGCTCATCACATCGTAAAGAATCTCATTCAAAAAATATTGTTATTATTTCGACTTCATGCTTTAGGGGGAAGTTGTTATAGGTCAATTTGGGCATCATCCCCCATGACCTGGTCAAATAGGACATCATCCCCAGGATCAATGAAATAGGGTCTATCATCCCCTTAAATTTCAGTTGCTATATGCCCTAAGAGAAGAACAAATCATTCATGGCTTCTATTGTGAGATTTCCAAGGTTTGAAGTATATGTTTTATCACTTATGAGCTCACCAACGCTGCCTGTCAAGGGACTAACTGTGTTGCATATGCAGCTCCCTCCATTCAAGGGTTCCCTGCAATGAAATTCCCAACATTCAAGGGTCCGTTGGTCAATTGGGAGCAAAATTATCATTGTTTTGGAATCTCCACATGGCAATGCCTTCTAGAAGAGTCTATATGTGTCAAACTTCGAATCCAAGTGTCCATATAACACCTCTGAGCTTGGGAACATGTCTTGCCTATTATTAGAAAGTCATTCATTGAGAAACTACCATCAGTTGCCCTATAAATTGAGCACAGATCCTAGTGCTAGAGAAGGAAGAATTTTGGTAAAGAAATGCTGTTGGATTCTCAATTGAGAGAGTGAAAGTATTGATATGCTACTGGTGTGATGTTGGATGTGATAAGGCTGGGATGAAGCTGGAGCTAGTGACATCAAATAGATCATTGGTTGTAACCTCCCCCTTCTACTCTTTAATAAATATTGCTGTTCATTTTCCCATATATGTATCTGTTTATATTTCTATTTCTCATGCAATGGACTCTTGAATGATATATATGTTTCATGTTTAATCGATTTAAGTGACTAATATAAGTATGCATCTGTATATTGCAATATGTTTTCTATTCTCTATTTATACTTGCAGGAATCAATCTGGCGATCTAAGTTGGATTGGATGCTACAACAAAAGCGACAAAAGGAGAAGAAGAAGCATCTGGATAACAAGTAGGTTCTTCTATCATTCTGTGTGTCTATTCATTCTTAGAGAAAGTGATAGAAAAGTCTTTCATCTGTTGTTATAAGTGCCTACCACCACATTTAGAGAATTTTATTTATCCATAGATCATAATTCTGCATAACAAGAAGCTGCTCCGAAATATCAGGTTCTGAGATAAAAAGGTCTAATAGATCCTCATTTTCTTCCTCTTCTCTAAAATTAAAGACTTGATTAATACTAAGAATAGATTGAGTTTCTTGTTGTTGTTGTTCCTCAAGCCATGATAATAAAGAAGGATATTGTGCTGGAGGATAGAGTGTAACATGTTTCCTTTCATCCCCATGTGCTATGATCATACTTCCTGATCTGCATCCAATGAAGGCATCTGCTGTGGCTAACCATGGTTTGCATAGAATTAAAGGACGACCTCCTAAATTTGTTTTTGGCTCCAAGATTAGAAAGTCTACAGGATATTCCCATGAATCCAAAGAAACAATGATATCTTCTAATATTCCTTCTGGTACAACTTTAGATCTATATGGAAGCTCTAAAATTGTAGTAGTAGTTCAAATATTGGGCAATTTCATGTATTTCATAGTTTCTGTGGTCATAAAATTTATAGCTGCTCCCAAATCTATAAAATTATTTGGAACTAAAAAATTATTGATCGAAATGGTAACCATAGGGATCCCTGGGTCAATATATTTTTCAATTGTTGTTTTTGTAGACATGAGACTAGCTAATTTTCCAATGACCTAGATTGTGGGTGGATCTCTTTTATTTCTGCCAGTTTTCTTAATACATAACTCCTTTATTGTTTTTGAATAAATTGGAATATATTTTATAGCTTGCAATAAAGGAATTTTGACATAAGAATTCTTCAATTCATTCAAAATATCAAATTCAGGAAGAGACATTGGAATTTTCTGCTCTTTTAACCTCTTTGGATAAGGTGGTGTTTGAGTCATAATAGCTTTTCCTTTCTGAATTTGATTTCTTGGATGAGATTTTTCAGTTTGTTCTGCTTGTTTAGTTTGTTCTTCTATGATTGGTGGAGAATCTTTTTGTAACACTTTTCCAAACCTTAAGTGGACATCTTGTACAGGAAGAATAGAGTATGTAGGAAAATATGTTGCTTCTTCCACATTGTATGCTGGTTTATCCACTTTGTTACTCAGATTTGCTACTGGATGAGCTAGTAATTGAGTTGTGCTAGGTGGGGGTTGGTTAGAAGGTAGCTGAAGTTGTTGAGGTTGAGTTAGTAATTGTGCATGATTTTGTTGTGGAAATGGAATTGGTTTAGGATGTTGCTGGAATTGTTGGTATTGGAATGGTTGTTGAGGATATGACTGTTGGTATGGTTGTTGATATGGCTATTGGTATTGTTGAGGTGGCTGGTTTCCATAAATATCTCCTCTTCAACCTTGTGCAGGTTGGTTTTGGTATTATTTTTGAGGCCAAGCCTGCCATGGCATTGTATTATTCCATAAATTTTGAGGAGGATACTGATAATTCTGGGGGTTTTGTTGAGGGAATTGTTGAGGAATCCTTAGTTGACAACATATCCTTGGTGCCATATAGTAAAGAGAATTTGTCCCTTGTACTTCTTCCATTTTCAATTATTTAAGTTTTGGACATTTTTCAGTTGCATGATTATTTGTACAAAGTACACACACGTGCATACTATCCAAAGGACATTCTCTAAGTGGATGTTTGTTCCTACAATTTAAAAAAAAGATTGATAAGATTTGATCTTGTTCCTATTTATTCTTCTTTGCTTTGAAAACATCAACTTGTGTTCCTAAAGTTCTCCAAGAATCAATTTTAAAATTTTATAGAAAACTTCCTATTTATGCTCTTGTTACTCCTCGTGTTGCAGATTTGGAAGCTCTTGATGTACCATCTCTTTTTCCACTTTTTTCTCTTCCCCTAGAATATTTTTGACATAGTTCAACAATATCATCAAATGGAAAGTTTGATATATTTCATTTTCCCATCACATTGAGAATATGTAAGTATTCATCTCTGGTTCCTTTAAGAAAAATTGTGCGGATGGTATCGAGATTTAGAGAATGTTGTTTGGAATTTTGTAGATTGTAGAGAAATATTTCTAAGTACTTTTCCAAGCTTTCATATTCTTGTTGTGTCATTCTGAAAATATATTATTTTAAGTCTCTAGCCCTGCAATAGTCCTGATACATTTTGAGAAAAATTCTCTTCATGTCATCCCAAGAAGCAATGGTATGTTCTCCTAAACCCATAAACCATTTTAGTGATGCCGCTTTCAAAGTAGCAGGAAAGAGATGAAGTTTATGTGTGTCATCTGTGTATCCATAAGTTCGACATAAGATGTCAAATTTAAACATAAATGAGTCAGGATCTTCTGTTGACATTCCATAAAAATTGGGAAAAACAGAAGGTGGAATGTTTTACATTTTCACTTCCTCTCCTATTATTTCTCTTGTGTCTAATATTGCGAAGCCAAAGCTAGCTTCCTGATTATTGTCTTGTTCTATATCATGCTATCTTTTGTTATCATACTCTCTTTTTCTTCTTCCTCTCTTTTTCTCTCCGCTTCTATTCTCCTGTCTTCCTCTCTTTTTATCTGCCATTCCTTCTGCTGTCTCTCATACTGAAGTATTTATTACGGAGTCATAATTGGTATATTAGATCCTTCTCCTTCTTCAGTTGTTTGTAATGTTTCAATATGAGGCTGATTTAGTGTTTCCTCAAAAATCTTAATTTGTTCAAGCACTGGTTGTTCTAATTGTTTAACAACTGGTTTCCTTGTTTCCTTTTGTCTTTCAATGAAAGGGGTTTCTTTTGGTGTTTGATTTATTTTTACCTCCCAGGCTAACAAGGTTTATCTTTTAATAAGAGTCAATCTTTGTCCCGATCTTTATTTTTCTTCTAATTCCTCTTGAGTTGTTCTCCCAACATCTGGTGTTGTTAGTCTTGATGGTTCTGCTCCTATGGATGGTTGAATTGTTGGGGGGTTTTGTTTAGTAAATCTACCTTTCTAATCTCTTTCTCTAGGCATAAAGAAACATAAATGAAAGAAAAACTAAATTTTTGTTGTGTTTTTATTATATATATATATATATATATTTTTATCCTCGTAATTGACTATGTTGATGTATGTTTCTCTGGCAACGATGCCAAAAATGTTGGGTCAATTTACTGGGTAAAATAACACAAGTATTTAATTATCAATTCGGGTTTGTAAGCTTGGAAGCATGTCCAAAATATATGGATATAAGATGTAGTGAATATTTTAGAAGACAAATTGTTTAATCTAAAGGAAACGCATATTACAAATATAAAATCTAACTAAGTATTTCTGATTCAATATGTAATAAATGAAGGAAGAGGTTCCTAACTTAGGAGATCCTATTTGACCTTCCCCACAGTACTACTTCCATAAAGAGAAACAAATTAACTGATGGAAAACAACTTATGATGCATAAAGAGTAATAGAAGAGGCTCCTAACTGAGGAGGTCCATGTTGTCCTTCTTCACAATTTCATTCATCATTGTTACCATTGTATTTAAGACTAGAAATTCAGAAAATAGCTTTAAAAAAGGAAAATAAAATGAATTTTAGTTATCGTTCTTATATCAGATAGAAGGATAGTTTAACTTAAACACTTGTTTGTCCCTTCATATGCAAATTATAATTAAACCAAGATTCATTAAAAAGCATAAGTAAATAACTAAACAAGGAAAAGAAAGATGAATTCTAGTTATTGTTCTTGGATCGGATAGAAGGAGAGTTTAACTTAAACACTTGTTTGTCCCTTCATATGTAGACTGTTGTGAAACCAGCTATATAAATAGAAGAAAAGAGATATCAATGCCTTAGAAATAAGCCACTTCTAGGGGGCAACCTCCAATACATTACATGAATGAAAAATTCTTCGATCATACAAATTAAAAAATCTCCTTTCTATATATAGGAGTCCATAGGGCCACAATGTAATCCTAGCCGACCTAACAATAATAATTTAAGGGCACAATAATAACAATATGGGGGTTAGAAGGGTACAATAATAACAATAAGGGGGTTACACTAACAACAATAAGGGGCTATACTAGTAATATAGGGACCTAACATGCCCCTCTCCTTCAAAAAAGTGTTGTCCTCAATGCTTGAGTAGCTCTGGGTGATTCTGTATAAAATTCTCATCCTTCCATGTAGAATCTTCAGTGGGTAAGTTCTTCCACTTGATGAGATACTCTAAAATTGATCGATTCCGTAGCTGTCGATTTCTGGTTTCCGTGACCGCTTCAGGTTCCAATATGATTTTTCCTTCCTCATCAAGTTCTGGAAATATTGTTTGAACTGGAAGATTTTAACCTATAACCTTCTTTAAGCATGAAACATGGAAAATTGGATGCATTCGTGAAGAAGCAGGAAGCTCCAATTTGTATGCCATAGTACCAATATTTTGCAACACCTTGTAAGGACCATAGTAATTTGGCGATAATTTATTATCATTCTTAGCTTTCTTGAGGGACATTTGTTTGTATGGTTGTCGCCGTAAAAATACCTAGTCTCCTACATTAAAACTTCTCTCGCTGCGATGTTGATATGCCTATTGTTTCATTCGATTTTGTGCCAAATTCAGGTTTTCCTTTAAGAGTTGGAGAACTTCTTATTGATTCTCGATGTGATCTTCCACTGCTTGAACCTTCAAATTTTCTGTTAAAGATGATGTGATGGATGCTGGATGATATCCATAAAGTGCCATAAATGGGGTCATTTTTGCTGCAGTATGGAAGGAAGTGTTATACCACCATTCAACGAGAGGTAACCACTTCACCCATTGTGTTTTTTTATTAGACAAAAAACAACGAATATATCCTTACAAACATTTATTTACTATCTATGTTTGACTATCGGATTGAGGATGATAAGATGAGCTATGAGCTAATTGAGTACCCAAACAAGAAAATAACTTCGTCCAAAAATTTCTAGTAAAAATGGGATCTCTCTCACTCACAATAACCCTTGGGTTTCCATGTATATTTTGAATTGTATCGATAAATGTAGTAGCAACTGTACTTGCTTTAAATGGATGAGATAATGCACAAAAGTGTGCATACTTGGTAAGTCTATCAACTACCACCATGATGATACTCTTTCCTTAGGACTTAGGTAAACCTGTGATAAAATCCATTGAAATCTCCTCCCAACATTGACTTGGAATGGATAAAGGTTGTAGAAGACCTGGGTCTTAATTGACTCAACTTTATTTTGTTGGAAAACCAAACATTCCGCCACAAACTTTTGAATATCAGATTTAAGGCCATCCCAAAAAAATTATTTCTTCACCCTGTGGTAAGTTTTTAAAATCCTGAGTGTCCTCCTAAAGGAGAAGTGTGCAATTCCAAAAGAATATTTTGTTTTAGTTGGGAATTCTTACAAAGATATAAGCGATCTTTGTACCATAAGGAATCATTTTTCCAAATAAATGTATCAGATGTACTAGGATCTTGCTGCAACTTTTGAATGAGTGTCCACAATTCTTCGTCCTTCTTCCATTCATCTCTTGCTTCGGTTATCCAATCTGGTTGGATAATAGAAATGGCACAAAGCAATGCTTCCACCTCTTCATTCTTTCTTGAGAGTGCATCTGCAACTGTTGAACCCTTAGTTAAACTGAGAGGGGGGGGGGGGGTGAATCAGTTTAACACATACATGGACTTTTAAAACTTTTCCCTTAAATCTTATTTACACCTTTATTTCATGGTCAACTTAATATGTGAGCAATCTTAATTTGTGAGAAGCAAGTATCAAGCAGATTTTTTAATGTAACAGCAGTCTTAATATGCAAGCAACATGTATTAAGCAGATTAGATAAACCACATCAACAAATAGACATTATACACAGAGACACCAGATATAAGTGGAAAACCATAAAGGGAGAAAACCACATCTTATTATTGTTGTGATGCAAAGGCAAGCTCCAACTCCCTTTCACCACTGATTTTCTGTAGGCACCAACCTACAAGAGGCTCCTACCTAAATTCTGAAAGCTACAACTTGCAAGGAAGCTCCAACTCCCATCAATTTTCTGTGCACCAACCTCCGTGAGGCTCCAACCTCGCCGCCATAACCGACATCTATCAAGCTACAACTTGATAGGAAGCTCCAACTTCCTTACTCTTTTCAAAAGAAAAACTTGCTGATTTACCTGGATATCACCGTTCGTACCTTCTCTTCTCGCTTATTCATTAGTCCTCATATCACCGCATCATCTCTCGCCGCCTCTCCTTCTTCTTGTCTTTTCTCCTCAATTCTTCATACTCTACATTCTCTATATTCACACTCTCTGACCTCTTGCAGCTTTCTTATTTTCTTCAACTTTCTTCAATTCTGCTGCACGCTCTCTCCTTTTCTCTTCTATTTTCATCAAATCTTCTCCCCTTGGATATTACCCTGTTTTATACAAAAACAGCTTCATGGCTGTTTGTATTCCACTGGGAATTCGAAATGGACGGCCATGTCTCTTTGCCTTCTGCCTTCTCATCTCTTTTCAGCTCACTCAGAAAATGTAACTGTAGGTGCTTATTTTAATATTACAGCGGGATATTTGCTTTCTTCCAGAGACTTGCCAATGCATCACAAACAATAAAAACAATTAAAACATTTACATTCGAATTACAATGTGAACTCTAGCTCAACTCATTTAGTCTTTTGAATCGCTACGCATTTGTCTTTTCTTTGGCTGTCTTTGTCTTTTCTGTCCTCTACTATGGTGTAATTGTTGCATACGTGTAACTGTGCCTTTTATATCAGCTGACTGTAAATCTGGACAAATTCCAACCCTTTTCATGCCACGAGTGTCTTGTTGATGTGGCGAGTTCCGCAGGCTGAAACATACATATATCACAATTGTATTACATTAATAATCGCCCTCCCCTTAAGTTGAGGCTCGTGGGTCTACAGACCACGCGGCTTATCGCAATAGCGTTATATATATATGTGACAGCGCCTTTTAACATACATATATAACCCAACTTTGTCTCTTGGCTTAATTATAAGATGATTTAATCATATAATCTGCCCTTTTAATACACCTTAACATACTCTCGGCGCATACAATAAAGCCTGTTTTAAAACATATAAAACTCCTTTCAGGCCCACTTGTCACGTTTTCCGATGCATTGATTCTCCTTCGATTGCGATTGATCGCTCCTGCTCCGATTGCGATTGATCACAGTCGCAACTTCAAATACTCCGATGCGATTGAGTCACTTTTAAGTTCTTCCGATTGCGATTAATCGCAGTCGCAACTTGCGTTTGCATGTTCCGATGCCCTTCTCTAACTCTGATGCGATTGGTCACTGTTCATTGATATTTGCCGATGCGATTAGTTTAACTCTGCCAGCGATCTCCGATTGCGATTGATCGTAATCGCAAGCTGCCTTGCTCCGATGCGATTATGCTGGACTTCAAATACGTTTGAATTATAATTCATACATCCATCGGGTCCGGAACTTCCAATCGTAATCGCAACTCTTTGTTGCATGTTCCGATGCTCTTATAATCTCCGATGCAATTAGGCCGGAATTCAAATATATATTAACCATCGTTTATATGCCCATCGGGTCCGAACTCTTAATCGCAATCGCAACTTTTTGTTGGTTACATGTTCCGCTGCCCTTGCGATCTCTGATTGCGATTGGGGAGGGGCCCACCTTATAAAACTTCGTTTTATGTGCTCCACTTATATAACATAATATATATGCCTTGGACTTTTGCAACATATGTAATGCGCGGCATTTATATGTACTGTGATGGATATATATATATATCCTCCATCGGGGTAGGCGAATCCCGGAATTTATGTGCCTTGCTGCTTGGGGTTAAGCGATTCCTAGAATAAGGTTTATGTATTATATTTAACTCCCATCGGGTAATGATTCTCGGAATTATACATATGAATGTATCTGCCGGCTTGGGAGATTCTCGGAATTTTATAACGGCTCTGCCTCTGTTATATTTGCTTCCTCTGCCTTCATTTGATTCTTTGCTGCCTCCATTGTATTCGCTGCTTCCTTTTTCTGTCTTTGCTTCAGCGCTGCCTCCTTTGCCCGTCTCTGCTTCAGCGTTGCCTCCTTTGCCATCAATGACAACATTTCCAACAGTCTCCCCCTTTGGCATTGATGGCAATCCACTTTCTCTGTTTGCCTTCTCTTTCTCCTGTTGCTTGTTCTTCCTGTTTGTTCTTCCTCCCCCTTTGACATCAATGGCAAAGGGTTGCTCATTTCCTAGTTTTCTTTCTACATTTCCTCTCTCTAAGTTATGTTTAGGCCCTCTTCTGCTGAATTTGTACCATGCTGCTCCAGACTGATGTACAAGAATTTTTGAGAGAACACTTTGAGGATTATTGGACTTGAATATACAATGTAAATTGGTACAATCCAAAGCACAGTCCCCTATCACTAGTATAAGGCTGAAAATGAGGATAATGTTCCTTCATAGAACACATTGTACCAGCTTTAGAGATGTATAATTGGATCAAGAACAAAAATACTGAGAAGGCTTCAAATATACTTCTGTCTCTGTTTGATGTAGTGAGCTAATATATTTCTGTTGAAGAATATTGTAGATTGAATATGTCTTTTCCTGCAATAATCATCTGCAGTACCACACCTGTTCAATTATGATAATGATGCCAATGTATCTTTTATTGCTATGGTACACCTTTCCTGCCTGTTGGTGATGATATGAGCTAGGATGCTGACAAGGATATTACATTTAAAGACTGAAATGTCCTTGTTGCTGTTGTGAACAATGAATCAAACCAGAGTTTACAGCTTATTATAAGAATAGGCAATATCTTTCAATATTAGAGGCCAACTGACTTTTATTGCTTGCACATTGTATTTTCAAAATAAACCCTTCAATGTACTGGTCAGTTTCACTTATCAACCACGCAGTTTTATTTATGACATAAGAAGAATGTATATCAATGATCAATTTCTCTTTACTGATCAAATAGTCCTTCATACTTCAGATAATTTGACTGTTCTATCAGGATGATCTTCCCCAGAAGCATATTCAAGATGTTTAATTGAAAACTCAACAAACCATTTTCACACAGTTTTATGACTGATCTTAAGGAGAAGGCCTTGAAGTTCTTTTGCCATAGTTCATTGATCCTGTGGACCTGTATCATACTGCTGCTTCACTGAGAATGCTTGGTAATTTGTTGATAAGCATGCTTCTTATACCTAAACATCAATTGATATTACTTTGATAAACCATGCAGAGGTTTCACTTCAGCTTGCACAGTTACCCATAATTAAGACATCTATTATTGAGCTCTCCACTGTTTTCAACAACAATCATCAATATACTGAATCTGATCTTGTTCTCATTAATCTTTTTCTTTTTCTGTCATGATGTTCAGAGGAAGTCATAGCATTTTCTTTTCTAGGACTGCTCTAGAACCATTGCTGCTTTACATACAATTCAACTGTTCTATATATCTTGGTTCACCTTTGTGTCTATTCATCTGTTCAATGTACTTGTGTGCACCAGCTACATATATAACTGCTTTTCAGGTTTATTCTCAAATACATATGAATCTGGGCGATGTCTGTTTATTACCATCTTTGTTCTCAGGCTACCTGCTTTCATTCTCTGTACATATATGAGTTTTAAGCTTAATGGTTGAAACTCATATTACAAATTCAATTCACCTTTTTCCGTATACTTATTCCTGTCAAACCAGTAATCTCTGTGTATCTCTGTCAGATCCATACTTTTATCCTTGTGTTTATTCACCTGTTCACTGTCTTATTTCTTTTCTCGGGCTACCTGTCTACATTCTCTGTTCATATTATATGAAATATTTTCGTATATATTCCCTCGGACCTCATAAAGCGTCGAATAACATTAATAAACCACATTCATATATATATGACTCCGCCGGGGCCCGCAATTCAATCAAATGAACGCATCCGTACCTGGATTAACCTCCGAACACCTTAGTTAAACATCAAGCAAGTTCTGCGAATGATCGCCGTCGGATATCGAGCCTCCAGATCAACGGCGTGTATCGATTTCGCTCGATGTATAACGCGCGAAGGCGCACTTTAAAGGGCGGTTTTGAAACGGGTCCCTTGCCACATGTCGATTCCTATATGGAATCACTCCAATTCAGAAAATACCACCTGCTCCGGAGAAGCGGTGCGAAATGGCAGGGTGGTTTTTGGCAATCCGTATTGACTGTTCATCTGGTCGTGGTTCCACTTCCTCCTATGCTCTAGGTTCCGGTTTGACACTTCCGTGTACAACATTAACTCGTGGTTCCAATATGTTCAACGATACTATTCAACCATTTCCATTCCACGGTCTATTCACACACGATTTATATATTCAATATACACACCGAAGTGTATAACCACGAACATTCCAGAGTATATGCATTAACACAGGGACGTAGTACACTACTGCAGAGTCAAAGCACTCTCACGCATTCCCAGAGCACCACTAGAACTCAATCATATACATGATTTCAATTTCGTCTTCCTGCATAGAGATTCCTATTATAGAGTATACAGAGTTCTATCACTTCGCCCGTATCCTTGGCTATGGGATTCTAACTTCAATTACACAAATCCATTATCCTTCATCAAGAAGACATACATACATTTGTACATGATTTAACTCGGCAAATGCACAATTACGAAAGGTCCCCTCCACACAGAGTTAAACAACAAATGCACAGTTACGCTGAGATAATTTCCTCATATGATTCGACCAGGAAGACATAAAACTATACATGAAACTTATTCACAATTCTTCATAAACAGATATATGTATATATATAGGCGATAGATCTCAGAACAAATTCTTACAATTTCATAACAGGCCAGATATTCAACTCGATGGCCATTATCCTCCTATACTGTTACTGAAGAGGTTCTCTGTCTCTTTGCAGCTCTCGGGCTCCCTCTCCAGTCCTCTTCTGCGATTTAGGCAATGCTCCAACTCATCCCCAAGCATTTTAAGTATTTACCACAGGGTTTTAGTCTTCAATCAAAGTCTATGCTCAATAATTTCTCAATAATTCATCTGCAAACTGTATTACACCCCTAATTCATGAATAAACCTCTGTATTACACTCCTTCATGCCTTTTCAACTCCATTGCTCCGTCTCTAATTCCTTTTTTCTTCCTAATCTCATAGCTGTTCTCATTACATGGAGCTCTTCTTAGACTAATTTCATGGGGTCTATATATGAACTGCTCTCCCCCTGGGATGTTGCTTCATATTTGTAACTGGTTAGACATTTGATTTGTTTCCTAGAGCAGCTCCCCCTGAGACTATGCTAGATTCATTATGTTATGGAGATAATAGGCTCCCTCTTTCTCTTTTCCTTCCATACTTCATTGGGGTTCATCATAGTGTCTGCTCTTCTTTTAGATTCATAGTTTCGTTTGATTTTCTTTGTTTCCATCGTATGTCTATAGTTCTTTAATATATATGGCAATTTACAGTCCTTTACTTTGTGGCCAAGCTTGAGGCATGTATAACATCTTATTTTATCAAAGTATATTTGAGCTAATGTATAATATTTCATTCCCCTTTTTGAACATAATTTACAATCAACAGATTTATGTCCAAATTCATTGCATGTATAACAATAGCCATGGAAATGATTTGTGTACCTAGTGAAAGACTGTCCTTTCCATTTGCTTGCTTGAGGGATTCTTATCTTTTGCTGCATCCTTTGCTGGTTGGACTGGATTGGCTTTGTCTTGCAATATGCTGCATTATGTCCTTGTTTGTGGCAGGAAAAACATGTGCTATTTTCCGTAGGAGGAAGGAACCTCCTTTGACATCTTTCGAATTTGTTCAATTCATCCTTAGGAGCATATGAGCCTTTAGCAGTTGATTGTTTCATCTTCTCATTCTCCGTTCTTTCATGTTGCTGCTTGTTTTTGTTTGTTTCTTTGCACATATTGTTCTTGCTAGCTTCTTCTTCTGTGGGAATCTTCTGAGCTGCATCATTGTTCTTTACAACTTTTACAAAAATGATTTTCTTGTTATCTTCAACCTTGGACTTACTAGTTTCACCTTCATATCCTATCCCAGTCTTTATGATAGGTGACCTTTGTGCATTTAGAATCTGGTCCAACTGTCCAGAGCCTTTAATTAGAGGTGTGTTCATTAATAGTTCTCTTTGGGATTTTTCTAAGTTCTTTCTCAGGCTCACTACTTCTTCTTCCAATCTTTCACATTCCAGATTTTTCTCTCTCATTTGTTGCAGCAGAGTGTCTTCTATTTTCTTTGCTTCTTCAAGTTGTGTCTTCAGGCCAATAATTTCTTTCTTATCTTCATATTCTCTCTCATCACATATTTGCACTAATGTCTTCAGGTCTTTGTTTTCATTCTTCAGTCTTTCTATTTCAGTCAAGGCTGTGTCAAGTTTGGCTTTTTCTTCAGCTGTAATTTCTTCATGGTTCTTATCTCCATTCACACTAGCAGGTACTTCATTTGATTGAACATTTTCCTTTTGACATGAATTTTTCTTCTTCTTATTTTTCTTTTCTTTCTTGACAGTGCAGTCCTCTATGTCTACTCCATGCATGAAATTCAATCTGTCCCAGATTTCTTTTGCAGAGGTTAAATCCATTATCAACTCAAGGTCCTTGTTATGAAGACTGTTATATATCACACATTTTGCCTTGGCATTCCTCTGTTGTTCTTTCACCGTGGGTGAGTCTTTGCAGTAACCATCACACACAAGCTTCCATACCTCAGGTTCATAAGCCAATAATCTTGTCTTAACCTTATCTCTCCATTCAGGAAAGTTTGTTGTATTTAGCACAGGTACATTTTGATAGTCCATGACTCAACCAGATCCCCTTCAAGCTATTAAGCTTACACCAAAGGAACCTGCTCTGATACCAATTGTTGAACCCTTAGTTAAACTGAGAGGGGGGGGTGAATCAGTTTAACACATACATGGACTTTTAAAACTTTTCCCTTAAATCTTATTTACACCTTTATTTCATGGTCAACTTAATATGTGAGCAATATTAATTTGTGCGCAGCAAGTATCAAGCAGATTTGTTAATGTAACAGCAGTCTTAATATGCAAGCAACATGTATTAAGAAGATTAGATAAACCACATCAACACATAGAAATTATACACAGAGACACCAGATATAAGTGGAAACCCATAAAGGGAGAAAACCACATCTTATTATTGTTGTGATGCAAAGGCAAGCTCCAACTCTCTCTCACCACTGTTTTTCTGCAGGCACCAACCTACAGGAGGCTCCAACCTCAATTCTGCAAGCTACAACTTGCAAGGAAGCACCAACTCCCTTCAATTTTCTGCAGGCACCAACCTATAGGAGGCTCCAACCTCAGTCAGCTACAACTGACAGCTATCAAGCTACAACTTGATAGGAAAGCTCCAACTTCCTCACTCTTTCAAAGAAAAACACATGCCGATTTACCTCGATATCAGCTCTGCTCTCCGTACCTCTCTTCTCGCTATTCATCGATTCCTCATATCAGCCCCGCATCATCTATGCTCGCCTCCTCTTTCTCCCTCGCTCTCGTCCTTCATGTCTTTTCTCACCAATTCTTCATACTCAGCATTCTCTATATTCACACTCTCTGACCTCTTACAGCTTTCTTATTTTCTTCAACTATCTTCAATTCTGCTGCACACTCTCTCCTCTTCTCATTCTATTTTCATCAATCTCTCCTCTTGGATATTACCCCCTTTTATACAAGATAGCTTCATGACTATTTGTAATCTACTGGGAATTCGAAATGGACATTCATGTCTCTTTGCCTTCTGCCTTCTCATCTCTTTTCAGCTTACTCAGAAAAATGTAACCGTAGGTGCTTATTTTAATATTACAGTGGGATATTTGCTCTCTTCCGGAGACTTGCCAATGCATCACAAACAATAAAAACAATTAAAACATTTACATTCGAACTACAATGTGAACTCCAGCTCACTCATTTTGTCTCTTGGCTTGCTGCGCATTTGTCTTTTTCTTTGGCCGTATTTGTCTTTTCTGTCCTCTATGGGGGTGTAATTGCTGCATACGTGTAACTGTGATAAAGGACTTATCGTTTGGTAGAATCTCGACAAATTCCAACCTTTTCATGCCATGAGTGTCTCGTTGATGTGGCGAAGCTCCGCAAGCGGATACTTAACATACATATATCACAATCGTATTACATTAATATCGCTCTCCCGTTAAGCCGAGGCCCGTGGGTCTACGCACCACGCTATCGCAATAGCGTTATATATATATATATATATATATATATATATATATATATATATATATATATATGTGACAACGCCTTTCAACATATATATATAACCCAACTTTGTCTCTTGGCTTAATTATAAGATGATTTAATCATATAATCTGCCCTTTTAATACACCTTAACATACTCTCGGCGCATACAATAAAGCCTGTTTTAAAACATATAAAACTCCTTTCGGGCCCACTTGTCACGTTTTCCGATGCATTGATTCTCCTCCGATTGCGATTGATCGCTCCTGCTCTGATTGCGATTGATCGCAGTCGCAACTTCAAATACTCTGATGCGATTGAGTCACTTTTAAGTTCTTCCGATTGCGATTAATCGCAATCGCAACTTGCGTTTACATGTTCCGATTCCCTTCTCTAACTCCGATGCGATTGGTCACTGTTCATTGATATTTGCCGATGCGATTAGTTTAACTCCGCCAGCGATCTCCGATTGCGATTGATCGCAATCGCAAGCTGCCTTACTCCGATGCGATTATGCTAGACTTCAAATACGTTTGTATTATAATTCATACATCCATCGGGTCCGGAACCTCCAATCGCAATCGCAACTCTTTGTTGCATGTTCCGATGCTCTTATAATCTCCGATGCGATTAGGTCGAAATTCAAATCTATATTAACCATCGTTTATACGCCCATCGGGTCCGAACTCTTAATCGCAATCGCAAGTCTTTTAATATGTGTTGCGATGGTTTGTTTCTTTCCGATGCGATTAAGCCGGATTTCAAACTTATCAACCCACTGTTTATATGCTCTATCGGGTCCGAACTCTTAATCGCAATCGCAGCTTTCTGTTGGTTACATGTTCCGCTGCCCTTGCGATCTCCGATTGCGATTAGGGAGGGGTCCCACCTTATAAAACTTTGTTTTATGTGCTCCACTTATATAACATAATATATATGCCTTGGAATTTTGCAACATATGTAATGCGCGGCATTTATATGTACTGTGATGGATATATATATATATATATATATATATATATATATATATATATATATATATATATATATATATATATATATGTATCCTCCATCGGGGTAGGCGATTCCCGGAATTTATGTGCCTTGCTGCTTGGGGTTAAGCGATTCCCGGAATAAGGTTTATGTATTATATTTAACTCCCATCGGGTAATGATTCTCGGAATTATACATATGAATGTATCTGCTGGCTTGGGCGATTCTCAGATTTTTATAACGGCTCTGCCTCTGTTATATTTGCTTCCTCTGCCTTCATTTGCTTCTTTGCTGCCTCCATTGTATTCGCTGCTTCCTTTTTCTGTATTTGCTTCAGCGCTGCCTCCTTTGCCTGTCTCTGCTTCAGCGCTGCCTCCTTTGCCATCAATGACAACATTTCCAACAGCAACAACATTTAGCTTCCCTTTTTTGTAGATTATTTCAAAGTCATAACCCAACATCTTTGTGACCCATTTTTTCTGCTCTTCTGAAGATAGTCTTTGTTCCAAAAAGTGTTTAAGACTATCATGATAAATTTTTACCTTGAAGTGTCTTCCCATTAGGTAAGTTCGCCATTTCTTTAGTGCATGCAGTATTGCTAACATTTCCTTCTCATAAATAGGTTTCTGTAAATACTTTCCTTTGATTGGACAACTTTCAAAAGCAATGGGTCTTCCTTCTTGCATTAAAACAACACCAATTCCATTTTTTGAGGCATCACATTCCACAATAAAGGTTTTTGTGAAGTCTGGCGTAGCTAAGACCGGTGCTAGGCACATTGCCTCTTTAAGATGTTCAAAGGCCTTAGTTGCTTCAGGAGTCCATGAAAATGCATCTTTATTCAATAATGTTGTTAGAGGTGCTGCTATTCTCCCATAATTCTTAACAAACTTGTGATAATACCCCGTTAACCCGAGAAATCCTCGCAACTGCTTTATGGTTGTGGGGAATTTCCATTCTTAATGGCTTTAATTTTGTTAGGGTCTACCTTAACACCCTCGTGAGATACAATATGACCCAGATATTCCACCTCTTGTACTCCAAAGAAACATTTGGATGTTTTTGCATATAATTGTTTCTCCCGCAATAGTTTGAGCACCCTGTCAACATGTTCAACACGATCCTTCCAAGACCTGTTGTAGACTAGTATATCATCAAAAAACACTAGCACAAATTTTCTAAGGAAGGGTTTGAAAATGGAATTCATCAACCATTGAAATGTAGAAGGTGCATTGGTAAGGCCAAAAGGCATGACCAAAAATTCATAATGACCCTCATGAGTTCGAAATGTTGTTTTTGGAATATCTTCAGTCTTCATTCTAATTTGATGATATCCCGAACAAAGATCCAACTTGGTAAAATAAATTGCTCCATGTAATTCATCCAATAATTCATCAATCACAGGAATGGGAAATTTATCTTTAATGGTGAGCTTATTGAGCTCCCTATAATCGGGACACATGCGCCATGATCCATCCTTCTTGTGTACCAATACTACAGGAGTAGAGAAATAACTTTGACTAGGTTGAATTATACCAACCTCTAACATTTCTACAATCATACATTCAATTTCACTCTTTTGGACATAAGGATATCTGTAAGGTCGGATGTTTGGAGGAACACTTCCTGGAATCAAATGAATAGCATGATCATGATCATGAATAGGTGGGAGTCCTTTGGGAGTATCAAACACATTGGAATGATTGTCCAAGACTCTTTGGAGATCTAGAGAAATAGATGATTTTGATGTTGGAACTTCTAGTGAGCATAATTGTGCAATTAGGCCTTGTTTTTCTTTCTTCAAAAGCTTTGTCATGACATTAGAGCTTATTATATTTCCTGGCTTCCCTGTGATACCCCGTAATTTGATTTCCTTTCCTTCCGAAAAAAATTTCAAGAAAAGTTCTTGAAAATTAAAAGCTACCGTCCCCAAAGATTGTAACCATTGTACTCCTAGTACGACATCAACACCTCCCATTGGGATGGAAAGCATTGGACTATTCAATACATATTCCCCCATGGATATCTTGATATTATGGCATTTTCCAGAGCAATTTATAGTTCCTCCATTTGCAACCATCACTTGACATTCTGGTGTTGGGTATAGGAAACAATTTAATTCCTTCGCTACCTTACAATGAATAAAATTATGGGTGCTACCTGAATCAATCAACACTATTACCTTTTTCTTCTTGATTTGTCCTTCTATCTTGAGAGTTTGAGGAGTGGTAATTCCTGCCAGTGCATTACACGATATGGTCGGATTCATTTCTTCCTCTTCTAGGGCTGGTTCCCGGTGTATATCCTCTTCTTGTTCATTTTCTTCTTCCTCTTCACAATCTATGTAAAATAATTTCTTCTCAGCACACTTATGACCTTTAGTGTATTTTATATCACAAATGTAGCAAAGCCCTTTTGCTCTTTTTTCTTCCAATTGTTGTGGTGTCAACCTTGTAGGTTGTGGAAATCTAGGAGTAGCAACACTTCCCTCTTTATAGAAGTGAGTGGTAGGATTCCTTGTTGCCATAATTTTACATTCAATTTTTCTTGCCAACCTGAATGCCTTCTCCAATGAATCAGGTTCCAAAACGTGAACTTCATGTTGGATGTTATCCTTTAAAGTACCTATGAAGAGATCAATCCTGTGTTCCTCTGGAATATCAGTTACCCTTATCTTCAATTTTTGGAAGTCCTCAATGTGCTCCCCCACTAAACCCTTTTGTTTGAGATTTATCAATTGGCTAAAGAAGGTGTTGCTCTTTGTATCCTCATAATGTGCTATCATTTCCTCCATAAAAACTGACCAAGTGACAATTTTGTTACGGGAGCAAAGCCATCGATACCATACAAATGTATTTTGTTCTAGATGTAAAGTTGCAATGCGTACCTTTTGTGTGTTTTGCACATTATTGAGATCAAAATATTGCTCCATCTGTAGTATCCATGTTACGAGATCCTTGCCATCAAACTTCCTCATATCCATATTTGGAATATGGTGGTTATTCCTGCCAACATTAGATTTTATGAAATCATGATTATAATTTATTTTGTTCTCATCATGAGTTTCCTATACTATATTTTCACCATTAGGAAACATTTGTTGTATCAACTTTGTCAAACCTTCCATGTCTTCTTTTAGATCATTCTTCATGTTTTCCATTTTTTCATCGATCTTAGCTTCCATGTCATCCATATTAGCTTCCATGCCATCCATATTAGCTTTCAAACCATTCATCTTAGCTTCCATGCATTTCTTCAAATCATCCATTTCATTTTTTGTTGCTCTTTGCGATAGCGAAATTTGGTGCACTTGCTCATGGACTTTTGATATCTCATGTTGCATTTCTTCGTATTCATGAGTCATAGTAGAGCCTTATGAAGGCTTAATGGGTGTTGAATTCTTTTTAGGAGGAATTTTAGAACCCAATACTGATAGCTATGCTCAATAGGCCTTTGGAATCAACTAGAAATTATTTTTCAAACAAGACTTATGCAATTTGAAAAAAAATACACACCTTTTTCTTGATTTTTTTTTATAAACTGAAATGGGTATGGATTTTATTAGTAGGGAACTCCGAATGGCCTTAGCCTTACATCTTTCAGTGAAATTCTTTTACATTTTTTGTTTCCAGCAATTTTCAAATTTCATGGTATACAGATTGTTTCTGGATCTCCGCCATTTGTGCTTAGATATCCTTAGGCCAAGAGGCAGCCTTTGTTGGCATAGAAGTCTGCCTCTTTGTTTGATTCTCTCAGAATGTGATAGCATTTGAAGGAAGTGAAGTCTTGGAGGAGGTATCTCAGCCTTTGCAGATTCTTGTTTAAACCAGCTTCATTGAATTGGCCTTGCATATGTATTATTTTGATCAGGATTTCTGAGTCTCCGAATGCTTGCAGCTTCCGATGTCTTCTTTCTTTGGCTATTTGGCAAACTTTTAACAGGCTAATAATTTCTGCTTGATTTTTAGTTCGCTGAACTAGACCCCAACTGAAGGTTTCTATGATGCCTCCATCAGGAGAGTATATGAGTCCTCTAGCTCCTACTGTCCTAGGGTTGCCTTTAGAGGCACCGTTAAAAAAGGCTATTGTTATTCCTTTCTTCCTCCACCAATTCTGAAAAGCTTCATCCTTTTCTCTTAGCCTCCACTCAGGATTTCTGAGGGGTTTTTTTGTGTTGTGTATTCGTTGGATGAATGCTTGAATGCCAAGCCAATTATTTTCCTCTTGCTGCATCGAATTGTCCTCTTTGATTTTCTGAGAATTCAAAATTTCTAGAAGGAGTCCTTTTGCTTTTGCTGCTACCATGTTGGTTGTCCAAGTTACATTGTTAAATATCTGCTCATTTCTAGCTAGCCAAAGCTTCCAACACACTAGCTTGGGGAGAGTGATCCAGATTCTGGCCCATGATGAGTTTAGGGAGAGCAACGGGTATCGCTCTTTCCATGAGAGGAATAAGTCCACAACTAAAGTTTTAGTGGGGGTTACAGCCTTTAATCCTTGAAGAGTATGGGTCCAAACTCTGTTTGCATATGGACATTCAACAAATAAATGATCCATGTTTTCCATGGCTTCTTTGCAAAGTGTGCACCTATGCGGACCTGCAATGTTTCTTTTCTTAAGGTTTTCACCGGTCAGGATCTTTCTATGCATTAGAGTCCAAAAGAAGAAGTTTACCTTGGGCAATGCCATTGGATCCCATACCTCTTTCAAAAATTTTGCTGGTTGAATTCGGTCTCTGTGTGTTTGCATCAATTCATATCCTTTGGATGGGGTGTATGATCCTGTAGGTCCCCATCCCCATTTATCATTTTTTGATTTATGCACCGGGGCAGCCTCATGAAGTTCCTGTTCGAGCATTTCTGATTGCTGCAATAGGTGAGCTGGGATATCTATGAAATCCCAGTCAATCCAGAGCCCAGACTCGTTCCACTTTGAGATATCGTAGAGCGTCTTGTCCCCTCTGTTCTCTAAATACTCACATATCTCATGCAATCTGTCTTGTGTGGCTAATGGCGAATGTCCCATTATATTATCAGTCAGCAGCTTGACACATTTTCCATTCCCTGGGATACGATATAAATTCCAGGTGAAAAAACTCTGCCCTTTAGTACATAACTGCCATAACAGCGAGCTCTTTTTGCTGTTTGCGATCTGAAAGTTTCTTAGATTTGCATTTGGGAGGTATTTATGCCTCAGAGCTATGCTGACGGGATGATTGGGGTCGCTGTGGAGTTTCCAGAGTATTTTGCATCTCGTAGATACGTTGGCAGAGTCCAGATCTTGAATTTGAAGGCCTCCTTCCTTCAAAGTTTGCTTTGCTATCTCCCATTTCACCAGATGAAATTTCCTCTGATTTCCTTTGCCTCCTTGCCACAGAAAGTCCCTAATGATTTTATTAATCTGTCCTGAAATCGACTTGGGAGCCATCAGGTATGACGCTTGATAAATTGGCATAGATGACAACACTGATTTTATAAGGGTTAATTTGCCTCCATGAGTTAGCCATTGACCACCCCATGCAGGGATTTTACCTCTGATTTTTGTAATTACTCCTTCCCACAGATTGACTCTATTTGTGCCTAGTGTTAGTGGCAGTCCAAGATAGTTGATTTTTTCCCATTTTGCGTATCCATTAAACCCCAAGTTGTTTGCTATGTTTTGAGTTTCTTCCTCCTCTATATTCCAACTATAAACTGCACTTTTCCTTTCACTGATTAGAGCTCTAGATGCTTTACAATATGCATGAAGAGTATTTTTGAATGCAAATCCTATTCTAGATGAAGCTCCACCCAGAATGAGGGAGTCATCCGCGAACAATGCATGGTTTATTGCTTTAAGGTCCTTTGTTATTTTTAAACCTGAGGCTGTTCCTGTTATCATATCAAGCTCTAGATTTCTGCTCAACGTGTCCGCCATTAAGATGTAGAGGAAAGGAGAAAGGGGGCATCCTTGTCTCAACCCCCTCGTGGCTTGGAAGAAATCAGTTGGCCTCCCATTTACCAAAGGTGCAATCCATGGACTACTGGTGCATGCTTGAATCAGATTAACAAACTCTTGATCAAATCCAAAGGAGATTAGAACTTGATATAGATAGGACAACTTGACTCTGTCGAAGACATTAGCCATGTCTAACTTGATCAACATACCTTTCTCCTTTCTGAGATTGCTGGAATGCATGACTTCCTGGACTTGGATTACATTGTCCAGGATATGTCTCCCATTGACGAAGCCCCCTTGCGAATCTGATATAAGTTTGCTCAGTAGTGGCTTTATTCTATTTGCAAGAAGTTTTGCAATAATTTTATATGAGGCGTTTCACAAAGAGATTGGTCTGAACCTATCAAAGGAGGAGGGGTTTGTCTCTTTCAGGATTAAAGCGAGGAAGTTTGAGTTGGTGCTACCCCCCATTTTTTCTTTCTTCAAGAATCCTTTTATCATTCTAATTAGATCTATTTTTATTATATCCCAGCATATCCTGTAGAAGTGAATAGTGAACCCATCTGGCCCAGGGGCTTTGTCTGGATTCATGGACCAAATTATATTGATGATTTCTTCTTCATTTGTTTGCTTCAATAATGCTATATTGTTCTCTGTGGTGACCAATGCCGGGATGTTCTTCAGGAATTCTTTTTTATATTCTTCACAATCCTCTTTCTCTTTGCTGAAAAGATGATGGAAATGTAATACTGCAGCAGATTTAATCTGTTCTATTCCTTTGCAAAGTCTCCCATCAGAGGAATTGATCTCTGAGATGTGATTCCTGGAGAGTCTAGCTCTACATTGTCGATGAAAGTATGATGTGTTCCTATCTCCAGCTTCCAGCCAAAGACTCCGGGACTTAAGTCTCCAATACTCTTCTTCATTTCTGAAGGAGAGGAATGTTTTGCATTTGGAAACTTGCTCCTTTTCTAATTCTGTTTGGTTTATATCAATTGTGTCCGTTGCACTTTGCAGAATTTCCAAATTTTGCACTGCCTCTATTCTTTGTTCTTTGCGTGTGTTTGTTGGAAGTTTACTCCATTCCTTGAGTGCCCTTTTTGTTACTTTTAATTTTTGTTCCCATACATAATTGGGCGAGCCATTAACTGTGGTGTTCCATGCCATTCAGACCGTCTCTTCAAAGCCGCTCTTTCCATTCCACAGAGGGCTAAATCTGAATGGGATTGGCCCCAAATTCTCTTCCTCCTCAAGCAATAGCTGGATGGGATTATGATTCGAGGTGAGCTTTGGAAGGATGGCTGCTAAGATGAGCTTCCGTTCCAACAACATTGTGCTTTGGACCAAGAACCTGTCCAGTCTGGCGGATATATGGTCTTCCCATGTCCTGTTATTTGTCCAGGTATAGAGCCCTTTTCTTGGTTTAAAGTCCAATAGATCCCATAGTTATATCATGTCCTTTACTACCTGGATCATCTGATCCTTGCTGTTCCTGCCCCCTCTCTTTTATTTTTCATTCATTACTAGATTTAGATCTCTAGCTACGATTATATTGTTGGGAGAATTCAGTTGCAAAAAATCATTTAATGTTTTCAAATAGTCTTTCTTTTCGGAATATAGTACCGGTACATATAAATTGAATAGTGCAATGGTTAAATTACTTGATATATGCTTCAGCTCAGTGAAACACCAGTGTTGTGTGTTGTGTGAATTGACGAGCCTGAATTGATCTTCCTTCCACAGGGTTGCTATTCCACCTGAGGAGCCTCTTGCGCTTATTGCTTTTCCTGTGTTCTTCTGCCATTTCTTTTTGCTGATCTCAAGAAGGGCTTCCCCTTCAATTTTTGTCTCTTGGAGCATTAGGATGTCTGCAGGTTCCGCTTTCATAAGATCTTTGACCACTTCTATTTTCATAGGATTCCCGAGCCCTCTGCAATTCCAAGAGACTATTCTCATTACTTACTATTCGGGGAAGTTGGGCCTCCTCCTTTTGGCGGCCTTGTTCTTGTGTTTATGCTAATTGAAATTTATATAGTGGGTTGGCTTCCTTGAGTCTTTTGTCTTTCCGCTTCTTCCTCCCTCACTTCTCTGCAAGACTTTCTTCCTGCTCTTTTGGTAGGCCTTTCTATGATCTCGTCCTCCAAGGAGATTGAAGATTCATAAAATTTCTTTCTTGCTGCATCGGCGTATGAGAGAGAGGGAGCTACTTTGGGGGTTTTCCCTTGATCCTCTCCTCCTTTCCCGATAGGGGAGGATCTTGATTGATTTCTGCTGTTCCTGTTTGCTTTTGGAGTTTCTATGCCCTTGCTGGATTCTTCATTTTGATCTCCTGATTTCGGGGTGGGGATACTGTTCCTGTTTGCTTCCAGAGTTTCTATGGCCTTGTTGGACTCTGAAATTTGATCTCTTGATTTCGAAGTGGGGATGGAGGTCCCATATTTTTGTTCTTTCCCCTTTGTATCGGGGTTATTTCCTTTTGGAATTATTTTGGTTTTGGGTTTTGCGGTCCCTGCTTTCTGCACTGTGGTCCATTTTTCTGCTTTCGTGTTCTCGCTCTCCTCTCCTTCCTTTTTTTTACAGTGTCCGGCGAAGTGACCATAGCCGTGGCAGTGCCGGCATTTGAAGGGTAACTGCTCATAATCAAGCTCCTGGATGTGCGACCATTCAGCTGCTGTAAGTTTGATTGCCTCTGGTAACCCTTCCTCTAGATCAACCTCCACACAGATCTGTGCGCAGGAGTATTGAACTTTTTGAACAGCTTGATCGATATACCTTCCAAGCGAGTTTCCGATAGCCTGTAGAGATTTTTGATTCCAGCAATGAAGAGGGAGATGAGGTAGACGGACCCAGACTGGAATAGCAGACGGAACGTCCTGGGCTGGGTCAAAGTCAGGGGTCCATTTGTTTAAGTATAAACCCTGAGGCCCCATGAAGTAAGGACCGTTTCTGAAAATGAGGTTTTTTTCGTTCGAGATTTCAAACACGAACACATAGAATCCTTTTCCAACAAAATGGCTCTTAATTCCTTCAGAAACAAGCGGCATCCAGTTTCTCTGCACCCAAGCTTCAATGGATTTGGGAGAGGGCTAGAGCCCGGTAAATTTTCCAATGAGCCCTCTGTCTGCTAGATTGACTGCGGATTTGCAAGTCTCTGCTATTGGCAGTTCAACGATTGGGATGCAATCCAGCTTTTTAACGAACTTCTGTTGTGCTTCAGATATTGGTATTTTGTGAGAACCAGCGATGAGGTTCTTGAAAGCTAACAATTCGGGCAAGGGAGGGGCAGGTTCGGCTTCCCCGGCGGCCTCCATTGGAGCTGAACCCAGAGAGCAAAGAGCGATGGCGGCGATGGCAGTGCAACTAGGTCACGTAGCGCAACGAAGCACCTTTTTCTTGATTTTGAGGAGCTCGATATTGAAACTAAATTATATTTGTGATTTTGGATCTTCAATATCTGAAATTTGGTATTGAAGTCACCCTCTGAATCTTCTTTCGAATGCCATAGGTTTGACCTGATTTGGATTCTTCAAGGCAAATTTATGTCCAATCTCCCACAATGACCCAATTACTGACTGGTTTAGTATAAAAAACTTGTACGACTTGCCACATGTCACAGTTTCCTCCTTTAGCTCTGAAATTGATAGACAAGAAACTACAGTCCATGTACTTGCAGCCACTTTTTACAACATTCCAATCTTATGCTCAGAGAGAGAGTTATGAAGGTTTTCCCACGATAACCTCTTTGAGATGAAATTCGGGGCTTGAAAAATACCTAACTTCCAAAGATCATATCTTCGAAAATATTGTGAACCAAGCTTTGAAATTTTGCGATTATGTTCCTTAGGATTTTAGCTTCGCTCTCTAAAAATTTCAATTTCTGAAACTTCGTAGAACAAAAGATATAGTGCAAATGCCGCGATGAACTGTTTAGGTTAACTTCAGGAGCCTGCAAAAAGCCCTAACTTCCACAGATGATATCTCTGAAAATATTGTAAACCAAGCTTTGAAATTTTGCGACGACGTTCCTCAGGATTTCAGCTTCGTACTCTAAAAATTTCAGCTTCTGGACCTTTGTAGAAAAAAAGTTATAGCGAAAATGCCATGATGACCTGTTTGGGGCAGCGAAACCCTAGAATCCAAAGCTCTGATACCAAATGTTTTGAAACTAGCTCCAGAAATAAAAGAAAAGAGATATCAACGCCTTAGAAATAAGTCACTTTGAGGGGGCAACCTCCAATACATTACATGAATGAACAATTCTACGATCATACAAATTACAAAACCTCCTTTCTATATATAGGAGTCCATAGGACCACAATGTAATCCCAGTGGGGCTACAATGTAATCCTAGCCGACCTAACAATAATAATTTAAGGGCACAATAATAACAATATGGGGGTTACAAGGGTACAATAATAACAATAAGAGGGTTACACTAACAACAATAAGGGGCTCTACTAGTAATATAGGGACCTAACATAGATTATAAGTAAACCAAGATTCATCAGCAAATATAATAAATAATCATTCATCTAATTAACTGAACAAATCTGAAGCAAAAATAGTTCATGAAAATTAGGCTAAATTAACCAAGAAGTGTACTTAGCTTGGTGTGGGGGCCCTCCACCCTTGCCTTGCACACTTGAAGAAATTATCAGCTACTGCAAACTCATTCAATCATCCATAGCATTAAAGACCAAAAAGAAGGTGGAACTGGTTCCTCAAATTAACTCACAAAGTTCGGAAGTCTCAATATGAAATAATACAAATTCTCCATGTTTCAATGGTTCATAAGCTTGGTATAAATATATAAATGATAAACAAACTATGCTAAAATGTCTCTAACAGCCTTATCTTATCCTAATCCCATCCATCTAGGTCGAACTCATCCAATTAGTTACACAAAATCCGGAAAAATCCCCAAAACTATAATTTCTGCCCTATTTTATAGGGATTCCTGAAAAATAGGTCATGTTTGACCAACGTTGACCGGGCTTGTTTTAGCTTAGTTTGAATGAACCAATAGATGATTTTCCATCTGTGGTTCCCAAGTTTTCCAAATCCATGCTTAGCTCGTGCCCAAGTGTCCTACATATATGACTTTCATGAAGCAATTACGGGAATTTTTAGCTCTGTCCAAAAATACTCTTAAAACCCAATTTTTACAAAAATATCTAAAATTGAAAAACATAATTTATTTACCTGAATATGCATAATAAGGTCAAAATAAGGCATATGTGGATGATATGATGTGGAAAATGATGGGAGTTAGGTGGATTTTTAATAAGAAAAATTGACCAAAAATGAGGGTCAACATCGGCTCTTCAAGGCACAGGTCAAGCCTGGAGGATCACAAATAAATTGAAAAAAAAAGGAATATTTAAAATAAATATACAATTTGGTTAATTTTTATGATTTTTTTAAATTTTAGTAACATAAGATGTATCATGAAATAAGTGTTTTGTTCTTCTAATGGATTAATGACTATCTATGTTTAATAGCAATTTAATTTACATGGTTGCGCTAGTATAAATGGTTTTAAAAAAAACTAAGCATATATTATATAAAGCAATTAAAAAATAAATTATTATAGTTAAAACATTTCAAGTACTCTCACTATTCTAAATTTTGACCTTTTTTAAGGTATAGGTTCTCGCCATAAATCTAGTAAAGATTTATTTCAATTGTAAAGCGGAAATGTGAAGTTGGGTTACACTTTTGTGAGAATTGAAAGCGGAAAATTCATCATCGCGATTTTTCAGCCGAACAATTATATTTTTAGGCCAAACAATTAAACATAATGTTCACCCAAAAATTTGAAAGTTAAAGTTAACAACAACCTGCAACCTATTATTGGCCGGTTGGGGGAAAATCCAATGTGTTAGTTTTTCGGCCGAAATATTTTTTCGGCCAATTTTTTTTTTTGGCCAAACGTATAGTTTGACTAAAAAATTGTTTATATATATCTGGGTCGTAAGCCTGTTGCAAATTTTCGCTGTTTTTTCTCTGCTTAACATTATTTTCACAGTGTTGAACGTTGTTTGCGCACTGTGAATGGCTCAGGTCAGTTTGATGTTTAATAGGTTAATGTTTAACAAGTTACGTTTATGTTTAATAGGTCACGTTGATGTATAGTTTTATTTGTAACTTGGTTAATTTATTTTTTGGTTTTGGTGGTATACTCAACGTTGGAGGAGTTCAACGTCAAGGAGTTTGGCTCTAGACGAGTTCAATGCAGAGGAGTTCAGCTCTGGACGAGTTCGACGATGGCTAGAGGTAGGAATTCTGACTTCTTTTCCCATCTAATAAACCCATCATGATTGCCAAAATAATTCTCTGTAAAAAATGGCCCTCTTTTGTCAAAAACTATTCATGTTAATATATATAATGTTTAAATTGGCATTTGTAACAAGAAACAGTGAAATTGGCGTCTAGAAACAACACACACACTGGTGTGGGATCACAGGTCACACAATGACGGATCCTAGTGACACATTACTGTGAAACCAAATTTTAAATAAATTGGAAAATTAATTGTAATCTTATCTCATAACAACTTGTAATAGTTAAATAAGTGTGATAGACTTACTTAGCTCAAGAATTTCAAGTTGAGGGTCAAAGGATAGGCATGTAGAGTGATTCTATTATTAACAAAGTCCAGTTGCAGTTGTAGCACTAGTGTAGTGTGAGTGGGATAAGTTAACTTACATTAATTAACTTACACGATTCACTATTTGGCTTTTTTCTGTACATATTTCAGATTTTGAACCTTTGTAGGAAAAAAATTATTGTGAATATGCCACGATGACCTGTTTGGAGCAATGAAACCCTAGAATCCAAAGCTCTGATACCAAATGTTATGAAACCAACTCCAAAAATAGAAGAAAAGAGAGATCAATGCCTTAGAAATCAGCCAATTCGAGGGGCCAACCTCCAATACATTACATAAATGAACAATTCTTGGATGATACAAATGACCAAAACTTCTTCTATATATAGGAGTCCATGGGGCCACAATATAATCCTAGCCGACCTAACAATAATAATGTAAGGGCACAATAATAACAATATTGGGGTTACAGGGGTACAACAATAACATTAATGGGGCTACACTAATAACAATAAGGGACTAAACTAGTAATATAGGGACCTAACATGCCCCTCTCATTCAAAAAGTGTTGTCCTCAACGCTTGAGTAGCTCTGGGTGCTTCTGTATAAAATTCTCATCCTTCCATGTAGAATCTTCAGTGGGTAAGTTCTTCCACTTGATGAGATACTCTAAAATTGATCGATTTCGTAGTTGTCGAGTTCTTGTTTCCGTGGCTGCTTCAGGTTCCAATATTATTTTTCCTTCCTCATCAAGTTCTGGAAATATTGTTTGAACTGGAAGATTTTCACCTATAACCTTCTTTAAGAGTGAACCATGGAAAATTGGATGCACTCGCGAAGAAGCATGAAGCTCCACTTTGTATGCCATAGTACCAATATTTTGCAACACCTTGTAAGGACCATAGTACATTGGCGATAATTTATTATCCTTCTTAGCTTGCTTGAGGGACATTTTTTTGTATGGTTGTAGCTGTAAAAATACCTAGTCTCCTACATCAAAACTTCTCTTGCTGCGATGTTGATCTGCCTGTTGTTTCATTCGATTTTGCGCCCAATTTAGGTTATCCTTTAAGAGATGGAGAACTTCTTGTTGATGCTCGATGTGATCTTCAACTGCTTGAACCTTAGAATTTTCTCTTAAAGATGATGTGATGGACGGTGGATGATATCCATAAAGTTCCATAAATGGGGTCATTTTTGCTGCAGTATGGAGGGAAGTGTTCTACCACCATTCAACGACAGGTAACCACTTGAGCCATTGTGTTTGTTTATCAGATACAAAACAATGAAGATATCCTTCCAAACATTTATTCACTATCTCAGTTCGACCATTAGATTGAGGATGATAAGATGAGTTATGAGTAATTGTGTACGCAAACAAGAAAATAACTCCACCCAAAAATTTCCAGTAAAAATGGGATATCTGTCGCTCACAATAATCTTTGGGTTTCCATGTATATTTTGAATTGCATCCATAAATGTAGTAGAAAATGTACTTGCTTTAAATGGATGAGATAATGCACAAAAGTGTGCATACTTGGTAAGTCTATCAAATACCACCATGATGACACTATTTCCTTCGGACTTAGGTAAACCTGTGATAAAATCCATTGGAATCTTCTCCCAACATTGACTTGGAATTGATAAAGGCTGCAGAAGACTCAAGGTCTTAATTGTCTCAACTTTATTTTGCTGGAAAAACAAACATTCGACCATAGAATTTTGAATATCAGATTTAAGGCCATCCCAAAAAAATTATTTCTTCACCCTGTGGTAAGTATTTAAAAATCCTGAGTGTCCTCCTAAAGGAGAAGTGTGCAATTCCAAAATAATCTTTTGTATTAGTTGGGAAATCATTTTTCCAACTAAATGTATTAGATGTACTAGGATCTTGCTGCAGCTTTTGAATGAGTGTCCACACTTCTTCATCCTTCTTCCATTCATCTCTTGCTTCGGTTATCCAATCTGGTTGGATAATAGAAATCTCACAAAGCAATGCTTCCACCTCTTCATTCTTTCTTGAGAGTGCATCTGCAACAACATCTAGCTTCCCTATTTTGTAGATTATTTCAAAGTCATAACCCAACATATTTGTGACCCATTTTTTCTGCTCTTCTGAAGATAGTCTTTGTTCCAAAAAGTGTTTAAGACTATCATGATCAGTTTTTACCTTGAAGTGTCTTCCCATTAGGTAAGGTTGCCATTTCTTTAGTGCATGTAGTATTGCTAACATTTCCTTCTCATAAATATCTTTCTGTAAATACTTTCCTTTGATTGGACAGCTTTCAAAAGCAATGGGTCTTCCTTATTGCATTGAAACAACACCAATTCCATTTCCTGAGGCATCACATTCCACAATAAAGGTTTTTGTGAAGTCTGGCATAGCTAAGACCAGTGCTAGGAACATTTCCTCTTTAAAATGTTAAAAGGCCTTAGTTTCTTCAGGAGTCCATGAAAATGCATCTTTCTTTAATAATGTTGTTAGAGGTGCTACTATTCTGCAATAATTCTTAAAAAACTTGCAATAATACCCTGTTAACTTGAGAAATCCTCACAACTGCTTTATGGTTGTGGGACTTTCCATTCCTTAATGACTTTAATTTTGTTAGGGTCTACCTTAACACCATCGTGAGATACAATATGACCTAGATATTCCACCTCTTGTACTCCAAAGAAACATTTGGATGTTTTTGCATATAATTGTTTCTCCTGCAATAGTTTGAGCACATTGTCAACATGTTGAACATGATCCTTCCAAGACCTACTGTAGATTGGTATATCATCAAAAAATACTAGCACAAATTTTCTAGTGAAGGGTTTGAAAATTGAATTAATAAACCCTTGAAATGTAGAAGGTTCATTGGTAAGGCAAAAAGACATGACAAAAATTCATAATGACCCTCATGAGTTCGAAATGATGTTTTTAGAATATCTTCAGTCTTCATTCTAATTTGATGATATCCTAAATGAAGATCCAACTTGGTAAAATACATTGGTCCATGTAATTCATATAATAATTCATCAATCACAGGAATGGGAAATTTATATTTAATGGTGAGCTTATTGAGCTCCCTATAATTCAGACACATGCATCATGATCTATCCTTCTTGTGCACCAATACTACTGGAGCAAAGAAAGAACTTTGACTAGGTTGAATTATACCAGCCTCTAACATTTTTGCAATCATACGTTCAATTTCACTCTTTTGGACATAAGGATATCTATAAGGCCTAATGTTTAGAGGAACACTTCCTAGAATCAAATGAATAACATGATTATGATCACGAATAGGTGGGAGTCATTTAGGAGTTTCAAACACCTTGGAATGATTGTCCAAGACTTTTTGGAGATCTGCAGAAATAGATGATTTTGATGTTGGAACTTCTAGTGAGAATAATTGTGCAATTACGCCTCGTTGTTATTTCTTCAGAAGCTTTGTCATGAAATTAGAGCTTATTATCTTTCCCGGCTTCCCTGCGATGCCTCGTAATTTTAATTCATTTCCTTCTGAAAAAAAAATTCAAGAAAAGTTCTTGAAAATTAAAAGCTACCGTCCCCAAAGATTGTAGCCATTGTACTCCTAGTACAACATCGACACCTCCCATTGGAATGGAAAACATTAGACTATTCAATACATATTCCCCCAGGGTTAGCTTGATATTATGGTATTTTCTAGAGAAATTTATATTTTATCCATTTGCAACCATCACTTGACATTCTGGTGCTGGGTATAGGAAACAATTCAATTCCTTGGCTACCTTACAATGAATAAAATTATGGGTACTACACAAAATCAATCAACACTATTACCTTTTTCTTCTTGATATGTCCTATCTTGAGAGTTTGAGGAGTGGTAATTCCTGTCAATGCATTACACGATATGGTCGGACTCATTTCTTCCTCTTCTAGGCTTGGTTCCTGGTGTATATCATCTTCTTTGGAAGATTATTGTTCATTTTCTTCTTCCTCTTCACAATCTATGTAAAATAATTTCTTCTTAGCACACTTATGACCTTTAGTGTATTTTCTATCACAATTGTAGCAAAGCCCTTTTGATCTTTTTTCTTCCAATTGTTGTGGTGTCAACCTTGTAGATTGTGGAAGTCTAGGAGTAGCAACACTTCCATATTTATATATGTGAGTGGTAGGCTTCCTTGTCGCCATAATTTTACATTCATTTTAGATGTTATCCTTTAAAGTCCCTATGAAGACATCAATCCCATGTTCCTCTGGAATATCAGTTACCCTTATATTCAATTTTTGGAAGTCTTCAATGTGCTCCACCACTGAAACCTTTTGTTTGAGATTTATCAATTGGCTAAAGAAGGTGTTGCTCTTTGTATCCTCATAATGTGCTATCATTTCCTCCGTAAAAATTGATCAAGTGACAATTTTTTTACGGGAGCAAAGCCATCGATACCATACAAATGTATTTTGTTCTAAATGTCAAGTTTCAATGTGTACCTTTTGTGTGTTTTTCACATTATTGAGATCAAAATGTTGCTCCATCTGTAGTATCCATGTTATGGGATCCTTACCATCAAATTTCCTCATATCCATCTTTGGAATATGGTGGTTCTTCAATCCAACATTAGAGTTTATGAAATCACAGTTAACATTTATTTTGTTCTCATCATGAGTTTCCTCTACTATATTTCTGCCATCAGGAATAATTTCTTGTATTAACCTTGTCATCAAACCTTCCATGTCTGCTTTTAGATCATTCTTCATGTCTTCCATGTTGTCTTTCATTTTTTCATCGATCTTAGCTTCCATGTCATCGATCTTAGCTTCCATGCCATCCATATTATCTTCCATGCCATTCTTCAAACGATCCATCTTAGCTTCAATGCCTTTCTTCAAACTATCCATCTTAGCTTCCACGCCTTTCTTCACAACTTCCATTTCATATTTTTTTTCTCTTTGCGAGAGAGAAATTTGGTGCACTTGCTCTTGTAATTTTGATATGTCATGTAGCGCTTCTTCCTCTTCATGAGTCATAGTAGAGTCTTATGAAGGATTAATGGGTGTTGAATTATTTTTAGGTGGAATTTATAATGAAATACTGATATCTATGCTTCAATATGCCCTTGGAATCACTTCAAACTGATGTTTCACACAAGACTTATGCAATTCGGAAAAAAAAAATTACACACCTTTTTCTTGCTTTTGAAGATCTCGATGTTGAAACTGAATTACCTCTGTGATTTCAGATATTTAATATCTAAAATTTTGCCCTGGAGTAGCTCTATGAATCTTCTTTTGAATGCCACAGGTCTAACCTGATTTGGATTCTTCAAGGCAAAGTTATTCCTAATCTCCCACGATGACCTAATTATGGACTGGTTCAGTAGAGCGAACTTGTACAACTTTCCACGTGTCACTGTTTCGTCCTTGGGATCTGAAATTAATGTACCGAAAACTACATTTTGTTTACTTATGGCCACTTTTTACAAAATTCCAATCCGATGCTCAGAGAGAGAGTTATGACGTTTTTCCCACGGTCAACACTTTGAGATGAAATTCAGGAGCCTGAAACAATCCTAACTTCCACAGATCATATATCCAAAAATATTGTGAACTAAGATCTGAAATTTTTACAAGAGGTTCCCCAGGATTTTGGCTTCGCACTGTAAAAATTTCAGCCTCTAAAAATTTGTATACGAAACATTATAGTGAAAATGCCACGATGACCTGTTTTAGTTGAAATTCAGGAGCCTGAAAAAAACCCTAAATTCCCCATATCACGTCTCCGAAAATATTGTGAAAAAAGATTTGAAATTTTTACAAGAAGTTTCTCAGGATTGTGGATTTTTGTTGTACATATTTCAGATTCTAAACCTTCATAGGAAAAAATTTATTGCGAAAATGCCACGATGACCTGTTTGGAGCAACGAAACCCTAGAATCTAAAGCTCTGATACCAAATGTTATGAAACTAGCTCCAAAAATAGAAGAAAAGAGAGATAAACGCCTTAGAAATCAACCAATTCGAGGGGCCAACCTCCAATACATTACATAAATGAACAATTCTTGGATGATACAAATGACCAAAAATTCTTCTATATACAGGAGTCCATGGGGCCATAATATAATCCTAGCCGACCTAACAACAATAATGTAAGGGCACAATAATAACAATATTGGGGCTACAGGGTTACAATAATAACAATAAGGGGGATACACTAATAACAATAAGGGACTAAACTAGTAATATAGGGACCTAACAAAGATGGAGGGGTTTTGAGCAGTTTCTTTGCCCAGGAATATCTGGTGTTGTGTATTGATTTACTTCTTTCTCCTACTTGCATGTGATTGAGCGATCATGTTTTATATTCTGCAAATATTGTATAAGGATTCAGTATCTTGCTTTAGTACATTGCATAATCAGATTGAATCCATTGATATAATTTCTACATGGTATTATAGCTATGTTAGAGATATTATACATGGTATCAGAGCGCTAGGAATCACAATAATGGAGAAGAAATTGAGTTTGTGTTGAACAATATTCAAATTTGCAGATACTTTCTTTGGAGCTATAAGCGGATCAAGATGTCTTTCAATGGATTGAGACTCGAATATGCACTCAAGGGAAGTTCGAATTATATTGCATGTAAGGATAGGATGGAGGCGGTATTGGAAGACCATGTTTATGAGGGGATGTTTAAAAAAGGAAAGGTGTTCCTTAAACACATAGACACAGGACATGTGAAGCAGATCGGTTCAAGAGTCAAGAACCTATATACTCTCGAGGTTGAGGATGCATGTAAGGCTTTGAGGATCAAAGCAGTGGTTAATGACTTGGTGGTTGAGAGAGAGCAATTATCTCTCAACATGCAACCTCAGAAGTAGTCTCAGAAGGTTGTGGATGTTGGAAATGTTGTCATTGATGGAAAAGGAATTGGCAAAGACAGGAGCAACATCTAAACTATCCATAAGGAAAAAGAGACAAGGTAATAGATTGAAGGACAAATTGAATATCTGGCCAAGATTTGTATATGTTAATGAAGAACTGTGGAATTGTGCTAAGTATGGTTGATGTAAAATCATGAATATATATGACCTGTGTGATCAATTTCATAATGAGTAGAGGATACCTTCGGTGCCCGGAGAGGAATGAAATCATTGTTGCAGAATTAGAGATATGTGTATTATATGTGTATTGACTGATGTAATTCTTGTGTGGAATCCCCTGAACTTCTGTATGAGTCTCTGCGTATGGAGTTAAAAGTGAAACCCTATTGAGGAATCGGAACTGTGACAGGATAGAACTTCGAAATGGAAGGTTGATATGTTATATATATCATAACTGAATTGAAGAATGACATTGAATTGTAACGAGTTAATGTTTGTAAGAAAATCCCGTCGGAAGAGAACTACATTTGTTCGAAATCCTGCCAAAGATAGACCAGAGTTATAGCGCAAAACCCAGACTAACCCTTTGGAATCATGAACGGAACCTTGAGCGAAGGGCAAAACCACGAAGGAGGAACAATGAAGGTGGTTTATGGTTTTCATCGCATCGCTTTCAACGGGCAAGCGGTATTCAAGAGGTGGGGAGTGATTCCATAGAACGGGCGACACGCGTCCCTGTACGATTTTACAAAACCACTTTTCACTATGCGCCATCGCGCGTTATAGTTCGACCCAGGATGCCCAGTGATATCGTTGAGCGCCGTTGATCTGGGAAGGGGTCATCGGACGGTCCTCATTTGTTGAAGATGCGCGAAGATTAACACAGGTACGACGGACCATCGCATGTTAACGTTCGGCATCGGAGATCGAGCGATATGTATATACGCCGTTGATCTGGAAGCTTGCTAATCTAATGGTGATCAGATGCTGCACTTGCGCAAAGTTTAATGTGGTACGATGGCCATATTGGATTGGCTGTTGACCATGTATGTGGGCCCGAGGTCAAAGGTTTATCATAAGATTATTTTGGAAGTGTTAGATATTTCTATAAAGTCTGAAGGGTTAAACTTTAGACATAAGGCTTGGGAATTTAAAAAGTTGTAAATATATTTATTTGTCAATTGATAAATAAAAATTAAAAAGAGTTCAAAAGCCCCATGGGATAAACTAAGAGGAATACCATTAGCGGTTCGTGGTTTTGACTCGTGGTTTTAAGAAAGGAAAAACTATATAAGGAGAAGAAAAATAGAGAATGAGCGTGTGCATCGCAAGGATGGTGATTTAAAATTTCTAAAAAGAATATCTGTATGGGTGAGATCTGTCCTTAACTGATAAATCCGACACCACGATGCACCCATGAATATAATGATCTGACGATGATGAATCTCTGGTTTGAATGACGGACAAAATCATGAAGAACTGGTGTGGGTATATAGAAAATACATAAATCTGGTGACCGGAAAGGTATGTCGTATGGAAACTGGTGGATCCAGTACGAAAATTGATGAAACGTGGTCCGCAGTAGTGCTGAGGGTCGTAGCCTTCAGAGAGGGGGTTGTAGCTCCCTTCCAGTGGTAGCTGGTAAATGAGAGCAGGGGGTAGTAGCTCCCTTCCAGGAGAGGCTGGTAAACGAGAGAAGGTTGTAGCCTTCTGCAGGTGGGTGCCTGCGTGCTGGTATAAGTCTGCACTAGCATATATTGTAAGAAGTTTTTCTCTATAATAAATATTGAAGACTGAGATTACAGTAGCGGTGGTTTTCTCCCGAATTGGGTTTCATATGTGTGGTTTATGTTTGATGGTTTGTTCTGTTACTTCTGTTCATGCTCAATGCTTATCTGATGCAATAATCTAAGTAATGACATAATAAGATATCTGGATATACATGTTGGATACTATATTGTAACATATGGTTTTAAGATAAAGGAAAGAAAAATTGTTCAGCCCTAAATACTGATTCACCCCTCCCCTCTCATTATTTTTCCCAACAATTGGTATCAGAGGAGGTCCTTCTGAAAAAGCTTAGCCGCTAGAAGGAAGATCAAGCAAGATGAGTAACCAAGATGGAACAACATCTATCAGGTCTCCACTCTTTAACCGAAACAATTTAATCTTCTGGAAAACAAGGATGAGATCCTACCTTCAGTCTCTGGGAGCAGATGTATGGGCAATTTTTGAACAAGGATATCAATATCCAGCTGCAGTGCCATCGGGTCCGACGGAAAGAAAGAATTATGAAACAAATGCAAAAGCGGTCAATGCTCTATTGGGAAGTCTAACTGAATCATAATTCGTCAAAGTCATGCAGCGAAATACAACAAAGGCAATATGGGACAAAATCATTCTAAGTTATGAAGGTGATGCAAAGGTAAAAAGTGCTAAACTCCAAACTCTCAGAATTCAATATGAGAATCTAAAAATGGAGAATGAGGAGAGCATTGCCAATTTCTTCTTACATCTTGATGATATTGTAAATCGTATGAGAAATCTGGGAGAAACTATAACTGAATCTACCTTGGTTGAGAAAGTCTTAAGATCACTAACGACAAAATTTGAGTCAAAAGTTTCAGCTCTTGAAGAAAAGCAGGATCTTCAAAATCTTATTGTGGTGCAACTTCATGGCATACTAACTGCATATGAAATGAGAAGAGGAGGACCATCTGAAGTCAAAGAAGCAATCTTTAGAACTTCTACAAAAGGGAAGGAAGTACAAAAAACAGAAGGATCAGGATATATCTCAGAAGAAGATGAGATAAAATTTGTAAAGAAACTTCAACTTGGCACAGGACGGTTCAGAGGTAAGCTTCCTTTCAAATGTTTTGATTGTGGAAGAGTTGGTCATTATGCTTCTAAGTGCCCTTATAAAGAAACACATAAAAAAGGGAAGGAAGTAGCAAAAAGGAATAAGAGTCGTTTTAGCACTAGAAAGAGTTACTATACTCATGAAGACAGTGATGGGTTATCTGATAGTGAGGAAGAATGTGAACAAGATCTTAGACTTCTCATGGCATTTGAAAAAGAATCTAGAGAAGAAAAGGATACTTTTTCGGATGCTCTAGAAGACAGTGATTTTCTTGATGAAAACAATATACTCAAAATCTGCTTAGAAGAAAGTAAAATAACCATAGAAACTCTAAAAAATCAGCTTGAAGAAAAAGAGAAACATAATGAGAAATTAGAATGTGAAGTAGTAAGTCTAAGAAAAGAACTTGAGAAAGTAAAAACTCTGAATCTTAGATTTGCTAAAGGATCTGAAACCCTAGATGAGATTATCAAGGTAAAACATTCTCCTCTTATAAAGACAGGTCTTGGATATATCGGAGAATATTATCAGGCTTTAGCACCAAATTATCTAAAAGCAGTTACAGCTGGTTTACAACATGCTGCCACTCAGCAAGGGAATAAAGAATCTTTATGGGTAAAGCATGATCATCTCAATTCAAAGAACACTAACAAGAATGTATTTCAAAAAAACACCAATCAACAGGTAAATTCATGTAGAAGATTTTATGATCGCAGAAATTTCTTTTTCAATGGACAATGTTTTTCATGTCACAATTTTGGCCATAAAGCTGTTCAATGTGTTGCATATAAAACCATCATGACAAGAGAAGCAAGAAAGAAAAGGATTGATATTGAAACAAAGAAGAGTACTTATAACAACTTTTCTCCTCTTCAAAATGAAGTTGAATGTGCTTATTGCAATAACTTTGGCCATGAAGAATCTGAATGCAGGAGCAAAGTTCAGCCAAAAGAACATGTTCCTTCAAGCTCCAAAGTATGGAAAAGAAGGAATTACAGGTTGAAAATTGTGGCATAGCGTTATTTGCAGAAGATGAAGAAAATCAATGGTACATTGATAGTGGATGCTCAAGACACATGACAGGTGATAAAGACAAACTTCTTGCATATAGTGCTCTAGAAAAGGAAAAGAATGTTACATTTGGAAATGATACTCCTACGATCATTAAGGGAAAAAGGTATGTTTTTCTAAAAGAAAAAGTGAAAGCTAATGAAGTCATGTATGTGGATGGATTAAAGCATAACTTGTTAAGTGTAAGTCAAATGTGTGATCAAGGAACTGAAGTTGTCTTTAGTTCAAAAGAATGTGTGGTACGGGATCTTGATACAGGTAAAGAAATTATAAAAGGAAAAAGAACTCCAAACAACCTGTATATATTGAAGAACTGCAAAGAAAAATGTTACTTGAGTAAATATTCAGAAAATTGGCTATGGCATAGAAGGTTGGGGCATCTGAGCTTCTCTCAAATCAACAAATCAAGTAGACTTAAAGCTGTTCGTGATCTTCCCAATATTACTCTACCTGAAAATATCATATGTAAATCTTGCCAATTCGGTAAGCAAACCAGAGTAAAATTTAATGCCAAGGAAGGATCATAAAGTAAGCCTCTTGAACTCATTCATACTGACATATGTGGACCTATGAGGAAAAAGTCACCACGTGGTGAAGAATACTATATCTTATTCATTGATGATTTCTCTAGAATGTGTTGGATTGGGCTGCTTAAACACAAATATGAAGCATTTGAGAAGTTTCATATCTTCAAAGCACTAGTTGAGAATGAATTAGATCTAAAAATCAAGTGTCTCAGATCTGATCGAGGAGGAGAATATACATCAGATGAATTCCTTGAATTTTGTGAACAGCATGGCATAAAAAGACAATTTTCTGTAGCTGGCACTCCACAACAAAATGGTGTTGCAGAAAGAATGAATAGAACAGTTCATCAAATGGCTAGAGCTATGCTTGATGATTCCGGAACACCTGACACATTTTGGGGAGAAGCAACACATACAACAGTAAACATTCTCAACAAGGCACATGTTCGTGTAAACAGTGATAAAACTCCATATGAACTCTAGTATGGTAATCCTCCCACTATAAAGCATTTTAGAATTTTTGGAAGCAAATGCTTCATCAAGAATAATGATGAAAAACTTGGCAAGTTTGAACCCAAAGTAGATGAAGGAATATTTCTTGGTTACTCCTCTAGGAATAGGGCATATAAATGTTACAATAAAAGACTTCGGAAGATTTTTGAATGTATTGATGTTGTTATTGATGAGTCTCCTGCAGCTCCAAAAGAAGAAAAGCAAACAACAGATGAAGATGATGATGACACATATCCTTCTACATCAAATAGTAATGATACAAACAGTGAACCTAGTGAAGAACCCGAAGATGGTTTGTCTGAAAAGGCTCCCTCCAGATATGTTCAAAAGAATCATCCAAAATCTCAAATTTTGGGAGAAAAGGGATCAGGTGTACAAACAAGAAGGACTCTTATGGGATCTTCTAGCAATCTGGAATTTCTGTCCACTATTGAACCTCACAGTGTTAGTCAAGCTAGCAAAGATGATTGTTGGATTCAAGCCATGAATGAAGAGCTTGATCAAATTGAAAAGAATCACACTTGGGAATTAGTACCAAGACCTCATGACAAAAATGTCATTGGAGCTAAATGGATATTCAAAAACAAGTTAAATGAGAATGGGGATGTTATAAGAAATAAAGCTAGACTTGTTTGCAAGGGGTATGCTCAACAAGAAGGTATAGACTTTGAAGAAACCTTTGCTCCTGTAGCTAGACTTGAAGCCATAAGAATGTTTCTTGCTTTTTCAAGCTTCCAACAAATCAGAGTTTATCAAATGGATGTTAAATCTGATTTTCTCAATGGTGATCTAGAAGAAGAAGTTTATATAGAACAACCAGAAGGATTCATCTTGGGAAATGATGAAAAACTTGTTAGTAGACTTAAAAAGGCTCTATATGGCCTCAAACAAGCTCCAAGGGCATGGTACTATCGTCTTGACAAATATCTTCATCAATAAGGATTTTCAAAGGGGTCTGCTGATAGCAACTTATACACAAAAACTGAAAATGACAAACTGTTGATTGTGGTTGTATATGTCGATGATATCATTTTTGGAAGTAATAAAGAGTCTATGAGTCAGAAATTTGCTTCTGATATGCAGCAAGAATTTGAAATGTCTTTACTTGGGGAACTAACATTCTTTCTTGGCCTGCAAGTGCAACAAGCAACAGATGGTATATTCTTATCACAAGCAAAGTACCTCAAGCAAATCCTGAAGAAGTATGGCATGGAATATTGCAAACCTGTAAGTACACCAATGATAACCGGATGTAATCTCAGTTCTAATGATGATTCCCCCTCTGTGAATCAACCAGAATATAGATCTATGATAGGAAGTTTACTTTATGTCACTGGGACAAGACCAGACATTATGCATGCAGTTGGGATTGTTGGACGATTCCAAGCTAATCCAAAAGAGTCTCATCTTCGAGTTTGTGAAAATAATATTCAAATATCTACAAGGAACTCAAGACTTTGGACTATGGTATCCAAAGAATGCGATCTTACTCTTCATGCATACCTTTGATGCGATTGGTGGAAGTGTTGATGAATCGGAAAAGCGCTAGTGATGGTGCATTCTTTATGGATATGGGGCCCGATTAGTATCTTGGTTTAGCAAGAAAAAAGCTCCATTGCCTTATCTACAGCAGAAGCAGAATATGTGGCTGCAACATCATGTTGCACTCAACTTCTTTGGATGATGCAAACCCTACAAGACTTTCAAATCAAATGTTCACCTCCTATCTCCATTATGTGTGATAATACAAGTGCCATCAGTATCTCAAATAATCCTGTTATGCATTCCAAGACCAAGCACATTCCCATCAAATATCACTTCTTACGTGAACAATTGCTAGAACAAAAGGTGAAATTGGAGTATGTTTCCTCCAAAGAAAAAGTTGCTGATATATTTACCAAACCTCTACCCAGGGAAGCATTCAAATATCTCAGACAGAAGCTAGGAGTAGTCTCTTCCATGCAGAGGATCAGGTCTACTTAAATACAGAAGATTAAATTGGTTGTAAGGTGTTGTTGGGCTTCTCTGAATGCTCAAGCTAAGGGGGAGAATTGGTCATATGAAAAGGATACATTGTTGGCATTTATAAGTCATCTTGTTATATTATGCAGCATGATCTCAGGGGGAGCATGGTATTTTCAAACTCTTTGCCATTGATGTCAAAGGGGGAGGAAAAGCAACAAAGGGCTTCTATAAGGCCATCAGAGGAAGAGTATTGCCATCAATGCCAAAGGGGGAGATTGTTGGAAATGTTGTCATTGATGGCAAAGGAATTGGCAAAGACAGGAGCAACATCTAAACTATCCATAAGGCAAAAGAGACAAGGTAATAGATTGAAGGACAAATTGAATATCTGGCCAAGATTTGTATATGTTAATGAAGAACTGTGGAATTGTGCTAAGTATGGTTGATGTAAAATCATGAATATATATGACCTGTGTGATCAATTTTATAATGAGTAGAGGATACCTTCGGTGCCCGGAGAGGAATGAAATCATTGTTGCAGAATTAGGGATATGTGTATTATATGTGTATTGACTGATGTAATTCTTGTGTGGAATCCCCTGAACTTCTGTATGAGTCTCTGCGTATGGAGTTAAAAGTGAAACCCTATTGAGGAATCGGAACTGTGACAGGATAGAACTCCGAAATGGAAGGTTGATATGTTATATATATCATAACTGAATTGAAGAATGACATTGAATTGTAACGAGTTAATGTTTGTAAGAAAATCCCGTCGGAAGAGAACTACATTTGTTCGAAATCCTGCCAAAGATAGACCAGAGTTATAGTGCAAAACCCAGACTAACCCTTTGGAATCATGAACGGAACCTTGAGCGAAGGGCGGAACCACGAAGGAGGAACAATGAAGGTGGTTTATGGTTTTCATTGCACCGCTTTCAACGGGCAAGCGGTATTCAAGAGGTGGGGAGCGATTCCATAGAACGGGGGACATGCGTCCCTGTACGATTTTACAAAACCACTTTTCACTATGCGCCATCGTGCGTTATAGTTCGACCTAGGACGCCCAGCGATATCGTTGAGCGCCGTTGATCTGGGAAGGGGTCATCGGACGGTCCTCATTTGTTGAAGATGCACGAAGATTAACACAGGTACGGCGGACCATCGCATGTTAACGTTCGGCATCAGAGATCGAGCGATATGTATATACGCCGTTGATCTGGAAGCTTGCTAATCTAACGGTGATTGGACGCTGCACTTGCGCGAAGTTTACTGTGGTACAATGGGCATATTGGATTGGCTGTTGACCATGTATGTGGGCCCGGGGTCAAATGTTTATCGTAAGATTATTTTTGAAGTGTTAGATATTTCTTTAAAGTCCGAAGGGTTAAAATTTAGACATAAGGCTTGGGAATTTAAAAAGTTGTAAATATATTTATTTGTCAATTGATAAATAAAAATTAAAAAGAGTTCAAAAGCCCCGTGGGATAAACTAAGAGGAATACCATTAGCGGTTCGTGGTTTTGACTCATGGTTTTAAGAAAGGCAAAACTATATAAGGAGAAGAAAAATAGAGAACGAGCGTGTGCATCACAAGGATGGTGATTAAAAATTTCTAAAAAGAATATCTGTATGGGTGAGCTCTGTTCTTAACTGATAAATCCGACACCACGATGCACCCATGAATATAATGATATGACGATGATGAATCTCTGGTTTGAATGGCGGATGAAATCATGAAGAACTGGTGTGGGTATACATAAAATACATAAATCTGGTGACCGACAAGGTATGTCGTATGGAAACTGGTGGATCCAGTATGAAAATTGATGAAACGTGGTCCGTAGTAGTGCTAAGGGTCGTAGCCTTCAGAGAGGGGGTTGTAGCTCCCTTCCAGTGGTAGTTGGTAAACGAGAGCAGGGGGTAGTAGCTCCCTTCCAGGAGAGGCTGGTAAACGAGAGAAGGTTGTAGCCTTCTGCAGGTGGGTGCCTGCGTGCTGGTATAAGTCTGCACCAACATATATTGTAAGAAGTTTTTCTCTATAATAAATATTGAAGACTGAGATTACAGCAACGATGGTTTTCTCCCAAATTGGGTTTCCACCTTAAATCCTGGTGTTCATATGTGTGGTTTATGTTTGATGGTTTGTTCTGTTACTTTTTTTCATGCTCAATGCTTATCTGATGCAATACTCTAAGTAATGACATAATAAGATATCTGGATATACATGTTGGATACTATATTGTAACATATGGTTTTAAGATAAAGGAAAGAAAAATTGTTCAACCCTAAATACTGATTCACCCCTCCCCTCTCAGTATTTTTCCCAACAGTGGAGCAGCCACAATTGGAGAAGTAGAGAGGAGATGGAGTGGAAGAGTACACTCAAGAAGAGACCTCCAGGAGGGGGAAATTTCAAGCTAGATGGGCAGCGAGAGTACATGCAGCTATACCTCCAGGTGTGAGGTGGGGCGATGTGCATAATTAATCCCAAGAAGAAATTTGGGCAGGGTCCATTGAGATGGTGTGTCTCATGGACAGAACCTGGCTACGAGGAGCCCACAGTATAATAGTAGTAGGAAGGATCAATTATATTTATGCAGTCAGATGTCAAGAGCACATAAATCAGGGTGACAGGTGTTAGATACTGGACTCTAGATCAGATTTGGCAGTAGTGCAGAGTGCATGGATGTAGATTTCGGCAGCACAGGGAGTCCAATAGACATGTGCAGTAGCTAGCAGCAGTCAAAATAATCTGATGACAGATGCATTATACAAATTCAGTTGTTTGGAGGCTATTCATTTTCAGGAGAGTTGGATGTGCGAATAACACTAGAGCACTGTTGCATGCAAGAACATTCCAAAGGCACCGGACTGGGACAAATTGATTCCTTTTTTGCTGAGAGGGAGTGTTGAAATTTTCAACAAGAAACAATGAAATTGGCATCCAGAAACAATACACACACACACTGGTGTGGGATCACAGGTCACACAGTGATGGATCCTAGTGACACATTAGTGTGCAACCAAATTTAAAGAAATTGGAAAATTAATTGTAATCTTACCTCATAACAACTTGTAATAGTTGACTAAGTGTGATAGACTTAGTTAGCTCAATAATTTTGAGTTGAGGGTCAAAGGATAGGCATGTAGAGTGATTCTATTATTAACACGGTCTAGTTGCAGTTGTAGCACTAGTGTAGTGTGAGTGGTATCAGTTAACTCACATTAATTGAGTTAAAATCAGTTTAACTAGTTCTAACTGTTTGATGAGCTAGTGGAAGATAATATGAATTAAAATAGATTTAATTCACCAGTAGTGATCTACCAAGTAACTAATGATTCATTATTTATAGTTGCATGCATGCTAATTCTGGAGGAGACCCAGTTGAGACAAAGGCTCAAAGCAAGTAAACTATCAGTTGTATTTTTAGCAAACGACCTAGATGCAGTTATATAACCACATGAAGCCCATGGTAAATTGTGGAAACAAGGAAGGTTCGATTTCCTATTTAATAGGGGTTTAATTCTCTAGGGATTGCATAAGTAGGGTAGGCTAAGGGTAGGCTGATAATTGGCTATGTGTTTGTCCAATTTTATCTAGATTAGTGTGAAGCAATTGGTAGAGTGTATGAGGTTGTGGTGATCACAAACGCATTGCATTGTTTCATGTTTCCTTGGTTGATTATACAATAAAGATGGAGGGGTTTTGAACAGTTTCTTTCCCTAATAATATCTAGTGTTGTGTATTAATTTACTTCTTTCTCTTACTTGCATGTGATTGAACGATTGTGTTTTATATTCTGCAAATATTGTAGAAGGATTTACTATCTTGCTTTAGTACATTGCATGATCGAATTGAGTCCATTGACATAATTTCTACGTGGTATTATAACCGTGTTAGAGATTTTCTACGCACACACACACACGCAGATATACACACACACACACACACACACACACACACACACACACACACACACATATATATATATAACCTTCTGTTGCATTAATATGAATAATAAGAACCATAACAAAGTGGTAAAAAAAACCCCGTAGAAAACTCTAAATGTATCAAGGTTCTGCATAAAGGGGATGGACTATAGCACTTAGACATTCCATTGTTTTGGAGTTAATGATGGTAAATATGCAATTGTCAAAATGACATATATTTCGAATACTCATGAATGTACCCAAGTAGCAACTAATTCATATAAATTGAATAGATATATAATGTACGAAGGCCTAGTGGGAGGAAAGGAGGGAGTTTGACTGGCGGGGGCTGTCACTGAGCTTAGCATTTATGTTATATCGGTTAGTCATAGGTAAGCTTATATGGTTGCTGGCTCTACCAGAGCTGGACCTTATGAGACTACGGTCAGAAGCTACCTATTGTATCAAGTCATAGGCTGTAGCCTACCAACAAGTAGTGAAGCTTTTGAATAACCAATTCTCTAACTAAAGTTATTATATATAGTTTTAAGTTTATCATGGGTTCTACGGTGATGCTGTGTTCATTTTTATAAAGGGACGAGTTTTTATGCTTTTGTCACTGATATTGGAAAGCTGAACTAGTCCTCGGAGAAATAATTTCACCTTCCTCCCTTTCCTATTATTATTTAACCATACCCTTATTATAATAGTTGGGCATATACATTATAAATAGGATTAGAACGAGAGAGTCCATTCGAGAGATTCACAATAAGAGATTTTAATTTGAGAAACCAACATGTAGGAAGCATTACACAAAGCACCTTAATTTTAAAAAAATAGAGATATGAATTTCACCTAAACTTAGCACATGAAGACCACCAATATTAATAGGTCTGGAGAAAATAAACTTGACACTTTTCTTGATATTTTCACTCCTTTCATCACCCATGCGATCTTCATCAACATCACTTTGCTCAGACTCTTCCCTATTTTCAATCACACACCTAGAATTCACAATTTCTTTTAATTTTTCCATATCTTCTCGAAGCCTTTTCTCCTTGAGATACCTGATGGAATTCACAAAGTATGCCAATGCACAATATGTAAATTTAAAATAGCCATCATATGATTTCCATTAAATATATGACTACATAAATAATTCAAATAATAGCAATTAAATTTTGAAAAATTGATCTTCTCCAATTGAAACATAATTTCTATAAAAATTGTGCTCGAACTAATTAGGCAATAATGATAGTTGTTAGTATTTACAACCAAAAAAATTCTTATCAGACATCAGAGAAAGTTGATGTACAAACACAGGATAATATAAGACTTGCATAACACTCCATGATAAACAAGAAATTCTAAGCGAGCTAAATCAAGAAAAGTTCAAGAAAACATACAATTTTGAATTGTAAGTTTGGAATGCTCAACTCGAAAGTCAGAGTTTTGACAATAATGTCAATATCTATTGTGTTGAGGAATGAATACATACCAACTAACTTTCTAACCTAATGCAGATAAGAAAATATAATATGATTTTTTTAATGTCCAACAAAAGACCACAAAAGTGGTCAAAGAGATTAAGATAATACATCCCGTTACAATGAAGAAAACACATATGCATATCAGGAGGTTGAACTACAATATTTGGAAAAGAATGAGTGCATCTTCAATGGTAAATGAAAATGGAACTTTAAGTACTAGTCAATAAGATCTCCATAAAAGATAAGACACAAATTGAACAAACCAAAATAATAAAAAGTTGTATGCAAAATTAACACCCCAAGGTTGTTAAAATAATCATGTAATACACGATGCAAATCCTAAAATTATATTCTAATCACTTAAAAGTTTATCTATTACTTATACATGAGGATGGTGTAGCACTTCTTAGTATTAATGTCTAAATTTCGCTTATGTATTAACACATATCTCCTTGCTTCATACGATCCTTGTAAAAAGGGGAGTCGTTTGAACTTTAGTTAGAAATTGGATTGAAAGCCTTTGGAAAAAGGCATAATCTGCGTAGAATTGATCTCGATAGAGTACACAAGTTATAATCATAATATGAAATAACAAAAGAACTTATTTCATGCATAAATATTTTAGCTTCGTATTTTTAAATTTAATCAAATGCATATAATCCCTAGTAGTTAAATGACAACCACAAAGCAGCTAAGCCTACAATTTATTTGAACATAAAGGTAAATGGTCTAGAGACGACAAATTGCTAAAGAGAATCAACATTTTTTCTTTTTGAAAAAATACGATAGGCTCAAAAATAATAAAAGATAACATAAACACAATTTTACACAAATAATATGTCTAAAATTAAATAAAAGCACACGCTGACATAAGAAACTAAACATCAAAGATACAATTACATATGAGATTAGAGAAAATCATGTCAATAGTAACTTCAAAACTTTTGAAATCACCTATTAAGGTTGACGAATTATCTTCATCAACGCAAAATTTGCATTATCACGGCTTCCAAAAAAAATCACTAGAATTGCACCCTCCCTTGGGGATGTTTCCAATCAGTTACAAAAGTTTTCATTCATCCATGACAAATGCAGGCCACATGGAATGTCATGAAATTCATAAGAACGGTTAGCATCATTCTCATTGAAGGATATGGAATGGCTTGAAGGACAACACATATTATGAAAGTTTATCATTGAACACAACTAGTAACATGGTAGTCATGTAGATATTTATAGTTGTACCTTCAAATTATAAATGGCCAAATATAGATTTTTATGTAGTAAATCTATTTATTTAATGAAGTAGTGACAAGCTCTTGATTTCTGTATGTCTTAAAAGATAGCTCTATTTAGATCTTGGATAGTTAGTACATCTACCATTATTTCACTCTGCTGCATTAATATGAACATATCTTAGATAGTTAGTACAACTACTATTCGTTCACTCAGCGGAATTAATATGAACAGATCATGGAAAATTAGTACAATTACCATTCTTTCACTTTGTTGCATTAATATGAACAATTTATTGAACTCTGTCCTTTACCTTATATATTCATTTCAATATTGGAGAGAAATGTGATATTCTTTAATATTTGCATTTTAAAATATTTATGGATATGTAGTTTCTGGTGTAATCTAGTTTACATCTCAATAAATATTAAGATTTTAATAATAATCTATATATATATATATATATATATATATATATATATATATATATATATATATAACCTTTTATTGCATTAATATGAAAAATTTCATGAACTCTTTTCTTTTCCATATATAAATTCAATACTCGAGAGAAGCATGTGAAGTTTACGCTTAGTATAGGCACAAACATGTTAATATTTTCCTATTATTTTCCTCCACATTTGTGTATTCAGATCCTGGATAGTTAGTACAACTACCATTATTTCACTCTGCTACATTAATATGAAAAAATATTGGATAGTTAGTACAACTACCATTCTTTCACTCATATGCATTAATATGAATAGATCCTAGATAGTTAGTATAACTATCATTCTTTCATTCTAGTGCATTAATATGAATAGTTTCTTGAAAGTTTTCCTTTACCATATATTATTCAATTCAATGCTGGAGAGAAATGTGAAATTATTTAACAATTGCATTTTAAAATATTTATGAATATGTAGTTTATGGTGTAATCTAGTTTACATCTCAATATATCTTAATATTCTCATATTTTGAAAACATTATATATATATATATATAACCTCTTATGTAAATCTAAAAAGATCGTTTTCTACCTTTTATCTAGAGTGAAGCCTCTGTCGCATTAATATGAACAGTTTCATGAACTCTTTTCTTTTCAATATATCAATTCAATACTCGAGAGATGCATGTGAAGTTTAAGCTTAATATAACTATAATCTTGTTAGTATTTTCCTAATATTTTCCTCCACATTTATCTATTCAGATCCTGGATAGCTAGTACAACTACCATTCTTTCACTGTGCTGCATTAATATGAACAAATCCTTGATAGTTAGTACAACTACCATTCTTTCACAATGCTGCATTAATATGAACAATTTCTTGAACTCCATCCTTTACCATATATATTCAATTCAATGTTGGGGATAAATGTGAATTTTAAGCTTAGTATAGCTACAATCCTGTTAATATTTTCCTCCACATTTATCTATTCAGATCCTAGATAGTTAGTAAAACTAACATTCCTTCACTCTGTTGCATTAATACAAACATATCCTGGATAGTTAGTACAACTACCATTATTTCACTCTGCTACATTAATATGAACAGATCTTGGATAGTTAGTACACCTACTATTCTTTCACTCTGTTGCATTAATATGAAAAATTTCTTGAACTCTGTCTTTTACCATATATATTCAATTAAATGTTGGATGAAATTTACCCTTAATATAGCTACAACTTGTTAATATTTTCATAATATTTTCCTCCACTTTTATATAGTAGTATAACTACCATTCTTTCATCTTCATCACATTATATATATAGGAACTACTCCCTACTAATTGGTAAAGTTTCTTCCATTTTTTTAAATTGCTCTTACAAACCAGAATGAATTAGATTTTATATTCAAGCTTTTATATATTATAAAATAGCCTCAACTAGTTTTCCTTTCAATGTTAAAATTATAAATAAGAAACTGTTTTTTATTTAAATTAGTGAAAATTTCTTGGCATTAACTAATATCAGTGGAAGAACTCATGATTTATCTTGAGCCTCTGAGTGGAAGAACTATATGTAGGTTGCATCATGTTACTCCAAATTATTATAAATCATAAGATTTGTTTCTTATTGGTTTCAACTCCATCATCAATCTGATTCAATTTAATATTATATATATTCACCTATTTTAAAATGATATATTCACTTCTTTTAAAATGATATATTCACCTCTTTTCCCCTTCAGATATTCTATAGATAAGTGATCTATATTCACCTCTTTTCCCCTATTTTATTATATTTATTTAAGTGATAAGCCATAAGTGATCAATGATATTTAAGTGGTAGGATCACTAGCATGAAGTGACACAATTGGATATTTAAGTGATAAGGCATAATAACTCTCCAATTCACACTGTTGCCTTATTCACTTGTTCTATCCATGAATAACATCCAATATGTATAAATCTTGGTTGATGTTTTAATCCATGGATTTAAGCAAGCAAGCCAACGATCTTATGCATATGAAAACTGTAATGGTTTTTTTATCTTAATATTGAAGATAAATATATGATTTATGGATGTTAGTGCACTTAGTGGCATGATCAACAATCAACTCTTATTGCCTCATGGAAAAGAATTGAATAACTTATATGGAAGATGAAAAGTGTACTGTTTAAAAAAAAAAAAAAATCTTAATATTGAAGATAAATAAAGGATTTATGGATGCGAGTGCACTTAGTGGCATGATCAACAATCAACCCTTATTGCCTCATAGAAAATCATTCAATGACTTATATAGAAGATGAAAGCCCTTACAAATTAGTTGTTTATTGATTTGAATGTGGGTATAAACTTTTTAAATGTGGCAATTTATGCAACAAAATCATACATAACATGATGGAAAATATCCATTGATAGGTTAACCTTTGGTATAGTATAGTTCAAACTTGATAAACATGTCAATATATATCTAATTTCAAGGATTGGTATTCTCATGATAAGTAAAAGATTAATTTAATAGTGAAGGAATATCATTAGGCATGTGAGTGCTAAAATTTATTTTAGTCTAGGGGTATAGAGAGTCATGCAAGTAACTATTAGAGTATTAGAGGCCCTAGCTTGGATTGAAAATCAAATTAGTTTTTTTATAATGAACATATTTTCTCATCATCGAAAATCAATGTAGTGTAGCACGTGTTTGAATGTTATTCTTGTGCATTCCAACATGACAACATTTGTTAATATGTTTTCCCAATTGCATTGATTTGTAAACTACCATTATTATTCTACTGGGGTAGTTCATCACAATAGATCATATAATATTCCATCATTCCATCATAATATATATTTATTTTTCATCGCTCTCCCATAATATAAGGCATTTTAAAAAAAGAAATATATTATTCATTTTATTGAATTTGTTTTTTACAGGGATAAAAAAACCCATTAAACATGGTTGAAAAATGGACATAAAGCTTTATAAGTTGTTTGTTATCCCAATCCAGGACAAGCCGTGATTACTTATGTGCTATACAATATTGCGACGAACAAAGTCCTCCAAAGGAAAAATAATGTACCTGGAAGGAAAACAAACAATGAAGCATATTATATTGCACTGATAGAAGGCTTAGGAACAAATAGGGAGTATGGATCCAATGTAATTGTAGTCTTCACCAATTCTGAACTTGTGTGCAACCATAGGAAAGGCATGTACCAAGTCAAAAACGAGAAGTTAAAACAACTGCATGGAGAAGCAAACAATTTTTCTAGTCAATTTCAATCATTTAGCATAAGACATTGTGAAAATGTTAATAGGATGTCTAGTGATCTATTGTATGGGGCAATTCCAATTCAAAATTTGTTTGTGAAAGATGAATTGGTGTCAAGAATCTCTCCATCAAAATTTATTGATGGACATTGTAAGATATCTTTGATATGTGTGTGTTTTTTAGTTATAAATGTGGTGTTTTTAATGACCATGTGTTTCTTTCAATACTATACTAAGTGTGACCCCACTATGTAAGAACAACTTGGTGAATCTGGAATGTTTTAGGAAATTTTGTATTTAATTATGCTGAAATGGTACCCCAAAGCAGGGCTTCTAATTTAATTTTATCTTAATTAAATTGGAAGAGAAATTGTAATTTCATCTCATAACAACTTGTATTAGTTAACTAAGTCAGAATGACTAAGTTAGCTTAGGAAATTCCAGTTGAGGGTCAGAGAGGATGCATGTAGAGTGACTCCATGATTTAAGGGGGTCCAGTTGTAGTTATGCATGAGTTGTAATTAGTTAACTCAATTAATTGAATTAAAATCAATTTAATTAGTTATAACTGAGTGATGAGCTAGAGATAGGTCTAGTGAATTAACTTCGATTTAATTCACAATTAGTGATCAATCAGTTAATTGCTAATTCACTATAAATAGTTGTTGCATGTCATTTCTAAGGAAGACCCAGTTTAGACAGAGGTTAAAGGGAAGATAACTATAACTTATATAATTAGAAAATTGTAAAGGTCAGTTAAAGAGTCAGTTGGAGAGCTTGGATGTATTACGTAGTCAAGGCAAGGGATTTTCATATTTAATAGGGATTTAATTCCTCAAGGATTGAGTGAGCAAGGCAGGCTGAGCATAGGCAGAGAATTGGCTAAGTATTTGTCTAATTTTGCCTAGATCAATGTGAGACAGTTGGCAGAGTGTTAGAGTTCTCTTGTGAGAGAAAGCATTGTATTGTTGCATGATCCTTGAATTTATACAATATACAGATAACAAGGTTTTAGGCAACATGATTTCCATAGATACTTCTTTTGTTGTGCGATTGATTTTCTTTTTTCTCTTACTTGTTCATGTGATTGTGCGATCACGTTTTGTTTTCGCAAATTGTAGAAGGGATCCAATATATTGTTTTAGTACATTATAATATCAGATTGAATCTTGTGGTTATATTTTCTACATGGTATCAGAGCGCTAAGAATCACAATAAGAAGAGAAGAAAAAACAGTTTTTTTTGATCAGGTTCAAATTTGCAGATTTATTTTTCGGTATCCAACGACAGATCAAGATGTCTTTCAATGGCTTGAGACTCGAATATGTGCTCAAGGGAAATTCAAATTATATTTCATGGAAGGAAAAGATGGAGGCAGTGCTTGAGGACAAAAAATTGAAGGCTTTCATAGATGATGATGTCCTGCATCCTGCAACAGTAGATGCTCAACTTCTTGATGCATGGAAGAAGAATGTTGCGAAAGTGAGAATGATCTTGTTAGAGGGATTTCGAGACCATATTGTCTCGAGCCTCCATGGGAAGGTGAATCCATATGCAATGTGGAAGCCCTTGAAAGATATGTATCACAATAACAGTGACCACAGGAAGTTGGCGCTGAAAGACAAGCTTAGGAAGATCAAAATGGAGAAGGGAGACACGATTTGTAAATACATAACCAAGTTCACTCAATGTCGATATGAGCTTGGAAGTGTTGGGGTCATTGTTTCCATGGATGATTTTGTGATCCTAGCTCTTTTAGGCCTTCCCAGGAGCTGGCATAGCTACTAGGACTCTATTAATGGGAGGGAGAAACTGCCAGATTGGGAGAAAATTTTGTTTGATTTGGCATAAGAATAAATTCAGTGGAGAACCAGAGATGGATCCTCATCAAAGTTTGATGATGAGGAAAATTGTACCTTGGATGGAAAGGTGAATAAAGGAAAAGGGAATGATCCCCATTCCAAATTTGAGACCAGAAAGGTAGGCAAGAAGGGAGATTTTTCAAAGGTGAAATGTTTCAACTGTCATGAGCATGGACACTATGCCACAAAATGTCCACAAAATAAGAACAACAAGAAGGCCTCAGGAGGAGCAGCAGGTGAAGAATGGGCTTCACAATTTGAGTTTGAATTCACCCTCATCGCATGCATGGTGTCATCGATGTTGGGATCTGTGTGGTACTTGGATAGTGGTGCCTCATTCCACATGATCGACAACAAATAATTCTTCAGCAGCTTGGAGGAGAAGGATCTCCAGATGCACATCTAGATGGGTGATGATGGGAGGTATAACACCACCGGGATTGACATATTTAGTTTCTAGAGAGATTCAGGTAAACCCCTCATACTAAAAGATGTCATGCATGTACCTGGTTTAAAGAATAATTAGGTTTCTATTTCTATGTTGGAAGATCATGGATATGATGTGATTTTCAGTGAAGGAAAGGCGCTCCTTCATCACAAAGCCATATAACAGGTGAAAAAGATTGGGGTTCGGGTGAATAAACTCTACAAAATTGATGTGGATGACTACGAAACATTGAGCAGTAAAGCAGAGAAGGTGGTGACCTGAGATATCAGTGAGTTATGGCACAAGAGGTTGGGCCATTTACACCACAACACTTTGAGGATCATATAGTATATTTCTACAGGGCTTCCAAAGGGTACACTTGCACAAAGAGACACATGCAAAGGGTGTACTGTGGGGAAGTATACAATCGCCACCTTTTACGATAAGGATAGCCGAGAAATGTCAATCCTTGATAGATTTCACTCAGACGGGTGTGGACCATTCTCGACAGCTTCCAAAACAAAGCACATGTATTATGTGATTTTTGTTGATGATTTTTCAAGAAAGTGTTGGATTTTCTTCATGCAGAAGAAAGATTAGATGTTCTCCAAGTTTTGTGAGTTCAATGCACTTGTCGAGAAATATATAAGGAAGAATATGAAGGCTCTGAAGAGCGATAATGATGGAGTAATAAATCTCTAATGAATTCAAGATTTTTTTTTACCTAAAAAGGAATTCGAAGAGAATTTATTGCACCTCATAACCCACAACAGAATGGGGTTGCAGAGAAAAAGAACAAAACTATTGTGGGAGAAACATGAGCTATGTTGCATGATCAGGGCCTACCGTTGCATCTGTGGGCGGAAGCATGCAATACAACAATATTTGTGCAGAACAAAAGTCCTCATCGGATACTTGGGATGAGTACACTGGAGGATGGTGTTTTAGGTAAGAAATTGGATGTCTTAAAATTTTTGGTTCATCTATATATTACCATGTGACCAAATATTCCAAAAAGAAGATAGATCCAACAATAGAGTTGGGGATATTTGTGGGGTACAATGATACACCTCACAACTATCGGGTGTACTTGCTAGCACATCAAATTACAATGGTAAGAATATATGTGAAGTTTGATGAATACAAAGCCATGTGATTGTCCCTTGAGAGGGAGCTTGAGTTGCATGTAGTTGAGGAGCTCTTAGCTCTAAAGGATGAACTTCAAGATGTGGAGCAACCACTAGTAGAGGAACAAAGAGTTGTAGAAACCACTCATGTAGATCCATCCATCAGAGATGTAAGGAAGCGCATTAGAGAGACTGGAATATTATTGCTGGATGTGAGAGATAATGTGGGAGCACCCACATCATAACGTAGGCAAAGAAGGTCCCCAAAGCGGTACACTGGATACATGGATCTTATGAGCGAAGGTATTGATATATAACCATCCTATTTTGAGGAAGTAGTGCAGCAACCAGTGTGGGTTGATGCCATGGTTGAGGAGTATGACTCCATTATTAGGAATAGTGCATGGGAAGTGGTCCCAATACCAACGGGGAAGTTAGTGGTAGGATCCATATGGGTCTACAAGGTGAAGCAAGCAACAGATGGGGGTGTGGATAAACACAAAGATAGATTTTTGGCCAAAGGGTTCTCTCAGGTGGAGGGGATTGACTATGATGAGAATTTTGCACCAGTCACAAGATACTCATATATTAGATCCATCCTTTCACTCTCAACACATATGGGATGGCAGATGCATCAGATGGATGTAAAGACAACCTTTCTCAATGGAGTTATTAAGGCAGGAGTGTACATTGAGCAACCATAAGGTTTTGATACCTTAGACAGGGAGTCACATGTGTGCATACTCAACAGAGATTTGTATGGGCTGAAGTGATTACCTCGTGCTTAGTACACCAGGATCGACAGCTATTTCATCGGGTTGGGCTTCACCAAGAGTGAAGCAGATGAAAACCTATATCATATTGTGGTTGATGGTAAGATTTTGGTTATTTTACTTTATGTTGATGATCTAATACTAACATGTGATGAGTGGCCCATAAAATATTTCAAATATGAACTTGAAAAATAATTTGAGATGAAGGACATGGGGCTCTTGCACTATTTTACTGGATTGGAAATATGGCAAAGAGATGGGGAGATATTTGTATCTCAAGGAAAGTATGCCAAGGAGATTCTGAGGAAGTTCCACATGGAGGGAAACAAACCCATGGAGACTCCTCTTGTAGGAAACTGAAGGAAGGGGGATGCTACTTCGGGTGAAGTAGTGGATGCTACTGTTTACAGGCAGCTTGTGGGTTCACTCATGTATTTGGTGAACACACAACTCGACATATGCTACGTAGTTAAGCAGATGAGCCAAGCTATGGTTAAGCCGACCAAGATATTTTGGAAATCAGGGAAGCATGTGTTGAGATATATCAGGGGCACTACAAAGTATGGATTATGATACAGATGGACAGAGGGAGTGAAGCTTCAAGGCTTCATCGATGCAGATTGGGCAAGGAGTCCATCAGACCGAAGTAGCATATCAGGAGGCATCTTTAGCATAGGATCAACAATAGTTTCTTGATACAATAGGAAAAAAAGACTAGTTGCACTCATTTCAGCAGAGGTATAGTACATGGCATCCAGTCACGAAACTTGTGAGGACATCTGGATGAGGAAGATACTAGCTGGTTTGTTTGGTCAACAGATGGACACGACAACGATACATTATGATAACCATAATTGCATCAAAATCTTGGTTAATCCAATATTCCATGACAATTCCAAGCATATTGATATCCGATATCACCATCTCAGAGATTGTGTTCAAAGGAGGATTATTTCATTAGAGTACAGTCCCATGGAGGAGCAGGATGCAGACATCTTGACGAAGGCGCTAGAAAGAAGCAAATTTGAATTTCACAGAGACAAGATCTGGGTAGTAGATAATCCATTTCTTGTTGAGAGGGAGTGTTGAAATGTCACCCCAAATCTGGGCTTCTAATTTATTTTTCCCTTAATTAAATTGGAAGAGAAATTGTAATTTCATCTCATAACAACTTGTATTAGTTAACTAAGTCAGAATGACTAAGTTAGTGTAGGAAATTTGAGTTGAGGGTTAGAGAGGATGCATGTAGATTGATTCCATGATTTAGGGGGGTCCAGTTGCAGTTATGCATGAGTTTTAATTAGTTAACTCAATTAATTGAGTTAAAATCAATTTAACTAGTTCTAATTGAGTGATGAGCTAGAGATAGGTCCAGTGCATTAAATATGATTTAATTCACAATGAGTAATCAATCAGTTAACTGATAATTCATTACAAGTAGTTGTTGAATGTCAGTTTAGAGGATGACCCAATTGAGACAGAGGTTACAGGGAAGATAACTATTAGTTGTATAATTAGAAATTTGTACAAGCCAATTATAGAGTCAGTTGGGGACCTTGGATGGATTGCGCATTCAAGGCAAGGGATTTTCCTATTTAACATGAATTTAATTCCCCAAGGAATGCGTGAGAAAGGTAGGCTAAGCAGAGGTAGAGAATTGGCTAAGTATTTGTCCGATTTGCCTAGATCAGTGTGAGATAGTTGGCAGAGTGCAAAAGTTTTCTTGTGAGAGAAAGCATTGCATTGTTTCATGATCCTTGACTTTATACAATATACATATAGCAGGGTTTTAAGCATCGTGCTTTCCTTAGATACATCTTGTGTTGTGCGATTGATTTCCTTTTTTCTCTTACTTGTTTATGTGATTGTGCGATTGTGTTTTGTTTCCGCAAATTGTAAATGGGATTGAATATATTGTTTAGTACATTATAAGATCAGATTGAATCCCATGGTTAGAATTTCTACAAATTCTCAAAATTTTCATTTCAACATTTGTGTTTTTAGTCTTGAGTATATTTGAAATGAATAATTTACACCAAATATTTTTGAAGAAACCCTATAATTTTCTAAATTATTGATCTTTTTAAATAGCAATTTTAAATATTTTTAAAAGCATGAGGTAACTTGGATTGAGGGCCTCGATCATCACATGAGAAGTTACCACCATATTTTTTGAGGCGTAAATGGGATATAGCATCAACTGATTTTAATGCATCAACTATAGGGTGACTTTCTATGCATGTCGACGATATTGGTCATGGATCTAGGAGAGTATCAGATGAATCAGGGGAAGGCCATCATTCGTTACATCATGATCATGTTATATATATGTTTATGTGTAAGTTATTTAATGATATTTGTAAAATAATACGTACATACATTTTGAATTGATTTTTTTTCAATTTATATTTATTAATTTATAATAAATTCCATCTTTTTAGGAGCATCTATCACTAGGTCGAAGAGAGTATCAGATCAATCAATGGAGGGTTGTCGTTCACATCATCGTGGTATGGTATATACATGTTTATGTGCATTTAATTAAATGATAAATAGGTATAATCATATGTACATACATATATTGAATATATTTTTGTCACTTTAACTTAATTAATTTATTATAATTTCTATTTTTTTTGGAAGCATCTCTCACTATGTCATCGCGTGAGGGTGGTCAACATTCTCCTGGTGGTAAAAAAGCTCAAAAAACTCATGTACTTGGGCGTGATGGTGCTCAACCATATCCGGGTGGTCATGAATTTCAATCATATCATCATGATCCTCATCATTTTGGTAAATTATATAATTTTTTTTTTCTTTATATTTTAAAACAAATTTGTACGTGTAAATGAATTGCATGTACATATACATGTAAATGTATATATTTCATGTGTATAAATACACTCACATGTTTTAATATTTATGTAATTATATTAAAGCAGGGGTTGAAAATGTTATCAAAGTCAACATATGCGATCCGGGGAGTGAATTGAAAGAAGACCATATACCAACTACCACCTATCCATCTGATATTCGTGACGAGCTTCCTCGGGAAAAAAACGTCCAACAATGTACATTAATGAGGCACATAACTCATTATTCAAAATTAAAGAAAGATATTACGAGTTTGGATCTCCCTGCAGAGAATTGACAAAGCTTAGAAATAGTTGTGCACTCTCTAAGTTCATTTATTGATATTTACAAGAACCTTGGGCCAAAAACTGATTACTTTATATATATGATGAGGCATAGAAAGGAAGTAGTGATGGGTCCCGATAAATGGGTCGAGGTAAGTAGAATGGTTACAAAAACACATGCCAAATTTATGTTTAATTTCAAATAAGGGTCGGAAAGAAAGATGCTCAAGGTGCAATATTTCAAGAACCCTAAAATAGCCCACCATTTGTATGATATGTTCCTTGCAGGATATGAAAAATTTCCATGGCATGACGAGGTTCCACATTATTTTGCGAAACTATTTTATGCATAATTATTTTTGGGTATCTGACCTGATTATGCTGAGCTTCCATCTGAATTTTATGGTACTAGGAGATGTCAGACATATGAATTTAAGGGTGCATTAAGGGATACTGAATTTCCTTGCCCTCCGCCACCTTTGGTACCTCAACCTCCATGTTTGCTAGCTTTGCAGTCAAAGATGTATGCCACTTCTTAGATTGGCCGAGAAGCAGGGGATGTCATTATAGAAAATATACAAACTGTATTGATTGGAAATGATGTCGGTCTAAATCGACAAAGAGAACAAGCTGGTGCATGTGCTAATTTTGTATATAAATAAGAGGAGGAGATATATAATATGAATATTTAAGAGGTTAAAGCATATGCAAAGGGTTGTCGTGATGGTTGGAAATACCTAATTGGTCACGAGGAAGAGGGCATGGGATCAACATGTGTTAATGTTAAGGGTGGATATTTTAATGTAATGTAATGTATGTGTTAATGTTGATTCACATACATTTTGTAAATTGTTTCAGATATAATCTAACACGAATGTATCATATGTTCACCATTTGGAGTTAAATCATTTGTTGAACATAAATTTTGATAATATCATGGTAGTGGGTTTAGGTTCCAATCAAGATATGTTGAGAGATGCTGGTTTTTTTGAAGAGTTCATGTTGATACTATTATTTTACCTTTATTATATCAACATTGCAAAGACATATTTGTAAAAGAAATAATTACATTTATAATTAGAAATTTTAACAGATTTCGATTCCATCTGATGTTTTCGACACAACGCCACCATCTTCCTCCCTATTAGGAGATGTGTCAAATATTCGCTTGTCACAAGTATTGAATATTTCACTTTTGTTTTGTTATAAATTGAATAAAGTTTCATTAAAAATGAGATCTCTATCTTACAGTTTTAAAATTTTCGAATTTTAGGTTTGTGGAGATAGTTTCCCTTCTCTAGGGGCATTAGCGATGGAGTCAACTATGGGGATAATATCGTTTGACAAATTGAAAAAGTTGTAACACAATTTTTAATATTGTGAGTTTATGCATTTTCATGTGCAATTTTAATTTTTTAACATATACATGTACATGTATTGTACAGGGAATCCATGAAGGCGAAATGCAGGGGGAACACCGCGAGGTATTGCATGGAATTTGAAACTTGAGTTGTTTACAGGGATTGAATCATCTAGACAAGTTTTAAAAGTTGTTACTTGATATTTTTAATATTGCGAGTTTATGCATTTTCATGTCCAATTTTAAAATTTTAATATATACATGTACATGTATTATACAGGGTATCCATGAGGGTGCAATGCATGGAAAACACCACAAGGGTGAAATGGAGGGGAAACACCATGGGGTATTGCATGGAATTTGAAACCTTTTATAATTTTGTTTTGATGATTAAATTCTCATTTAATTTTAAAACATTAAAATTTAATGTTAAAGTACACAATCTTATGTATATATGCATATTAGACATGTTGTGCATGACACCCATGATTCAGATGAGAGCACGAGGATGTTGATAGATCATATATTTCAATGAGATTCTCTGTGATGCAAATTTTTATTTGACAATTTTTTTATTATATTTAATTTTATCATGATATAAATTTTGGACATATTTAAAGTAAAACTATTTGTTATGAATTGATCTCTTTGATGCATATTTTTATTTAACAATTTTTTATTATATATTTACTTTTATAATGATATAAATTTTGGACATATTTTAAATAGAACTCTTTATTATGAATTGATCTTTAATATGCTAATTTTGGAGTTTATGTACATTTTGCATGATGATTCTTATAATGTTAGTAGAATATAATATGGTTTTGGCTTCAAATTCTTAGGTTTTGTGAAGTTGTTTAATGAATAGTAAAATTGTAAATTACAAAACATGATACATTTTGCATTCATGAATCTTATCATGGTGTAGATGTCTAAAACAATCATAACTTAAAACTGCATTACAAAATATGGTATTCATTTTGCATTCATGAATAGATCATCATCTTGTATAAAAGAGATACTATGGATGTGGGTTGATACGTAACTTTTAATACAAAGTTTTTCATGCAACTATACTATAAATTGAATTATAAAACATGGTATATTTTGCATGATGCATGGTTTGATGCTTAGAGGTTTACATTTAAGTTCATCAATATGAAGCAATGAAAGTAAATTTGCATTTAGTTGGTACATTTTGCAGGATGATTCTTATAATGTTAGTAGATGATTCTTAGGTTTTGTTCAAAGTTGTTTTGTCAAGTTATTTAATGAATAGTAAAATTGCAAATTATAAAACATGGTACATTTTGCATTTGAATGGATCTGATAACGGTGTAGATGTTTAAAACAATCATATAACTATAAATAATTTTGCATTCATGAATAGATCATCATCTTGTATAGAAGGGCTATTATGGATATGGGTTGATACTTAAATTTTAATATAAAGTTGCTACCAAACTTTTGATACCCTTTGTAATAGTTACAATTTCCCCATACCATCTTTTCAAGTGATGTATGTTTCAAATTAGATGATAAGTAGAATGCATGCCATTTTGGATTTCATTATTACCCACCAAATTTCTCCCGGATCAACCTTTTCTTGGTTGTTTTGTTAACTTCCAACTTTTTCTTTGATGTGAGGTTTCAAGTTATAGTTTGTGAGTTTAATCAACATTAAACATTATTTAAAACATGTTACATTTTGCATGATGCATGGTTTTATACTTAAAGGTTTTACATTTAAGTTCAAGAATATGGAGCAATCTTTGTAAATTTGCAAAATTATAAAAATTTCAAATTACAAAACATGGTACATTTTTCATTCATGAATCTTATAATGGTGTAGATTTCTAAAACAATCATATAACTTAAAATTGCATTATAAAACATCTAGTACATGTATACATTTTGCATTCATGAGTAGATCAACATCTTGTATAGAAGGGCTATTGATACTTAACGTTTAATATAAAGTTTCTCAAAGCAAGCATACTATAGTAAATTTGCATTTAGTTGGTACTTTGTATGGCTCACATATGTAGAGTTTTAGAAACCAACTTTTTATACCCTTTTTAATAGTTACAATTTCCCCGTACCAAGTTTTCAAGTGATGTATGTTTCAAGTTAAATGATAAGTATAATGCATGCCATTTTAGATTTCATTATTACCCACCAAAGTTCTCATGGATCAACCATTGTTTGGTTAATATAGTTAACTTACAACTCTTTGTTTGATGTAAGGTTCCAAGTTATAATTTGTGAGTTTACTCAACAATAAACATTATTTAAAACATATTACATTTCACATGGTGCATGGTTTTATGCTTAAAGGTTTTACATATTAGTTCATGAATATGAATCAATGTTTGTAAATTTGCATTTAGTTGGTACATTTTGCATGATGATTCTTATAATGCTAGTAGAACATAATAAGGATGTGGGCTGATTCTTAGGTTTTGTGAAGTTGTTTAATGAATAGTAAACTTTCAAATTAGAAAACATGGTATATTTTTCATTCATGAATCTTATAATGGTGTAGAAGTCTAAAAAAATCATATAACTTAAAATTTCACATTATAAAACATGGTACATGCATACATTTTGAATTCATGAATAGATCACCATTTTGTATAGAATATCTACTATGGATGTTGGTTGATACTTAACTTTTAATATAAAGTTGTTCAATGCAAACATACTGTAAAATTTCATTATAAAACATACATTCTAAATTACCTTCTTTGTCTTAAAGTCTACTTTCAGATACTAAATTGTATTTTTCATGAAATTTGAGAAAGCTTAGAGATTGAGAATTAAAAATTGCAATGTTGAATCAACTGAAGTTGCATTAATCTCAAAAGTTGCATTAAAGTAAATGGAATTTTCTAATATTAAATACCATGAGTGGAACATGCATTGTTAGTTTTAATAGGTTTTGTATGCACTACATGTATAGGACAAACACAATCAAATGATTTTTTTTAATAATGCATTTTTGATGGTAATGTTATTTTAATAAAGTAAATAACGTTACTAAGATAACAATAAAAATATTTGAAAAGATAAAATGATGACATAAAAAAGAAAATCTAGTGCAAACATGATAGGTGTACAATCAACAACAAACAAGAAAATTGTGATATGCTACATCCTTACATTATATAGCATTTGGGATCTTTGAATTTATTTTTAAATTAACAACAAAGCCACCATATTAATGATTTTTTTTTTTTTTTGTAATACTTAGTACTAGCTAGAATGGGCAACGTAAGAGTGCACAAAAATAAAGGCTAACAATATACTTGAACCCTTTCTCAAAGATGAATACAAGGAGAAGATATTATTGGGCAGTTCAATTAAAAAAATTCTAATGGAATGGCATCCTCAATGATCCGTTCATGGTCAGCTTTTGAAATTCTCCATTTTTTAACTTTCCATTTTTTTCTTGATTGAACTTCTATCAACTTTATGCGCGCTTCACACACCAAGTGAATATATTGACAACTTATGGAATCAGGTTGATGGTCTTGAAAATAAACATGAATCTCGGTTTGATGAGTTTCTTGGAAAAAATTTCCTTTTAGTATAATATACCCTCTTTAAGATATAAATTTTTTATCATCATATTCCTCCAATAACTTCATCTTTCGTTCAGTGCACCGCATCAAATAATACTTGACATTTTCTATGTTGTTAATGGGTGCAACTATAGGAAAAACATATCCAACACAATAAAAAAAGTGTAAATTTAGATCATAATTAATAAGAAATTAGTTATCAACATGTACTTGATTTTATTATCTATTTAGATTTATATTTTAACTATTATCTAGATACTCACACATAATGATTTTAAAAACGTAAAACACACACACACACACACATATCCTTTGAAATAAATTGAAATGTTACCTTCTCTAATTAGATCAAAAACTCGATCACCTTCAAATGAAACTATAGTCTCCTCTGATTCCATCTCTTTGAAGCTTGCAAGCGACATTTTCCCCTTTTTATTAAGTTTTGTATGTTTTCAAGATTTTGCATACATATTGTTTTCACAAACATCATTGAATTGTGTCCTCTATCCAAACATGACAAAACAATATTCTTTTCTTTTATACAATGAAAACGCATTTTGATACACTTTTTTTTAATTAAATGCAATTTTCGAGTCCCTTTTACTATTTTAGATTCATATGTAATCGATATATCTACATCTTGGACTCTAATATGCCAAAAAAACCTATAGTAAATTCAAACAAGAATTGAAATATGTTATTTAAAATACAATATATATATATATATATATATATATATATATATATATATAATCATTGATCAATTATTTAAATTATATAATTTATAAATTTTTAAAATTACAAAATTAATAAAAATGATCATATATTAAAAATATATACAAGTTAATGTATATGTATATACCTGCAGACCTCCCTTTATGGGTTAGTCTCATGGATTAGTGCAACAATGCAACATTGAACAACTTGTTCAGCCGAGACAAGTCAGTTTGCAGAGTGGTACATTTGATATCTTCGAAGTGCTCGTTTTATACATGCCCCTGAGCCATCATGTTCTCCTTTTCCGAGACCAGTCTCAAAGAAATTTCAACAATGTTTAATTATGGTTTTCATATGAAGATGACACAACAAAAAAAAATGATCATGAAGACTTGAATTGATTTGCGCATCCATTTGACCATATCCAATGTTCATTGAATTTTATTCCACAACCTTTCAATGAGTCATAAATATATTTTTCCAAGGAAAAAATCGTAATTTCATTAATGAAAACAAAATTACATGTTGCATCAACTAAGACTTTATCCAACAACCAACCGTGTCTGGTGTTCAATGTTCATGCAATATTCATTAATATACAAATGAGGAGACAATTAAGTTTTTCTCCCTTTCTTATTTTCCACCTTTCGCCATGCTCCTTGTGATGACGGGGAGGAGACAAGGGCAAGATGATTTTCAGCTATAGATGCTCCAATGTCCTTATCTGAGTCATAGGTGTCTGATTAATGATGCCGTTTGTTCCCACCGATGTCTGTCGCCATTGGTTCCTTTATGGGTGTGTCCTGGTGTTTTTGCAGTTCAATTGGATCCTAAGATTCTTTTTCTTGTGCCTCCTGGATGGTTGTTGATTGATTGTTCCCATTGGGAGTGAGATTTTCCGCTTCTTCTTTTGTATCCTCCTCTGGTTCGCAAGGATGAAATTTCCAGCCTATTGGTGCTTTCCTTGCCTTCTTATTTCTTCGGTTATCTCTTTTTCCTTCAGGACAAGTATTTTTCAAGTGACCGGTCTTCCTGCAAATTCTACATCTAAAGGCAGTGTTTTCATAATCTAGGTGTTGCATCAATTTTTGTTGTTTGTGTACCAACTGTATACTTTCTGGTAATACTTTAATCAGATCAAATTACACACAAATACATGTGAAGGTGTAGATTCTATCCTCCAGTTGTTGTGTATCTATTTTATGGATCGCCAAATAACGTTCCCTATACCTTCAAGGACACTGTTGTTCCAGAAATGTAGGGGGAGATTGTACAACCAGACCCAAACCTACATTATGGAAACTACCATATTGTTTGCATCGAAATACGTGAACCATGGGGTAATGTAAAGTCCCGTAGATCCCCAAAACCATGGTCCATCTTGGAGTATGATGTCTCTGACTTCCGCATTTTCAAATTTGACAATGAAGAAACCTTTGGAGCAGAGATGTATTTCAAAGTCCATGGTCCAGTTTGTGAAAATCCAATGAAAGAGGTCCATTGGTTTGGGTAAAAAAGTTTTGAATCGACATATGATTGCTTGAGATTCATATGTGGTGCGATGTTCATCAATATCGGGAGTGTTAATGGCCAGTTTAGGTGTATGGTTTAGTTGCTCTACTATGTAAGGGCTGGGGGCATTGCCCTCTGGTTCTATAGTTGCGGTTTATTCCCGCCCCCCCCCCTATAGTATGTTCTTGAAGGGGGCCCCTCTTTTATTGTTTTCCTGTTTTGAGGTGATGCATCCCCTTGCTTCGCCAAGGCTTTTGGATTTTCCCTTTTCCACTGATCCTCTTCCTCTTAGCTGGAGGTTGAGGATAATGGTTGACCTTGAATTTATGAAGTATTCCTTTATGGATCTGTATTCTTGTAGGATTCTACCTTAACATATCAGTGATTGAATTTGAGTTGGATATCCAGTGTTTGTTTGATTTTCTGTTTCAGGTTTATCACATGCTCTGTATCGTCTATCCACAGTATTATATTTTTCCCCACAAGGGGTCTAATAAATATTTGAAAATGACTAGGGGTTTCCTGATGTGTGGCTTATGTTGCCATTTTTTTGTCTCCCTTTAGTGCCATTTTTGTGTTCCTCTACAATGGTGTGATCGTTTTGGGTCGGTGGATCCCAAGAGAAAACAGGTCAGGTCCTCCATGAGTCAGGGCAGCTGCTTCTGTCAGGGGGTGGAAAATGCTGTATAGGTAATGAGATGTATGCCCATGTGCATCCATAAAAGGAAATACATGCAGGATAGGGGCATGTCGATCCCCCATCACATTCCTAGCTTATACAAGGTAACACGAGGGGACCCAATCCCCCGAATCTGAAATTAGAGGAGCCTCTAACCACATGGAAAAGTAAACTTTGTTTACATGCCTGTGAGCAACCGGCGACCATCTCGGCCATACCTCGTACATCCAAATGTCGATATACGGACCTTCCCGCTTCAACCAAAATAGGGGAAAAAAACTTAACTACTCCGAATCTGTGTATTATTGCATTTCTGTTATCGAGGGGTGCTTGTGCAGTTCCATACCTGTGGCATATGAGAGTCGAGGAGTGCTATGAGTCCACTGCTAGAGGTTCACATTATCTAATGTTGATGCTTACCCGCGATTTTCCTCCGTCCACCTGCAGCGGTTGATAAGGGCCATTGACCATCGAAACATGGTTGTTCTTCTAGTGCTACGCGGGCCTGTGTGAGGCGGCTACGTCGGAAAACCCATGAAATCCTAAAACTAAAAACCTATCACCTGTTCGCTCCATTCTGAATCCCCTAGAATCATGAATGAGTCATAAATCTAATCAAAGCAATGTTGTACAAAATTTCTATCATGTGTATGATCATCGTCAATATAAAAATGATATTCTTCAATAACATGTCGATTCTCACTAGTGATTTATATATGATAATTTTTTTTTTTAGCATGTCTATATAGAACATGGAAAAGCATAGAGACTTGGTCAGAATGATAATATTCTCTCTATATTTCATTTTGTGCAACAAATGTGTAATTTTATGCAAAATCAACTATTGACAAAAATGGTTCCTGGTGGAAACATTTCACGAGATTTTTTGAATTGTAGGTCCTTCCATCGAGCTCTATGAGAATGCTTTGTAACAAATCCACCTACCACAATTTTTTTTTCTATTTATAGTATAGCTGCTTACTTTGTTTCCACTAATTTCTATATTTTTTTCACTTTGTGACGAGTTCCGTTCTTATTTCTCCATGTTTAGACGAATCTCTTTTTATACTTTTTGTACTTTATGAATACAAGGTCATATATTTGTTGAACTACTTCTTCTTGACCTATTTCTATATTATCATTGTTTCATTCTATTATCATTTTCATAATATAAGTGAGGCCCATCTTACCTTCTTTCTAACCTTAATTATGAATTATTATTGTAATAGCACAATAATTCAATTTCCTTTTTTATTAAATTTAAAATAATAAAATATGTCCACAATAATTGTTTTCCTTTGGGTCCACTTGACCTTTAGGATTGTTCAACTGTCTAATAAAAGCAGTAAAAATAGGGATATTTCATATTCCCCCTCTAAAATAAAACATTGTCCTCGGTGTTGCAAAATATGACTTCACTTTTGAAACAGTGATGGATATTTTTCCTTCAGATCTTCTTATCGCTCCCAAGTAGCTTCTTCGGGTGCAAAGTGCTTCCACTGCACTTTCAACCTGGCTTCTATCCTATTCTGGTGCTCAATTTATTCATGTGCCAGGATATGAAGTGGCTCTGGAAGAAATTCCCCTTCTGGTTCCACCTGTATCACATTCCAATCAATGACATGAATAGGATCATGTATATAATTTTTTAGTAATGAAACATGAAAAACATTGTGAACCTGTTGTGGTGAAACACAACCCCCAATTTTTCACTTATAAATGAAAAATGGGGACCCTTTTAACCGATCACTTGATAGTACTATTATTGGCATTTAAAAAAGAGGAAAGGCCAAAATGAGTTTGATTTCTCCTTATCTGCCTATATAAATTTATTTTTACCTCATTTGGACTAGTTGTTGTGAAATGCACTTGTTTGAAGATTGGATGTGTTTTAGCCGCTTTTGCTTTTTATTTGTATATTACCTTATTTGTTTGATTTTAGATTTTTATAATTTGTGAATATTTATCACAGGGACCTTTCATTTTCAACTCCCTTCTCTATTGGCATTTTGAAAAAATTCTTGAATTTTTGAATCTTTACCACTTGCCTCACGGTTTTACGATCATGTTGGTTTTGATTATATTTTGTACCTCCTTGTTGCCTTTTGCATTCATGGAAATATTTTCACAAATGATCAATTTAAGACAAAGTGGCACCTTCGGTTGCCACATCACCTCGCATTTGGTATTTGATTTCACTGGTTGGCATTTCCTCCACATGACTTGGCACATCATTTCGCTTTCCACGTTTAGGTATATTGATTGTTTATCTCCTTCACTTGGCTTGACATATCCATTAATAAAGGATTGAATCATTAATTTACCATATTATCCATTTTTATACCTTGTACATAAATGAATATAATTTCATTATTTTAATAATTTATAAAATCATTAGATTAATTTAAAACTATATTTTATTTATTTATTTAAAACATCAAAATCCCAAAAAGCATTTTATTTTGAATATTGTGAAATATTAAACTCTTTTAAAAACAAAATAAAATCCCAAAAAATATTTTTTAGGAGGAAAATCAACATTTTTGTAAAGACTTTGACATATCGAATTCTAAAAAAGGCTCAAAGATCCGCTAAACTAATTTGCATAACAGATGGGATATTTGACATATATTTTGGATTTGTTTTGTTAGCATTGGATCCAAATGAATTATTAATAATTGGTTCTTCCACGTTTGTAGGGAAATGAACAATTTTTATGGTGCTAAAATAAAACATTTTCCCCTCCTTACAGGTGGGTACTCTGCTTATAATTTAACATTCGCTCCAAAATCGTGGTACATCGGTTCACTCCCAATTAGCTGATTATACGCGGATTAAACTAGCACAGATTACATCAGTGCACTCCCAATTTAGCAGATTGCATACGGATTTAACCAGCATAGATTACATGCAGATTATGCCAAGAAAATTCAGGATCTGCAAATTCCGATACCAACCCAGATCATACATTTGTTGAATGCCAGATTTCTCCAGAAAATCGCAAAGATATTTCAAAACTGTCATCACTCTCCAAAATCTCGAATCCAAGACTCATGATTCATCACATGTGTTCTGTATTATCTAAAGATTTATAATTTGTTTTGATTTGCAGGTGAGAAAATCGCTGCTACATAATGTTGGAGGTTTAATCATCATGGTAGTTGGCACAAACCATAAACACACACCCAGATTTGTGGCAAAAATATCTGGAATAATTGCAAAGAAAACGTATTCAATTAACCAAATTTGTTGAAATGGATTGCTGAAGTTTTTACTGAATCAACGAAAGTTCTGGAAACAAAAATCATGGAATCTAAAGATGAGGAATATTGGAGGATTTGAAGCCTTAGCTCAAGGAGAAGGAAACAAATTTGTTTGGCTATATAAGAAGGATGAATAAACATTAAGGGGGGAGGCTGGAAGGAGACTCTACAGGACCAGAAGGATAGCCATTCTACTGGGGTTATGATCCAGCACAGGGGATTTCTTTGTAATTGATCAATTTGTACTTTTTCACTATTGCAGAGTGTTTAGTGTTTAATTGCTAAGATTTTAGAGAATCTATGATTCTGTTATAAAATGGCTTTGCATTATTACGGGTAATTTTATTCAGAGTTAAAGATGCTCTCAAGACCATGGTAATGGGATTTTAATATGATTTTAATTTATTTTCGTTATTGTGTACTATTACCGGAAACGAAGGATTATTTTCTTACTATTAAAATTTCATTTTTGTTTTGATCTTAGATTCCAGAAAGTATTATGTTTCTTTGATATCATACATTATTGTTGTATCATTAATATTTTACTATCAAAGTCTTGTTAAAGCTATCTTTGCAAGACAGAATCAGATCGAAATGAAACTCTAATTCATTCAAGTATTCCTGTGGTGGTTGATAACTATTTATTAATCATTTACATGTTTATTTTTGTTTTCACCTGTATTGATTAACGTGAATTTTTTCCTTTAATTAATACAAAAGTTTCGTGATGAATTACATCAGTCATTCCCCCTATTTTACTCAAATTTCTCTCGAATTAGAAAGAGATAATTATCCCTTTTCAGTTTGAGATAGGATTTAAATTAGTTTTGTATTTATAGCTTAATCAAGCAACAAGGCCTCTTTAAAGACACACACTCATTCAGGTGAGGTTTAGTCAGACTTTTTTTTATTGATCTAAATCTTTAATTTTACATCATTAATAGATCAATAAAAAGATTTATGATTATATATATTGTATATATTAGTTTGATTCTTCTTTAAAGATTGTTTAAATTAGTTTTTGATAAATCTAATTATAGAATTTAACTTTTACAAGTTAGTGATAATTAGTAATTTCTTTTCACTATCAATAGAATTAAAAAGGTTTAGATCTAAATAGATTTAATATTTCTTAGGATCAATCTAATTAAATTATTAGACTTAATTAATAATTAGTTTATGTTTTAGTTAAATATATACATTTCATATTAATATTAACATAAGTTTAATAAAATAATATAGATTTAATATAATTAATAAAATTTATAGATTGCATTAGATTTATGATAAATATTACATAAAATAACTTTGCATGTTATGGATAGATTAACTCTTAAAGTCTAGCCTAGATTAACTTTGGGGTATATCTTAGTGGTAGTTTGGTTGTATCATTAAAAACATCTTAACGGTCATTCTCTTACTTAACCAGTAAGAATAATCGACCTGATATCCCTGTCTATTGGAAACTAGAGACACATCTTAAACCAATAGCAAAAAGGGAAAAGGTAACTGCACCTAATATTATCCAGTCGGAGCCACCATCCCAAACAGAAAAAGAGCTATACTAAGGTCCGGACCAGGTGGTTTTCCCCAATGTTGAAGCTAGGATTTTAGGGGCTTCAACATTTTTGGCGCTAGAAGGAGGGCTTGAGCTAGTTAATCCGCATGAAGTATTGTTTTAACATTTTTTAACTAGCCATGGCTCCTATTTGTATTCCTACATTGGGCCATGCTTTTAGTTCACGCAAGCCTACTAGAGGTATACCCAAGAGATAACTTGAATCAATATATGAATTGCAATATGATGGTGATAATTTCATTTCTGCTTTAGATCATGTTGATCAATTTATACATAAATGAAAATGTTTTAACATCACTAAAGACAATGAAATTTGCAGGTTATTCACTCTCATACTTCAAGGAAGGATTCAAGAATGGTACAAGATCCTACCAGCTAAGTGTATTCACTCTTGGAATCACTTTATGCAGGTATTTTTTTTTGCTCATCAAAATTACAACTATAAGAATTTGTGTTTAGAATTTGATGACTTTACAATATTTGATAATGAAACTGTTAGCAAATTTTTCGAGAGATTTATGTTATTATGCTACAGATTTCATTGTGACGATTTACCTCCTAATAAAATTTTAATTGAGAAAGTCACCTCTGTTATTCAAAAACATAATATAAGAACTTATATGAAACATAAAGAGGAATCTCCAAGAATAAATCTTGGTTCTATTATGGATCCTATTGAATCTTTAAATGAAAATTCTAATCTTTCTCAACCATCAACATCAAGAAAGAATCTTACATCTAAAAGTGTTTCTATGGTACCTCCTAAAGTTTATGATAATAAGTCACATTCAATAGAATCAAATTCTACACAACAACAAGATTTAATGAATAATCATAACAATAATTCTTCTTTTGAAAATGGGCTAGATTCTATTGTGACAACATATGACACACCATTAATCCAAGAAATAAAAAATGATGATCTTAAAGAAATTTCACCTAACTTACATTATGATTATATTTATCTGCAACCTAATCATTGTATGTGTCAACCTGTCAGAATATTTGCTAGTTCAAAACTTAAGAATGAATTACATTATAAAATGCAAGGGGTATTTTTAAATGATCAATTACTTATTGATATCAATCTAGAAACCTTTATCCACCTTTTCTACAAATTTCAAGATACTTATAAATCATTTGAAAAGGATGTGATCTTTAATAATCACGATATTCATGAGTTTAGATCATTTGATTCATTTTTTAAGCTCAAATTTCCCCCCTTCCATTATGATTTAGATCATCAAACTCTATTACAAATTTTCGATATTAATCATGAGTTGGTTAGTTGTCTTAATTCTGATGTACACATAATAGATTCCTTTAAGGATTTTCCTTCTTTTTCTCTTCATTATGACAATCAACATCTCACGAAGGGAAAATGACAATTTCTGTAAAAACTTAGAAACAATTAATGTTAATACTTCCCATATTTCACAATTTTCAAAAACAGAACCTTGGTGGATCCTTAAAGGTAATACCTCTAACCCTTTAGATTGTACATATTTTGATAGATTTTATTTTCAATTAGAAAATCATTTTAGCATAAAATTTTCTAATCATAAATTTCTTCTATTTTCATTCTTAAGAATTAACATGCATAAAGTTTCTAGGATTTTTGTATATAATTTAATAATTAAGATTTATCTTTTTTCTAACACATGTAATGTATATTTTTGCAGGTAATAAAATTAGTTCTTGGTTACATTGGAAATATGACTATACCTAGTCATTTTCCTTCAAAAGGTTTAGAGTAGGAATAAATTTAACTTTGTTTCATTTTTTTGTTGTTTTCCAAAATAATGCAATTATGATATTTTAAAGAATAAAGATGGGACCTTATCATACATTTAGTTGGCATCTTTGAGGTTTTCATTGGTAAAACAATTTTTACATTTGATAAATGATAAACGCCACATTCTAAGATGTTAACTCAAATATAGGGCTCATTTCCACTTTCCACTCATATAATTGCAATAAGATTTGAATTTACATTTTAAATAATGGTTAATTAATAAAATGATCTCACAAGACAAAATTTCAAATGATGGCATACAATATTTTATCATTCACTTTATTCATATGTCAATTCCTTTTTATGTTGCCATGTGAAGAATCATTGTAGCATTGCTTAGTTTTTAGATTCAATAATTCATGATTTTCAACATATCCAAACTTAGAGATAAATATAACTAGTCTTTCCTATTTTTATATACTCTTCATACGAAGACGTCAAGATTCACAAGGTAATTTGGTATGCATTTTTCTCAGGTCTGTGTACATGTTGATCTTCATTTCTCCTTTACTCCTTTCTTTTATTTTTTCTTTTAGTTATATTTTCTTATCCTTGTCTTCTTTTCTTTTGCAGGTTTTTACGAGTGCAATTTAAGGATTTGTTTTGCTAGCGAAAGCAATTTAGAAAAGAAAATCACCATGATCCATAAAGGGAATTCCTTTTCCTTTTCCAAATTTTTCTTCTTACTTCATTTACAATTTTTTGAAACTAATTGTTAGTCTTATTCTTAAAACATGATCGTTAAAAGACTTGCAAGATAAGTTTTAAGCAAAATTGGCAAAAGATTGAAAATTCTTATTAAAGCATTCGAATAAAAAACTTTAAAACTGCATGAATGCTTTTAAAATAAGAGCAACACTTAACAAACATCTTACAAGATAAAGTTTTCAATTTTAAAACATATTCATCATTTTATATTTTTTATCTTGTAAAGATTTTTTCTCATGATCTATCCTCTTGATGGTCTTCTTTTTGGTTTGCTATATTTCATTTAATTTGATTAGATTTTAATAAAATCACGAACATGATGACTCCCTAAAATACAAATAAAAAAAAATAAAAAATAAAAATAATAAAATAATAAAAAAAGATAGTAACTTAACTTGACGAATATTTGTAAACACAAACTTAATGTTTTTGTCAAGACATCATCATCTTCTTTGAGTTGTTTTCATTTCATGTTATTTTTTTTAAGAGCTTGTTTGTTTTCATTCTTAGTTCTTTCATTTTCATTTTTTGCGTTCATTTCACGATAGAACATTTTCAATTACTTTGAAATCCTCATACATATTTTTTTAGTAGTATTATCAACTGTTAGTAAGAGGAATTTTTCTATTCAACTTTGGTTTCATTCATGGGAAATTATTAACTCTATATTTAAAAAAAAAATATAGGGTTAAAGGAAGAATATCGGGTTAATTTTAAAAGTTACTTCCATTCGGATTTTAATTTGAAACTCTGATTGTGTCTTTATTATCATTTTGACGATCTCAATCTATAAAATAAGAGTTTATTTTTACGACAAATTATCTTAAACTCAGCTTTAGCTAAATTAACATAAGCAATATCAAAAGTTTAGTTTTTTAAATCTTCCATGTCATCCCAAATCTCTTAAAGAGATAATTTATCTCCCCATCTATTATCGCCAATTATCAGAGTATAAATTAAAATATACAAGAACCTGAAAGATAGGGGGTCTCTCTACAGAGCCAGCCTACCATGATCACATCCGTCACCAAGCCAGTGGCAATGGTTCTCGTGTTTTTAATAAAATAAATTTTTCTCTCAATATTCAAACAGGATGGGATATCGACATCTGGGCTAAGAGGTGCACCTCGTCTCCGAGTAGCTATGGACGTCGTTGTAAAGAATAAATGGTTCTACCTATGATTAAAAGAGTTCATATTTATCACTAAACAAAACAACATGTTTGTGTTCTTTAAGTTTAAGTTGTCATAGTCAATATTTACAAGATATACAAAATGATAGTATTTTGATTTCATTTAAGAGTTTCAAAGAAAAGTATGAATCTTAGCAGTTTGATTTAATTTAACTCCTATTTATTTTTCCTTGGAATTTTATCATTAATTTGAACAGAGATAACTAGTTCTTCCCAGTATGTCGCTATTGTTGTGGTGAAACACAACCCCCCATTTTTCACTTATAAATGAAAAATGGGGACCCTTTTAACTTATCACTTGATAGTACTATTATTGGAATTTGAAAAAGAGGAAAGGCCAAAATGAGTTTGAGTTTAAATATATACATTTCATATTACTATTAACATAAGTTTAATAAAATAATATAGATTTAATATAATTAATAAAATTTATAGATTGCATTAGATTTATGATAAATATTACATAAAATAACTTAGCATGTTATGGATAGATTAACTCTTAAAGTCTAGCCTAGATTAAATTTGGGGTAGATCTTAGTGGTAGTTTGGTTGTATCATTAAAAAAATCTTAAGGGTCATTCTCTTACTTAACCAGTAAGAAGAATCGACCTGATATCCCTATCTATTGGAAACTAGAGACACATCTTAAACCAATAGCAAAAAGGGAAAAGGTAACTGGACCTAATATTATCCAGTCAGAGCCACCATCCCAAACGGAAAAGGAGTTTTACTAAGGTCCGGACTGGGTGGTTTTCCCCAATGTTGAAGCTAGGATTTTAGGAGCTTCAACAGAACCTTAATGTGACTAGGTAAAGCCAACTTGTAAGCTACTGGTCCCAATCTTTCTAGTACTTCAAATAGTCCTTAGTAGCGTGGTTCTAATTTAGCACAACTACGCGTATATAAACTACTCTTTTTGGGCTTAATACTCAAGTAAACATGATCTCCCACTTTGAATTCTCTATGAATTCTCTTTTAGTCTGCATAGCTCTTTTTCCTGTCTTGTGCTGTCTTAATGTTTTGCTGAATTTTCTTCATAGTTCTTTCCATTTCTTGCAATGCATCAGGTCCAAGTATTAAATTATCCTCTGGTTGACTACAAATAAGAGGCGTGTGGCACTTTCTGCCATAAAATGCTTCAAAAGGACTAATTTTTATTGAGGTCTAATAACTATTATTATATGCAAATTTTTCCAGATGTAGAAAGTCTTCCCACCTTGTAGGTCTGTCCATAACATACATTCTCAACATGTCTTCTAAAATCTGATTTGTTCTTTCAGTTTTTCTATCTGTTTGGGAATGGTATGCGGTATTAAAGTTCAACTTGGTACCCATTCCCCCGAACAGGGTCTTCCAAAAAGCTGAAGTAAACTTTTCATCTTTGTCTGATATAATGATTTTAGGAATACCATGTAACTTTACAATATCTTTCATAAATACATTAGCTACTTGCGCTGTACCAAAAGTAGATTGTACTGGTAAGAAGTGTGTAGTTTTATTCAATGTGTCTACAACTACCATTATAGAATAATTTTGGTATTTAGTTCTCGACAAACCAGTTATAAAATCTATGGAAACTATTTCCCACTTCCATTCTGTGATAGGTAAAGGATTCAACAATCTTGCTGGATGCTGATGCTATACTTTTACCTGTTGACATTCCAAACATCTAGCTAAATAATTAGCCACACATTTTTTCATACTTGGCCAAAACATATTCTTCCTCAAGGCTGAAATCAGTTTTTAATACCCAGGATGTCCTACATAGGGTCGTTTATGATACTCATCTAAAATTTTACGTTTTAATGAGCTCACATTAGGAATGTACAATCCGTCTTTATAAAAAATCAGTCCTTTTTGGTTTTAAGTATATCCCAATATCTCAGTATTCTACAAATTTTCTTGAAGTTTTTCATAGTTTTAATCTTGACTCATTACTTCTTGTATCAATCCTTCAATGTCAAAATTCGCACTACTCTCAACACTATTCAAATTTTGATGCATATTCCTACTCAAAGCATCTGCAATCTTATTTTCCTTTCCTTTAATATGTTTGGTTTCTATGTCAAAATCACTAAGGAAAGACAACTACCTAACTTGTTTGGCATTTAAATTAGGTTGTGTGAAGAAGTATTTCAAACTTATGTGGTCTGTCATCAATACAAACTTCTTTGCTAACAGATAATGTCTCCACATTTTCAAAGCATGTATTACAACAGCTAACTCTAAGTCATATACAATGTAATTATGTTCATATTTCTTTAATTTTCCTGACTCATATGCTATGACTAAGTTTTCTTGTAATAATACCCCTCCTAATCCTTCTGCACAAGCATTTGTACATACTACAAATTATTTCTTTGGATAAAAAATCTTCAAAATAGGAGCAGTTGTTAGTTTAAGTTTTAACTGTTTAAAACTGTGTTGACATTTTGCTGTCCACTCAAACTTCACTCCTTTCTTCTGTAGAGAGGTAATAAGATATGCTAAGGCTCAAAATACTTCTACAAACCTCCTGTAGTATTCTAAAATTCCCATGAATGGTCTTATGGCTGGAACATCAGTAGGAACATGCCAATCCATGATATCTTGTATATTTTCAGGGTCCACTGCAAATCCTTTTTCTGAAATCACATGACCCAAATACTGAATTTTATCTTTATAAAATTCACATTTTCTAAGTTTGGCATATAACTTATGTTCACTAAGTGTTTGTAAGACAATTCTGAGATGTTATTTATGTTCTACTTCATTCTTAGAATATACTAGAATGTCATCAATAAACACTAGAACAAATTTGTCTAGATACTTACTTAGGACACTATTCATTAGACACATGAATGTAGTAGGTGCATTAGTAAACCCAAAAGGTAGAACTACAAACTCATAGTGCCCGTATCTAGTTCTGAATGCTGTCTTATTTATGTCTTCATCCTTAATTCTGAGTTGATGATAGCTTGTCCTTAAATCAATCTTTGAAAATATAGTAGCTCCTCTCACTTGATCAAATAAATCATCTATTTTTGGTAGAGAATATCTATTATTTATAGTCAGTTTATTCAATTGTATGTAGTCTATACACATTCTGAATGTGACATATTTCTTTTTAACAAACAGTACAGGTGCTCTCCATGGAGACACACTTAGTCGGATATAACCTTGGTCCAACAACTCTTGTAGTTGTAATTTTAATTCTAACAACTCTGGGGTACTCATTCTGTATGGTGCTCTAGAGACAAGTGTAGATCTAGGTATTAATTCAATTGAAAAATCAACTTCTCTTTTAGGGGGTAGTTGAGGAATTTCATCTGGAACACATCTTTGAATTCTATGATTACTGGTAAATTTTCTACAACTTATTTTTCAGTTTGCTGTCCCAATTCCTCCACTTGTACAACATATACTTGATAGCCTTTCCTTGCTGTCATTTTTAACTGTAGTGCTAAAATATGTCTGATTGATATGGGTCTTGGTTTTCCTTTTTCTATCACCGGTTTTCCCTCACCATCTATACAATGAAATGTTTTATCTAAGCAATTAACTATTGCTTTCTGTTTTTCTAACCAGTCCCTTCCCACTAACACATCATAGGAACCAAGGTAAAATATTTAAATTTAGTTCAGTTTCATACCCATTTAAATTGACAACAATCTTGGGTAATTTATGGGTCAATTTTATTTTGGTGCCAGTAGCTAACTGAACTAACCATGCTTGCTGTAATTTTTCTAATCTTAATTTTAAGTTTTCCACCATATGAGGACTTATATAACTTAAATTTGCTCCTGGATTTATCAAAATATAAACAGGTTGTTCAACAAAAATACCTTCGATTTTGACCATGGTTGATTGGTGTTTAGCTTGGTGATCTTCTAGGGTAGCACTGATTCTTGGAATGTTTCTTAAAACATCATTTACAATAGTTTCCTCTCTCAACACTTGAATATTTTGAACAGTTCGATGAGGACAGTATTGTAACAGATGGGGTTCTCCATAAACCCAACACTTAATTGGTTCCTTCATTTTTACAGTTTTGTCTTTCTTGTTGTTTACATCCATATGTTTAGATCCAATTTTTGATTGGGCTGGTTGATTTTCTCCAGTTTTGTTAAACTTCTTCCTTTGATGATTTTTCCCAAATTTTTTCAAGTATGTTGGTTTTACTCTTTTCCCACTAGAGTCACCTTTCCATTTTTCTTTGTTCTGCCAAATTTTCAGCTGATCATTTATGCCTTTGAACTGCAGATAACACAGTCTTGATTTGCACACAACTTCATCCATTGTCTTGGGATTATGAAATTCTATTATAATCCTTGTAGATAGTAGCTACGCAGTTTAAAAATCGATGTACCTTAGCCTTCTCTTCTTTAATATAAGGTACATAACGAAGTAAATTTATGAATTTGGTAACAAAATCATCTATTGTGAGCCGTCCCAATCTCAACTCACGAAACTATTTGGCCTTATCATAATATCTTTCATTCAAATATCTTGATTTAAATTTTGTTTGGAAATCTTCCCAAGTAACATTTTTCTCATCTAGTACATGTACCATTTTGGTTTCTTCTCACCACAAGGTAGCCTTACCCTGTAGTTGGTAAATAACCAATCTGTCTTTCAGGTTACTTCAATATTCATTAATTTGAAAGTATTTCACCATTTTAGAAGCCAAGCTTTTGCATATTCCTCCTTTTCACCATCATAAGTGGGAGGTTTAATTTTTCGGAATTCTCCTTGCAATTCCTTTTTCTTTCTGAACTAATGTCTAGAGGCTTCACCTTCCTCAGGTCCTTCTGAGTTGGTTTTAGCTTCCTTTCTCTTTTTTCCAGAGCCTTCAACTTCGTGACTAGACCTGGAGGTTAATTCTTTGATCAACCTTTCTTGATATTCACTGGCTTGCAACAATCTTTCATTACTAGTTCTCAGCTGAATAATTTCTCGCTGCATTTCCTGTAACATAACCAACAATGGAGCATTTTGATCTGGTGGATTTTCTGCACCACCCAGATCTACATACAACTCATCCCCTAATTTGTTCATAGTTTCAACTATACTTTTCTGCACTAATTCACTGTAGAAAGAAATGAATTCAGTGTAAAATTTTTCAATAATTTTTTTTTACAACAGCATAAATCTTGGATTTTTTAATTTTTGTTGTGAGGACACATATAGGCCCAGTGTTTCAACATGGGCTTTGACACCATCTGTAACAACTCCACCTACCACAATATATATATATATATATACCTGCTTACTTTGTTTCCACTAATTTCTATAAGTTTGTCACTCTGTGACAAGTTTTGTTCTTATTTCATCATGTTTAGACGAATCTCTTTTTATACTTTTTGTACTATATGAATACAAGGTCATATATTTTTTGAACCACTTCTGCTTGAACTATTTCTATATTATCACTATTTCATTCTATTATCATTTTCATAATATAAGTGAGGTACATCTTACCTTCTTTCTAACCTTAATTATGAATTATTATTGTAATAGAATTTCCACCTATTTCTTTTAGCCCACCTTAATTATTTTATGATATTCTACTCTCACATTTTCATTTATTACCATACTTGTTTCATCATTCCAAAATTACTTCTAATCTATACAAAGGAGTTCTTCTCCTAATATATTCTACCCTTAATAGAATATTACTTGTTACCCTCTCGTAACATTAGTTTGTATTACATGTAAAATAATTCGAACTCCAATTATTCATAGCTATGAATACCATGTAATTTATTATGGGCTCCATCTCTATTTTACATAGTTCAAAATTATTTTAATCAACACTATAATTTATTGTTTCAATAGTTGAATTATACTTTAGGATTACGTTTGGGATTTGGTGACTTCACACGTATCACTTCACCAATTAATGACATCTATGTCATATATTAATGTTGGAGTGAAGTGTATACAGATTTTGGGTTTGGAACTTACATTTCGTATTTAGTACTTGGATTTTCATTTAAAACCTCAGGATTTCTCTATGCATATGCGTTTACGTTACTCCCTTCACATTGCTTCTCGACTTCTCCCTTTCTATGAAATCCACGTGGACGGTTGGGATAAATTCATATTTTATGAATGGATTTATGACTATCCAACCCTAAATTTTTTTGTCATTTTTCATTTTGTAAATTTTGTCTTCGGCTCTGCAACTCGGCTTGCTCCACGCAGCATTAGTTTGAAAAATATGTTTCAGAGGTTTACGGAGATGGAATTTGTGCACGAAGGTAACTCTGCCATGGCCTATTATTTCTCATTTCGTTCATGGGACTCTGTCTCCCATAAGGGTAAGAGTATTTTCCATTTATGTTATCCAACACCATTTTTTTGTTGGGTTTTGAACTTTCATTCCTCTAAAATTTACGTTTTTGTAATTTTGTTTTTAATTTACCCTCCTCTGTCATTAACGTATTTATGTTTGATATTTCTTGCAGGTTTAATGGAATCCGAAATGGGGTCTCTGTCCATTTGTTTCCAACATTCTCTAGGTAATAAGATTCAGTTTATGAAATCGTTCTAGACCCAATTTTTGTTTACTTGTTTGCTTTCTACATCCCCACTTGTTTCTACATTTTGAACTTTTCATAGCAAATATTTTCTTTGAATAGAGTCTTCGGTCTTTTAGAACGAATTCCCTTTATAGTTGTATTTAAATCGTATCTTCTATTCGAATCATCCCTTACCCTTACTCCTGTTTGTTATTTCTATTCGTTGTTAAAATGGTTGCTATCCCATACTGCTCTACGTTTTCGATTAATACTCATGCTATTCATTTTTCATAAAAGGAATAGATTCTGAGTTGCAGAGTATGTACATTTACTGTGTATTAATTCTTGGTTTATCTCTTCACTGTTGGTAATTTATATAAATTTCGTATTTCTGCCCTTGAATTCCTTTTGGAATTCTGAGTACGCATACGAGGTTTAGTTGGTAACTCAGTTACGGCTACATGTATAAATTTTTATCTCGTTTTCTAGAGTAATCGATCTCAGGTCGATTAAATTTAATATACACCACTATATTATAATTACCTTGAAATTTAATTATATTCCATACGAAGTCTGAATTGACTCAAAAATTTATCCTTTCACTGATTATGTTTCTCCAATTCCATTTGTAAAATATCTTTGTTTAAAAGGTTCTAGTTTTCTTCACAACTATGTGTAAATGGAAATCCTTAGTTTTCCATACAACTCTAACCAAATGGTACTAAAGGTTCATTTACATGCTTTCATAGAAAGAGTTAATTTTAAATTTCTCTGTCGTAAATTGTAAAATTCTATTTATAAAATTGAAGGCATGACTTAGGCAGGTATCTTCTACTTATTCTCAATTTCTATAATTGTCGGCATAACTATTGAGAATAATTGCGAAATTTTTTTATAAAATAAATTCTAACTCTTTCTTCAAGAAGTACTTAGCATTTTAATTAGTTCCCTCAACTAATAAAATGATTTATTTTGCAGGCCCTCTTCTTCATGTTCTGACACCAGTCATGAATTTTCATTATGTGTTTACTCTGTCATAATACAGGTAATTTCATTTCTATTATTTCCATATGGTTACTCATTTGCAATATATTTACTTGTATATTTCTATCTTTGAAATTTAATTTATTTTCCTATTTGTCCACAAGAATGATATTTGCAAAATTCCCTTGACTCATAAGGTAACTTGATATTAAAATTTCAGTGGTTCCTTTCTAATATTTAATGTAGTTAATTTAATTATCTTAATAGTTAAATTCTAACCCTTTGTCTTATGGGTTTATTATACAGGTATTGCACCTTTCACAATTTTCTTCTCGTCAATCTGTGCATTCGTCTCACAAGCATTGACAATTTATTTTATTCCTTCTATGTACAGGTTGGTTGATAACGTGCTAGAATTAAATCCACTGAATTCAAGGATAATTATTCCTGTATAATTTTTGTAATTAATAGATAGAATATTTGTTTTTAGTCAATGTACTATGGACAACGTATAATGATACATTTTATCAATTCTTTCTCCAAAATTCTGTTCCTATTACGATAATAATAATTCATCTTTATAAGAATTTTGTATATATGTTTTTCTACTTATTTGTAGTAATTCAAATAGCTATTATTTTTAACCCTGAATTCTACTTACAGTTATTGTACTATCTTCTAGTACTTCAATATATATATGATATTTAATTTCTTATTTGTCCATAAGAATGAATAAATATATGCAATGTTTCTATTTGAATTACAATAGAGATATTTAGATTTGGTTTGTACAATCATGTTTCTTCTAGACTGACAATTATATCTCTCAGTACCTAGATTTCTGTTTCATGTTGATTTGCAGAATAATTATGTTAAATATTTCTTTTTAACATATTTTCTTCTTCATATAATGTACTTTCTGATTTGAACATATAAATTATTACAATCTAACAACTGATTTAAACCATCCTAATTGGGTTTAGACCTTCCGTTTGTTGGTTTAATAACTAAATTTGTCTATGTAACTATACATAACTAAACTATATTCCCTATAGTTATGTTATGTTTGTTATCACTCTAATAATTCTCAAAGTTGTGAGGTTTTTTAATTATAGTTTAAATAATATCAGAGTTAACCACAAACCTACTTTTAAGCTTTAGGTTCTAGCCTTCCTAATGCTCAGAGAGCGCTCGCTCTATAAGATCTAACTTTGTTTTTATATCTGATTTTATGCTAGTTATATGGGGCAAATTGGTTTTGGGGTTTTGATTTGGTTTGGTGGGAAAATCACTTATTGAGATGGATAACTATAGATATGTAACCCATTGGGAAAATGGAGTCAATTTGTCAAGTAGTCAGATCAGGATCAAGGTCTAAAGTCAAATTTTCACAGGGCAAGATAGCAGAGTCACTTCAGATCTTCAGAGGCTAATGGTGAAATGGTTTTGATCGGGATAAAGATAAATTAAGGATTCTTTAATCCTGATAAGGAGTGAAAAGGTAGAGGTCAATCGAAATCAAGGAGAAATTAAGGGTTCTCTGCACTAGATATTAGCAAAAAACATTTAAATGAAAATCAGTCAATAACAGAGTGCTTCTAACAAATTCTGATATAACAATTCCTGATTTCACAATAATCTTTATAACACATTCATGAATGGATGAAAAACATAAGAAAATTGACATAATGACAAGTGAAATACTTCACTGTAGTGGCCCAACACATGAATCCTGAAATATGATGCTTTATTTCTTGAGATCCAGTCTGCTAACTTGAACTTGATACAAAAACCCTTAGGTTAAAAATATTACAGCTACATAAATGTTCAACAATTAATCCACACTCAATACTTCAAATGATGAAGGATTTATACAATAACTAGTACAAAATATCCTAGAATAAACTTAGGAATTTTTCTTAGAAAATAAAATATCTTCTTGCAAGAAGATAGTGACAACTTCCTAGCAAATTGCTAGCTATCCTATTTATTGAAATTAAATAGCTTGCTATTTGGATTTGGGCTGCAGCTGGACAACTGAGGTGTCCCTCACACTGGCAGTTTGATCTTAAATCCATTTTTATCTTCATCTTTCACTTGATACACTTTTCAACTGATACTCTTTGACTGCTAATACACTTTGACTGCTGATAAACTGTCTCACTGTTAAAATCTGTTTACTGTTGCAGTAAAAACAACAACTCTGTTTTTATCTTTTATTTGGTCTTCCTCACTGCAATTGGATTTTACAGCAAATCTGTTAATTTCTCCCAGAACTTAGCTTCTGATAATTTGATCTTCATGAGTTTTCTGAAGTTTTCATCAGGTTCAGTGTATTTTGCAAATGTTGGTTTGACCACAAAAAGGTGTTTTACTTCGTGTTGTAAGTAAAATAGATTTTCAAAACTCTTATGCAAAAAATTTTCTGTTGGGATCCCTTGCCAATCTGATTTGTTTACCTGTTCTTTGGAAAATTCTCTTATATTTTTGTTATAATCTTCTTGTTTCATCAATTTTTCATTGATTACTAGAATATTTGGAAGGCCCTTTTGCCTCAAAGTATCAAATTTCACCATGAATCTTGTGATGACCATATCCACGTTTTGGCACTTTTCCTCCAATTGTTTCATCAAGTTCTTCTTGGAAATTACTTTTTTACCTCAAGTATGGTTTATGTTCTGTTTGTTATTCCAATTTCATCCAATTCTTGTTTATTTTTAGAATTTAGGAACTTGATAATTTCCAATGCTTCTTCAGGTTTGGTACCTAATTCCTCTTTGGTCTTCTGTATTTATTCTTTTGCTGCTTTTAGTAAATCCTTCTATTCATAAATCACCTGTATAGATGGCCAAGTACCATTGATTGATTCAATGATATTGGACCATAATTGGTTTTGTATATGTGCCATAGGCTCTTTTAAATTCAACTCTGTTTCCAATTTCTTGAGTTGCTCACTCAACCTTTTAGCCTTTTGCTCTTCAGTCTTAGCATTAATTTGTGCATGATTCTTGGCATCTTCAAGATTCTTAATTTGCTCCTTCAACCTGTTGATTTAATTGTTTTGTATGGACATGTCCTCCATTGCCTTTATCAATTTGCTGGCTTCATCTGGTTTTTGGACTGCTGTAGTAGAAGAATCAGTGGCAGAAGTGGTAGATGAAGTTACTGGCACTTCTGTAGCCAATGGAACCTTTGGAGCTAATTCTTCTGCTAGAGTGAATGGAACTGCTGTTATAACCATAGGAATTACAGTAGGAGGGACATTTTGTGCTTTGGAAGCTTACTTTTCTTGGACCAATTTGTCCATCTCAATCACCATATCTTTAATTTGTGCTGTCATTTGCAATATGAGATTCATCATCTCATCCTTTTGATTTGATTCCTGTAAAATCTCCTTGGCCTGTGTATGCTCTGTAGGAGGTAATTTCAATAGTTTTCTGAGTGCAACAATATCAACATTTTTATTTTTTATTAGTTCTTCTGCAAATTTTACATTAGATGGATCATAACCCACCTCAATCACTAACTCCTCCAAAGATTTGATTCTGGTATCTTTAGCATATGATGAAGTTTTTTAAACCTTGAGCTGATCTCTCACATTTGTCAAGGTATTCTAGAGCTTTTGAGTACTCATTGCTTTTGTAATCATTGTGGAATATATCATTTCTGAACTTTTCTTATGTAATTAAATTTGGTCCAAGGGATGAATGTCTTGGAATGGTACTTCAAAATCAACCTTTTTATAGTGAGATGTTGTTTTAGGAGTTTGCACTGTAGGTTGAAGCACTGTCATTAGTAATTTCTTATTCTTATAATCAAAGGTTGAAAGCATTGTCATTATGTAAACTCTTTTGATTCCTTTCTGATAAAGGATTTCCAGAAAATAATAGACTATGCATTTCCTTCTACATTCATTTTTTGAAGAGATATAGGAAACCTGTCTGACTGAAAGTAAAGGAACATGTGGAAAAGAAATGAGGTATAACTAAATACACCTTCAGTAGGTAATTTAACAAGTTGTTCATGGATGCTATCAAAAATATACTGGGCAAAATTGTAGATAACTGTAGGGGGCTGACCATGCACAAAAATGGACAAGAAACCAAGTATAGATGCATCAATATGTTCATCTGTGAAGTAGCCAAGGATAAATGATAACATAGAGATAATGTTTCTAGTTCCTTCTGGGAATTTAGAAGAGGAATATGGAGGGTTGAGCTTGGGGATTTCTACATAGGAGGGATGAATGTTTGAAATATTTAGAATCTTTTGGGAAAATCCAACTCCAAATAGAACTTTGTAAGAGCTTCAATGGACAAAGGGACTGCATTAGGCTCAGGCTGCAACTGAAGCATTTGGTTTATGGATTCAGCTATTATGGTAAACAATACTTATTTTTCAGAATTGACAATAGCTCTTTGATCTGGAGAATAATGATATTGGCATAATCTGATGGGCTCTGGGCATTGATGGGTGTGAGGAACAACATACTTAGGCAAATTATATTCCCAAATAAGCACATCATCTATTTGGTCCAAGGATTTCTCTTGGCTCCAGCAGTGGAGCTGAAGAAGGTTAAATTCAGTCACTGGATCTGTGATTTTGTAGTCTACATCTACCAATGGAGTATGTTCTACATCTACAAGAGGAGGTTGTAGAGGATTAATTACGATTGTACTTTTGGATGCCATTGGTAGTTTTGTTTTATCAATTTTGACACTCTTGATCTTTAAAACTCCATTTTTAGATCTGTGACACACATCTATAAGATTAAACTATTTACAAAAGGACTTTAAGTATAATAGAGGTTCTATCTTGGACTGTAAAAGGTATAATTTAGGTCACTCTGACTCAAACTGTCAATTTAAAAAAAAAAAGAAACCAATTTCTTGACCTTTACAGACTCAACAAAATATATCAAGGGTTTACTGCAATTTTCTGCTGATGAAGCAATCCTAAAACATCAAAGCTTATGCAAAAGGGGTTTCTGAGTACTCTAGAAATGCTTTGGATATCTCAGAGGGCTTCTTAAGTCTGTAGATGCCTAAATTCACTTCAAATTTTCTTTAAAAACAAATTACAACTTCAGAAACTGTGGAAATGCTTAGGGTTTACAACAAAGAATTTATGAGGAAATATGGTTGTTCTTTAGGCAGGAAGGCTTTAAAAGGCTTCAATTTAATAGTATATTTCTTTCAGATGGATGGATAAGTATTTTTCCGAAGAATACCTATGAATTTAGGAAATGTTTTGCGGAAAAGGGTTTTCTGTGTTTTGAAATCTTTCAAAAGCTTTCTCTGGCCTATATATGCAGTCTGGAGGCTTTTTAGTGATCGTAGCAATGGATTTGGATGAATTATGTTGATTTATGTGCTAAAACAGAGACGACAATGTATTATTTTCGTTTCGGAGAGGTTTATGAGCAGAAAGGAACATAAAGCTTAAAATGCGTGCGTTCTGTTGTTTTTATAAAGAATATGAGTTAAATAGTGATCACATTAACTGCTAGTCAATTCAAATTATCGACGCTTTGGGCGTGGGGGGAAGAATTACTACCAGTGGTTTTCACAAAGTTGAAGGGCGGTAAATGGTTTTTGTTGAATCGATGCGATCCAACAAATATGCGACACGTGGAGGGGAGAGAAAACGCTGAAACAACTTTTATCACAATTTTTATTTTGGTTGAAGACCTCACAATCAAATCTGCGATAGGAGGTATGCACCGTTGGATCTAGCGGAATGGAGCGAATGGTCGGGATTTGACGATGGAGCTGCGAGGTAATGAGCGTGGGGCCCGAGATATATTTATGTTGTGGGAGCGGAAAATGCATTAAAACGTAATGTTTTAACACACAATTAAGATATTAAATATGATAGGCGAGTAAAGGTTTAACGAATGAAATGCTTATATGTGTAATGTTAACATTGGGCGGGGTTCATGTATATTTGGATAGTTTTAACCTATGGGGAGTGGAAATAATATGTCACGTGGGGAAAACGAACCATAGGCTAAAAAAATATGGGTTTGGGATATGTAATATATGCGAGAATTATATAAATACAGGCTAAAGGTATATATTAAGGAGTTAATACATTAGGTTAGCATGTAAATACTGAAATGAATCTACGAGAATGAAAAAAAACACTAAGCATAGTGTAAAATATGGTGTCAGGGGTAGATTTCTTCATTGTGATTCTTGATACATAATCATTTTAGCATTTATACTTAGGATAAAACTATTTTTGGGTTTTTTGGGTATTTTGGAATAAAGGGGAATTAGTTAAGGGGTTTTTAATTTTCTTAAATAAAATGTGTTTTAACTTAGGAAAAGGGGTTTTATTAGGGTAAAATGAGTGATGTTAAGGGAAAAGGGTTTTTATGAAGGGGAAGGGTTTCAATGAGGTGGAATCCAATATCTTGATGTCAATCAGTCATTTAAGATGTGGGTCCAGTCCCACCAAAAGTCAGAGAAATGCTCTGAGTATTTATGACTAAAGGATTTAGTACTGGAACACATTGTGGGCAGGGAAATTAGTAATGTGCAAAATGATATTTATTCATGCCTTGTAAAACTGTTTTCTTCCTACCCATCATTTATTCTACCATTTTTTCCTTTATTTTCATGGGTGCATTTGAGCTTGCAAACCCTTATTCATTTTTCTTTAAAAACAAGAAACTATCTAATTCTAACCTTATTTCATCCAAGGGCTCAGATTAAAATGTTGAGCTCCTCATTTATTCTCTACCTAACTACTGATTTACCAAGTTTAAACTATTTGGCAAGATCTTTATTCTCTATCTATCAACATGAAACTTAAAGCAATGAAAATTCAAGATTAAACTGTTTGACTTGTTAGGTCTCCGTAGTTTGCAAGATTGGTAAGAACAAACGTTGCAAAGCCAACATCAAAACCACTTTGGAATCCTAGGATCTAGCCCTCCTGGATTCATAGAGGGATCTCTCTATATAAGTGTTTTCAAATATATGATCTTTAAGGTTTACGATATGATATTAGGCTAGTTATAAAGCACAAGGGTTTTTGTTTGTTTTGGTTGGGATGAATATCATTGAAAATGAAGGAAGTCTTTTGAAGGGTAAAGTTGTGAGTAGGTTGAAAATGGTTCAGCTGATAAGATAGGTAAGAAACCGTGTCAATCCATTGGTCTATGGAGTCATAAAGGATTTTAATTGCACAAAAAGTTTCAAGAGTGGTCTATGGGGCAAGTCATATATGTCAACAGATCTCTTTAAGTTGATTTATGGTATGAAACATTAAGAAGTGGTGAAAGAAGAAAACATGTAAGAAAACAAAGGGCAGCTTAAGATCAAGTAAGGACTTTTAATCTAGCCTACTTTCAACATACTCAAAGGGAAACAAAGAATAGCTTAAGATCAAATAAGGACTTTTAACCTAGTCTGCTTTCAACATATTATCAAAGGAAACATTTAAGATAAAACAAAGAATAGCTTAAGATCAAGTAAGGACTTTTAACATAGCCTGCTTTCAGCATATTCAAAAGAAAACATTCAAGATTTAACATAAAAATTATTCTAAGATCAAGTAAGGACTTTTAACCTAGCCTGCTTTTGACATACTTTCAAGAGATCTTTTCAAAGCAACTTTTGGAGAAGAAATTAGAGGACATGGCTAACCATAAAATTCTCTAATTCAACTTTAGTTAGAAAAATTTGTAAGAACATTCAAGGACATAATCTCAAGTTTTACTCAGCAAGGCAAGGGCTCACCAACATTCCTTGACTGATCACACTCTATTGAATTATCCTCAAACACACAATTAGTAGAAAACATAAAGATAAATATTTATCAGTGAGATTTAGGGTACTTGACAGTAAATCCTAATCTATATTTGCTGTTCTTTATTAGAGAAAATGGACAGTATGGAAAACATGAGAAAAATAACAATTTACAATAAGAAAAACATCACCATTGACATAGACTAGGATTCCATAAATCAACTTGTATTTGATGTTCAAACCAGTTACAATCTTCAAGTCCAGTGGGTCTTTACAGCTCCAAACTTCTCATCTCAGCCTATCTTTCTTCTATTACAAAACAGAGCTTTAGCAGCTTCAAAGCTATTTACACCCAATGAGTATTCAAAGACCAACCCTTACAATGTGATCCTCCTGAATTTTTTATAGAATAATGAGGAGGTGGAGTGTAAAGAAGAGTTATTTGTGCAATTAATACAGAGTAATGGTTTCTCGGCTTTTGGGAGGCCTACGGAAGAAGATTTCAGATGTTCATCTCTGTTTTAATCAATTTTACATTAAATTTCATCAACTAAATTCACTTTTATTGACTTTGGAGGCTTTTGGTAGGTTGGTAATTAATTCTAAGCTGTCTTTGGCAAAATATCTCTGATTGTGCATTTGCTGTGTATTCTTTTGAGAAATAACTATGTAGGTGGCATTTTTGGCTTTTAATTGCCTTACTGATGTGGCATTTGGAGGCTTCCCTTACTGATCCATCTGTCTTAATGCCTTAAAACACTGTTTTAACTCTGATTTTGTGTTTTAAGGTTGATCATGCCTTTTTCATTCTACTTCGGTCTTCAGTCTTTCTTTTCGCTGTTTTAACCCTTTAAACCATGGATTATCCTTAAAACTGTGGGATTTGAAACTTTAATCCTTCAAATCTGATGTATCAACTCTCAAACTGTTGGGTTAAGCCTTTAACCTTCATATTTTCTTTAATCCTTTGATCTTTAAACTTCGTCTTCAGTGTTTTTCTTCTTTGCTGTGTATAAGTGGATTTTAGCGCGTTGGAGGGTTCGATGGATAAACAGTGCTCATAAAGCACCGAATAAACCATGGAATTAACCCTGGAAGCCTCTATTCTGCATTGTTTGAGCTTCAGGGATTATGATCTTAGGCCCTGTCCCTTTATGGACCGTAGGGGGGGTTTCAGCCTAAAAAACTGCTATAAAAAACCTGCAAAAATCCAATAAAACATGTTATTAAAACCTGTGGGGTTGGAAATATTGCTTTGGAGGTTGGCGGAGGCAGTGGAGTATATGCAGAGGAGAAGAAGAGGCTTTATGGTGAAAACCCGCGAAAATCCGGTTTAAAAACCATATTTGGCGCGAAAATATAGCTTGGCGGTTTTCGAAATACCGCTGGTGGTTTTCACGTGACCCTTGGGCGGTAAGTGGTTTTTCCTGAAGGGAACGCGATCCAACCCTTTCGCGACACCTGTCTCTTACGAAACTAGCAGTCTCGTGTGGGTTCGGGCGGTTAAACCTCGACACAGGAAACTGCGTTAAATGCAATGTAGATCGTTGGATCTGGGGGGGAAGATCCAACGACTACGAGAGAGCGTGATGGGGGGAAGTGCATGGACAGGAGAATTAGTGGAAGCCAGGTGGTAGGATGTGACAGGATGGGCACTTTGTGTAGTGGATGGTAGGCCTCGACGGAGTTGGGTTGTCGGGTTTGAGCGGGACCGTTGGATCTAAATAAATCAACGGTGAGATTCATTTTTAGGGTGAATGGATGGAATTACGTCGGGAGGATAGGGGGAGAAAAGGAGGCATGGTGGCCATTGACCTATGAATATCGACGGTCACAATTGATAAGGAATTTGCCAAGTAGTGCGGGGGAAAAAAACAAATGAAAAAGGCTTTTACAAAGGGAGCGATGGTATAAAAAGGATAAGGGAAGGGGCTTAAGGGGAAGTGCTGGCCAGTGGTCCTATGAAGGAAAAGGGATTGGGAGCGAAAGAAAAGGGCTGGGCTAGAGATTTTAGGCACCCGGTTGCGGGGCTAGGTCACATGACTGGAAAAAGGCAAAGGTTTTAAGCCCTGAGGGGCTTAAAACCTATTTGTTAATAAAAAGCGGAATAAGTGTGTTTTTATATGTTTTTAAGGGTTTTTTCATGTTCCGATAAGGAAAAATGAGCAATTTTAAACCATAAAAAGGGTTTATAGGTTTAAAAGGGGTTTTGAAGGTTTTTTTGAGGATAATTAAGGGAAAAAAGGGGCAAAAATGAGTGAAACAGGTTTAGAAAATGATGGAAAATGGCCTACAAATAGTCTTTTTGGATATCAGCATGGTTTCTTGGTGGATTTTTTCAATGAAACAACAGGGAAGATTACTTTTTGAGTTTAGGCAGCATCAGAAGGCTTCAAGAATGAGAATTTTTCCATGAAGACAATCTCTTGAAGGCTCAGGACCTGTTTTAGCCATCATTTGCTGTGACAAAAATTTACTAATGGCTAACAGTGGCTCCATTTGGGGATGGCAGTTCCTTGGAGGTGTCAAGAAATTTAGAAATTTATCCCTGTGATGCAGACCTATGCCTTAATCCATTGACAACCTCTCATTATTTGATCATGTTGCTTAGAAACATGATCAATATTTTGTATCAGAAAACAAATTTCTCCCAAATATTCTATCACACAGCCTACTTTCTCTAACATTTTTTCTTCATAAGGTGCACTTGGACTTGCAAACCTCAAACATCAACATTTATTATTTTGAAAATAGAAAAAACTAATCTAAATCTACCCGTATTTCTTCCATGACTTCAGATTAAACTGTTGAACTCATAAATTCTCTACCTAAGTTACTATCTGCCAGGATTACATTGTCTGGCAGATTTTATTCTCTATCTTCTAAAACAAAAATTTAAACACAGTCAAAACAAGATTAGACTGTCTGATTTTCCATGGTGTCTATGGCATAAAAACAAGCTGCACATAGACTGAAATTTGCAGAAAAATAAAGAAAAATGTGAAGGCTTAAGATCTAAAAAATAAAAGACATCCTTCATTATTTCTTTAGCTCTGATTTTGATCTTTTTAGAGCTGTCTTCTTCTTTTCCTAGTTCATATTTTGAACATATTAGAACCAATTCTTCATCAAACTAACAGGTTCAGGATTTAGGCTTGTTTGAACCACTGTTTTTCTATCCTAATCTATTCCACTGATGAGCCAAGATTGAACAGTTTGGAAAATCTTCTTCACTAACCTATCAGCAAAAAATTGAAATTTATTTTAGTTATGATTAGGCTGTATGACTAAATAGCAGTGTTTTCTCAAGTAGTGGCATTTAAGCTTGCACACTTTCAGATTTTTCCTTCTTTTTTGGTATGGGGCTGTACCTTTCTTCTTTTATTTCTGCCCTATTTTTCTCTTTTTCTATTGTTTTTGTATTTTTTTTTTTTTTTAAATTCAAAAGCAGTGTTATATACAATGAAATAAAAAAATTTGAAAGAAAAAATCTCAGTTAACAAAAATAGCGTTTGAGCATCCTGCCATTGATAAGACCTCCAAAGTACTCAGCTCCATCCAATTCTTCCAGAAAGAAGGCATTGTTTCCAATGGTAGATTGAATGAGATAAGGGCCTTTTCACAAATTGTCAAATTTTCCATGTTTGCCCTTATCTTCTCTTCTTGAATCCCATTTCAAAACTTTATCACCAATCTTGAAATCACTTGCCTTGGTTCTTTTGTCAAACAACTTCTTGATGTTTTCTTGTAGTTGCTGTGCTCTGATATATACTTTCTCTCTGGTTTGTTGTAGATGTATAGTCTGGTTTATTCTCCTTGTCACATCATCATCTTCAGAATGTACTTCCTGGATTAGCTTCATAACTGGCACTCCTAAATTGGTTGGAAATATTGCATTAGTTCCATAAAATAGATGGTAATGAGACATCCCAATTGAATTTTTAACTGTCAATCTGTCTGCCCATAATGCATGTACTAGTTTATTGTGCCATGATTTCTTGTTATCTTCTAGCAACTTCTTGATTATGTTTATCAGACTTTTATTTGATGATTTTGCCAACCCATTACCTTGAGGGTAATAAGTTGTGGAATGACCCAATATAATATGATATTTATGACAGAATTATACCATATTTTTAGATCCAAATGCAGCAGCATTGTCAGTTATGATCTTTGTAGGATAGCCAAACCTAGAAAGTATGTGGTTTTCAAGAAATGAAATGATGACTGAATCTGTGGCATTCCTAGATGGGATGGCTTCTATCCACTTGATAAAATAGTCTATTGCTGTGAGGATCCATCTATGTTGGGAAGATGAAGCAGGATGGATTTCCACAATGAAGTCTAGACCCCACTGTTGAAAAGGAGCTTCAACAGTGATTGGTTGCAGAGGTAAAAGAAGCATTTTTCTTTTTCCTTCAAAAATTTGGCATTTGTGACAGACAGTAATCATTTTGTGGACATTTTGAAAGAGAGTGGGCCAGTAGTAATCAACTCTAAGGATTTTATTAGAAGTTGGCTTCCAGTAGAGGTGGCCTCCACATTCTCCTTCATGAAACTCATGCTTGATCTTTTCTGCATCATTCTCATGCAAACATTTAAGCAATAATCCACTAGCATTTTTCCAATATAAACATTTATCCAAAATGCAGTAATTTACAGCTTTTAACTTTAAACATCTTGCGTTTGTTTTAGACAAACTAGGAGGGACATTAAGATTGAGCAAAACATACAAAATATCAACATACCAAGATGAATTCAGAAAATGATCTTTAATAATTGGAGTTGAAAACTCCTCTTGTTCATCTAATGCATTAAACATGTTTATATCAAGAGCTTGAAAGTTGGATTCATCCATAATTTTTTCTAGTCCTTGATCTTTTATGAGCTTAGTGGGTTTTATTTCTAAGTCATATTATAAAATTACAGCAATCCACTTTCCTCTCTTGCCATCTAGATCTTGGGTCAATATGTCTTTTACAATTGAATGAGGCACAAATTCTATTATGTGAGAATGTAAAATATAAACTCCGAAGTCCTTTAAGGCTTTAACCAAGGCAAAGGCTTGTTTTTCCATTATGTTATACTTTAGAGGTACATCTCTCAATGCTTTGCTAAAAAATGCTATGGGCTGCTCTTGTCCATTCAAGTTTTTCTGTAATAGGACAACAACTACTGTGTGTTCTGATGCAAATGAAAAAATGAAGAAATCTTTTGAAAAATCAGGACTGATAAGAACTTGTGTTTTGGTGAGTGCTTGTTTTACCAGTTCAAATGATTTCTTTGCTTCTAAGGTCCATTTAACTCCTCCTTTTTTAAGCATGTTTGTTATGTTTCTAAGGAGTTCAACTAGATTGGGTATGAACATTCTCAAAAAATTAATCTTTCTAATGAAAGATTGAAGTTCCTTGATGTTTCTGGGATGACTGATTTTCAATATGCAATCAATCTTTATTCCCTCTTCTGATATGACATGCCCAAGAAGTTTACCTTCTTGGAGACCAAACAATGTTTTCTTTGGATTTAAGGACAGTCTAAATTTTCTGCATTTTTCAAAGACTTTTCTGAAGTGTATTAGGTGTTCTTCATATGTTTTTGAATAGACAATGATATGATCTAAGTAAATCACTATGAAGTGACCTATTAATTCTGAAAATGAAATATCCATGGCTCTCTGAAATGTGGCACCAGCATTCATTAAACCAAAAGACCATTTCAAATACATGAAAGTACCCCAAGATGTAGTAAAGGCTGTTTTAAGTTGATCATCAGGGTGTACCAATACTTGATTGTAACTTGAAAAGCCATCTAGCAAAGAAATTCTTCTAGAACCAACTACCCTCTGTAAGATATGATCCATTTTGGGTAAGAGATAATTGTCCTTTAATGAGGCTTTGTTTAAGTTTCTAAAATCAATGCAAAGCCTTATTTATCCTGTTTTCTTCCTAACTGATACAAGGTTAGACACACACTCTGAGTATCTGACAGGGACTATAATTCTAGCATCATACATTTTTCTAATTTATTTCTCTACCAGAGGTAATTGAACATAGTTGATTCTGCCCAATTTTTGTTTAAAATGTTTCTGGTTTTCTTTGAGGGGTATCTTATGCTGGATTATTTCTATATCATATGATTTCAGATCTTCATAACTCCATGCAAACACATCAAAAAATTCTTTAAACAACTCAATAAATTTTAGCTTGATATGAGCTAGTAGTGTTTTAGACAGTTTGATCATTTTGGGCTTTTCCTCACTGCCTATGTTGCATTCTTCCACTTCAGTTTCAGTAGGTTCTAGTTTTGGATTTTTAGCAACATCATTCAAATCAAACAATTCTTCTAATGGAACCAGTCCTCTTGGCAAGCTATGATCTTTAGATTGCAACACTTCTAAGTTTTCATCTTCTAAATCTGTGCTATTCTCTATTTCATGATTGGGTTCATAGGTTAACATATTTATTTTAGCAATCTCAGGAGATTTTTCTTCTTCAAAAAGCGGGTTTTCTTCAATAGGACAATCTTGGTCATACTCTGAATCTGAGTTTGATGTTTCAAATTCATTTCTGGACTGTAGGAAGTCTTCTATTTGTTTATCTCCATCAAAAACTTTCCAGTATTTTTAATTATCCGGGACAACTGGTCTATATTTGACTTGGGTAGTGCATTTCTTGGTTTCATAAGGTGTTAAACAAGTTCTAGCAGCAAAGGCTAACCCATTGGCAAGGACATTTTGGTTCCTTGGGACAAAGGTAAGTTGGAATTCATCAAATGTTTTTAAAAAATCCATGGCATCATCTCTATAGGCTCTAAGTCTGGGATGTTTAGCACTGTACTCCCCATTTACTTTCCTAATTATCAACTCTGAATCTCCATGAACTGTTATTCTTTTGGCCCCTAATTTTTTCAATAAATGTAGGCCTAAAAGGAGAGCTTCATACTCAGCTATGTTGTTTGTACATTGGAGTTTAATCTGTAGGAATTCCCCCCAGCATGATTGTTTTCAGTGTTGAGTAACCATATGTCTGTTCCTGCACCAATTTTAGTGCAAGACCCATCAAAACTCATGCTCCAAAGAGGACTGTTTAAAAATTTGTTATTTGTTTTATTGTTGTCCTCTCTGTATTTTTCATCATTCTGTTATGTACAAGGGTCTGTACCATGTTATTTTTTTATTTTTTCTTCAAGATTTTCAATTTGTTGAAGATTCATCTTTTGATTTTCTTGATTGGTACTATTCTTATGACTGTTTTGGACCTCAAGACATTTAATCTGTTTGCTGTGAATTTCTAAATCAACAAACTTCTTTTCAGTTTTCTCCTTATTTTCCTCTTCATCATTTGCTTTCACTATGTTTGGATGTGTAGTGACCACTACATTTAATGATGTTTTATTGAATAACCCTTGCTGGAATATCATCATTGTAAAGAATGAAAGAGTCAAGGTCAGTGTGTATGGAATAGAGAGGAGAATTCTCTGGTCTTTCTTGGTTACTCACCATGTATTTCATGTGTGTTTCCCTAAAGAGTCTTCTAGGTTGACTGAAGACAGGGATGGTGGCATAAGTCATATCCATCTGCATAGTACCTTGTAACTTAGCACCCCATGACTTTGAAAGAAGCATGCCATATTTGGGGGGTATATCAGCCACTAAAATGTCCATTACTAAGCTTTTGGATGGGATTTGAGCTAAGTTAACACAAAGATCTTTTATAAGGCCTAGGCATCTTACTCTGCTTGAACCAAAGGAATATAAATCCTTATAAGGTCTAGTTACGTCTAAGCCTAATCTTTCCATTATTACCTTGGGCATGAGGTTGTGTGATGCTCCTGAATCAAGCATGGCATTGTGAAAAATATTATCATGGATGTTCAAACTGATGTAAAATGGAGGGTTAGTTCCTTCTTGAAATTTTCCTTTAATTTTTGTCCAAAAATGAGCTCTGGGGTATCATCATTTAAGTTAACTGTGTTATGAACATCTTCTATGTTCAATGCCTTTAAAATTTGACCTCTATATACATTTTGAGTGACTAACTCAGTAAGTGGGACAAAGATTTTTATTTTGGAAATTTCATTCTCTAGGCTAAAAGGAATCTGATTTTTTAAAATGTTTGATTTAGCCTTGTTAGTCACTCCTTGTTCAGCAAGATTAGCTTGCTGATTTTTAGTATTTACAACAGTTAAAATGGTTTTTTCAGGAGCATTAACTGAGGTGCTAGTGCTACTGGGGTTGACATTCTGTTTTTCATTGGCTTGGGTGTTTTTTCCTTTGTTTAAATCAGAATTCATAGCCACTGTTTCGTGAATTTCTGCTGTCTTTTTGGAAACATTTTCAGGGTTGTTTTTGGCAGATTTATCAGGGGTTTTATTTCTGGGAGTCTCTTGATTCTTTTTACTTCTCAAGTCATATTTTTTAGGTGATATTATGATGGAATTTTCAGAGTCTTGTTCATAGTAATCATTTTCTGTTCCTCTATCATCATAGGGTGTATATATACCTTGTTTTCTTTCATGGAGGAAAACAGAATCCTCATTTTTTACTCCCAGCATGTTTATGTTGTCATCCTCAATTTTTTCATTTGTATCTTCATCCTCATTAACATAATTTTCTTGGAAATGAGTTCTGATCTGTTGATCATCCTCTCTTTGTCTGTTTTGAGGTTGATTTCTCTTATAGTTCTGATTCTGATTTTGAGATTGATTTCTGTTTTGGGGAGCTGATTGATTTTCTCTAGATTGTGCTCTCTCAAGTATGCTCATCTTCTTCATCATTTCCTCCATCATTCTCTCCATTTTTTAACTAGATGTGGAAGGTGCAGTTTCCTCCCTAAATGATACTTTCTTTTCATTCCTCATCCTAGTTCTTTTTTCAATCAAATTTACTTCCATAGCAAGAGCTCCCTTCTGCATGTCTTCTAGAATCAAGGGATCTCTTTCTCTTAGCTGATAAGCCATTTCAGGATTGAATCCTTCAAGGAATTTGGCCAAAGCTGAGCCTTGTGGAGGTTTCAAATCTGGGGGTAGTGCATTATAAACGCTATTGAATCTAGTGCAATAATTTTGAACACTTTCCCCAGTGTTTCTTTTGAGGTTGTTGTAATCTAAAAGTATTTGGAGAGGGTTTTTTCTGACTTCCCATTTGTTTAGAAATGACTGATGGAGAGCTTGGAGGTCATTAATATTATTAGGGGTTAAGCTTTTGAACCATTTTCTTGCTTCTCCCCCTAAACTTTGAGCAAACAATATGAGTTTGACAGTTTCATCATCTATCTCATTCCTATCAAAATATTCATTCATCTTGTCCACATGTTGTGAAGCAGTAGTAGAACCACTGGCATCATATAATGGAATTTTGGACTGATAGTCCTGTGGCAGATTGACTAAAGTTAAAGGAAGGACTAGAGGGGCATACCATGTTGCCATGTTAGGAGGTTGTGGTAAAAATGGGGGGTTTACAAGTGGATGATGTAAGATAGGAGGGGGTTGATGGAATGGAGTAGTTTGCACAGTGGGGGTATGGATATTAGAAATGGGTGGACCAACAAGAGACTATTGAGCAGATCTAGGATGAGAGAAACTAAAATTATGAATAAAATGAAGATCAGGTGGAGTAGTTTCTTTGTTAAAAGTGTTTTCACCACTATGTTGAGGTGAGTGTGAAGGCTTAAAGTCTATCTGATCAGTATTACTGAGTGACTTAGTTCTGGCTGGTTTTCTTATGAACGGTAAGTCAATTTGTGAATCTTGTAGAGCTGTAAGGTTTCCAGAGACATAATCAGCTCTATGAATTGGTCTGACAACAGTTGAAGTTTTAGACCTAGGATATTTTCTAAGTATACTTTCTGGATTATCAACTATCTTAGGAGGATTTGGGTCAGGATAGGCTCTAATATGAATTCTTTTAGAAGCCACTATGTGGTGTTTTCAGACCCAATAATAAGAAAAGTTCAACCAAGTATGACAATCTTTAATAGGCTAACTGATATTTAATAAGAAAACTTAATCCTCAAAGTTTTCTTAACTGAGTTTGTATGATGTTATGATAAAATGGGTTTCCCAGTGGAGTCTTAGGTCAATCCAGACATGTGGAGTCGCCAGGTGGAACTTTTTAGCTTTGGAAGGTAAAACGTTTTATGGTCCACCACCACTAATTGATCTGAATACCAATCTGAAATGTTTTGGGTTTTCTGAGTTTTTAACAGTCTTGTGATTGTGAGAGTGTCCTATACCTGTTTCAACACTTAGCTACAGTGATGAGACAAACAAAGTCTACTCTATGGCTCACTAACTGATTTCTTCAAGGTTTGATGAGGGTCTGTTAGAATCCTAAGGGTTACTTAGTTTGTCACTGTTTCAGTTATCATGATCACCATTAAGTTGGTAATGCTTGAAGAAGGCTACTCTTACTTGAATGAATACTGAGTGTTTTTTTTAAGGATTTTACTCATAAATTCCCCAGTATGGTTGCCACTCTGTTAGGTCTCCGTAGTTTGCAAGATTGGCAAGAACAAACGTTGCAGAGCCAACATCAAAACCACTTTGGAATCCTAGGATTTAGCCCTCCTGGATTCAGAGAGGGATCTCTCTATATAAGTGTTTTCAAAGATATGATCTTTAAGGTTTATTATATGATATTAGGCTAGTTATAAAGCACAAGGATTTTTGTTTGTTTTGGTTGAGATGAATATCATTGAAAATGAAGGAAGTCTTTTGAAGGGTAAAGTTGTGAGTAGGTTGAAAATGGTTCAGCTGATAAGATAGGTAAGAAACAATGTCAATTCATTGGGCTATGGAGTCATAAAGGATTTTAATTGCACATCAAGTTTCAAGAGTGGTCTATGGGGCAAGTCATCTATGTCAACAGATCTCTTTAAGTTTATTTATGGTATGAAACATTAAGAAGTGGTGAAAGAAGAAAAAATGTAAGAAAACAAAGGGCAGCTTAAGATCAAGTAAGGACTTTTAACCTAGCCTGCTTTCAGCATACTCAAAGGGAAACAAAGAATAGCTTAAGATCAAATAAGGACTTTTAACCTAGTCTTCTTTCAACATATTCTCAAAGGAAACATTTAAGATAAAACAAAGAATAGCTTAAGATCAAGTAAGGAATTTTAACCTAGCCTGCTTTCAGCATATTCAAAAGAAAACATTCAAGATTTAACATAAAAAGTAGTCTAATATCAAGTAAGGAATTTTAACCTAGCCTTCTTTTGACATACTTTCAAGAGATCTTTTCAAAGCAACTGTTGGAGAAGAAATTAGAGGACAAGGCTAACCATAAACTTCTCTAATTCAAATTTAGTTAGCAAAATTTGTAAGAACATTCAAGGACATAATCTCAAGTTTTACTCAGCAAGGCAAGGGCTTACCAACATTCCTTGACTAATCACACTCTATTGAATTATCCTCAAATACAAAATTGGTAGAAAACATAAAGATAAAGATTTATCTGTGAGATTTAGGGTACTTGACAGTAAATCCTAATCTATATTTGCTATTCTTTATCAGAGAAAATGGACAGTATGGAAAACATGAGAAAAATAACAATTTACAATAAGAAAAACATCACCATTGACATAGACTAGGATCCCATAGATCAACTTGTATTTGATGTTCGAACCAAGCATAATCTTCAAGTCCAGTGGGTCTTTACAACTTCAAACTTCTCATCTCAGCCTATCTTTCTTCTATTACAAAACAGAGCTTCAACAACTTCAAATCTATTTACACCCAATGAGTATTCAAAGACCAACCCTTACAATGTGCTCCTCCTGGAGTTTTTATAGAAGAATGAGGAGGTGGAGTGTAAAGAAGAGTTATTTGTGAAATTAATACATAGTAATGGTTTCTTGGCATTTTTGGAGGCCTAAGGGAGCATATTTTAGATTTTCATCTCTGTTTTAATCAGTTTTACATTAAATTTCATCAACTAAAGTCACTTTTATTGACTTTGGAGGCTTTTGGTAGGCTGGTAATTAATTTTGAGCTGTCTTTGGCAAAATATCTCTGACTGTGCATTTACTGTGTATTATTTTGAGAAATAAGTATGTAGGTGGCATTTTTGGCTTTTAATTGCCTTACTGATGTGGCATTTGGAGGCTTCCCTTACTGACCCATCTGTCTTAATACCTTAAAACACTATTTTAACTCTGATTTTGTGTTTTAAGGCTGATCATGCCTTTTTCATTCTACTTCGGTCTTTAGTCTTTATTTTTGCTGTTTTAACCCTTTAAACCGTGGATTATCCTTAAAACTGTGGGATTTGAAACTTTAATCCTTCAAATCTGATGTATCAACCCTAAAACTATTGGGTTAAGCCTTTAACCTTCATCTTTTCTTTAATCCTTTGATCTTTAAACTTCATCTTCAGTGTTTTTCTTCTTTGCTGTGTATAAGTGGATTTTAGCACGTTGGAGGGTTCGATGGATAACCAGTGTTCATAAAGCACTGAATAAACCATGGAATTAACCCTGGAAGCTTCTATTCTACATTGTTTGAGCTTTAGGGATTATGATCTTAGGCCTTGTCCCTTTATGGACCGTAGGGGGGCTTTCGACCTCAAAAAATGCTATTAAAAACCCGCAAAAATCCAATAAAACATGTTACTAAAATCTGCGGGGTTGGCAGAGGTGGTGGAGTATATGCAGAGGAGTAGAAGAGGCTTTATGGTGAAAACCCGTGAAAGTCTGGTTTAAAAACCATATCTGGCGCGAAAATATAGCTTGGCAGTTTTCGAAATACCGCTGGTGGTTTTCACGTGACCCTTGGGCGGTAAGTGGTTTTTCCGAGAGGGAACGCGATCCAACCCTTCAACGACACCTGTCCCTTACGAAACCAGCGGTCTCGCATGGGTTCGGGCGATTAAACTTCGACACAGAAAACTGTGTGAAATGCAATGTAGACTGTTGGATCTGGGGGGGAAGATACAACGGCTACGAGAGAGCGCGATGGGGGGAAGTGCATGGACAAGAGAATTAGTGGAAGCCAAGTGGAAGCGTGTGATAGGATGGGAACTTTGCCTAGTGGATGGTAGGCCCCAGCGGAGTTGGGTTGTCGGGTTTGATCGGGGCCGTTGGATGTAAATAAATCAACGGTGAGATTCATTGTTAGGGTGAATGGATGGAATTACGTCGGGAGGATAGGAGGAGAAAAGGAGGCATGGTGGCCGTTGATCTTTGAAGATCGACGGTCATAATTGATAAGGAATCTACCAAGTAGTGCGGGGGAAAAAACAAAGGAAAAAGGATTTTACAAAGGGAGCAATGGTATAAAAAGGATAAGGGAAGGGGCTTAAGGGGAAGTGTTGGGCAGTGGTACTATGAAGGAAAAGGGACTAGGAGCGAAAGGAAAGGGTTGGGCTAGATATTTTAGGCACCCGGTTGCGGGGCTAGGTCACATGACTGGAAAAAGGAAAAGGTTTTAAGCCCTAAGGGGTTTAAAGCCTGTTTGTTAATAAAAAGTGGAATAAGTGGGTTTTTATATATTTTTAAGGGTTTTTTCAAGTTCTGATAAGGAAAAATGAGCAATTTTAAACCATAAAAAGGATTTTATAGGTTTAAAATGGGTTTTGAAGGTTTTTTTGAGGATAATGAAGGGAAAAAAGGGGAAAAAATGAGTGAAACAGGTTTAGAAAATGATGGAAAATGGCCTACAAACATCTTTTTGGATATCAGCATGGTTTCTTGGTGAATTTTTTCAATGAAACAATAGTGAAGATTACTTTTTGAGTCTAGGCAACATCAGAAAGCTTCAAGAATGAGCAGTTTTCCATGAAAACAATCCCTTGAAGGCTCAGGACCTGTTTTAGCCATCATTTTCTCTGACAAAAATTTATTGATGGCTAACATGACTCATCATGGATTATGGCATTTGAAAAAGCAGCACAAAATCATTTATTTTTTTCAGTAAAAAGTAACTAGTAGTGGCATTTGGACTTGCATCACTTTCATGTCTTTATTCTTATCTCTTTTTTGTGTTTGGGGTCCATTTTTTCTATTCTTTTTGATATTTTTCTTTTAAGTCCTTTGATTTTTCTTTTAGGACTTTTACCCTCTTTACATTTTCTATTTTCTAATATGAGAAAACAATTTGCAGAAAGAAAAGTATGTACATATTACAAGACTAATCAAAATCAATTGAAAAATTATGAATCCTATTATTATACGACCCTAACAGTGGCTCCGCATGGGGATGGAATTTCCTAGTGAAATGTCATGAACTTTGAAACTAGTAGCCTTTGAATTCTAACTGTGTTGGCCTTGGAAATGTTTTTTGAGCTCTGCAATTATTCATACTTATGATATTTTTCCTTTAAAAGCTTAGGGCCTTCTCTCTGGGCTTCAACTTTGCTAGGAAAAACATCTAATCCAATCTAAAATATGCAATGTTATGTATAATAATTAAAGTAAACACAATTAAATACTTTTTATTCTGAAGAATAGTAATGCTTCAACATTATGCCATCGACAGGTCCACCTAGTAGATCTGATCCATCCATCTCTTTTAAAAAGAAAGCATTGTTACCGCTGTAACCATAAATAACATAAGGTCCTTTACATAGGGTATCAAATTTCCCATGTTTACCTTTAACTTCTCTCCTTGAATCCCACTTTAGAACTTTGTCACCTATATAGAAATCATCTTCTTTACTCTTCTTGTCCAAAATCTTCTTAATCTTGTCTTGGACAACTTGAGACTTAAGATAAGCCTATTCTCTGGTTTGCTGCAAGTGTATGGTTTGGTTAATTCTTCTTTGAATATCATTGGTCTCAACTTGTAGTTCTTGGATTATCTTCATAACAAGTACTCCTAAGGAAGATGGAAAAACAACATCCATCCCAAAAACAAGTTGGTAAGGGGATGTGCCAATAGACTTATTAGTGGTAAGTCTATCTGCCCATAAGGCATTAACTAACCTCTTGTTCCAAGTTTTCTTTTTGTCTTCAAGTAATTTCTTGATGATGTTTACAAGGATTTTATTGGAGGATTCAACAAGGCCATTACCTTGAGGGTAATATGCAGTAGAATGGCCAAGGGTAATGTGGTATTTATGACATAATTCAATCATTTTTTTGGATTTGAATGCAGCTGCATTGTCAGTGATAATATTTTTGGGGCATCCAAATCTTGAGAGTATGTTGTTTTTCTAAAAATGAGATTATGACAGTATCAGTGGCTTTCCTGGAAGGTATGGCTTCTATCCACTTAGTGAGATAGTCTGTAGCTGTCATAATCCACTTGTGTTGGGCTGAGGATGGAGGGTGAATTTCACCAATGAAGTCAAGACCCCATTGTTGAAAAGGAATTTTTGTTGAGATGGGTTTTAAGGGCAGGGGTAGCAGCTTTTTCTTTCCTTCAAAGATTTGACACTTGTGACAGGAGGTCACATACTTTTTTACAACTGCAAACAAGGTAGGCCAGTAAAAACCAGCGCTCAAGATTTTGTTTGCGGTAGTCTTCCATTAGAGATGTCCCCCATAGTCCCCTGCATGAAATTCTTCCAAAACTTTGTCAGCTTCTTCTTTAAGCAAACAATTCAATAAAATTCCACCATGATCTTTCCAAAAGAGTGCATTGTCTATGATACAAAATATTATTGCCTTTAATTTTAAAAATCTAGCTTTACTTCTTGAGAATCCAGGAGGAGCTTGTAAATTTAGTAATACAAATATAATATCTGCATACCATGGTGAGTCTGAAAAGGCTTCACTAATCTCTGGAGTCGCCATCTCTTCCTGATCATCTATTTGGGCAATAAAATTAATATCTAAAGCATGAAAATTTGATTCAGACATGAGTTTGGCTAATCCTTGACCTTTTATGAGTTTGGTGGGTTTGATTTCTATGTCATATTCCAAAATTTTAGCAATCCACTTACCTCTTTTACCATCAGGCCCATTTTGTGTTAGAATGTTCTTTACAACTGCAGTTGGAACATAAGCAATGATATGGGAATAAAGAATGTACACTATAAAGTCTTTGATGGTCTTCACTAATGCTAGTGCCTGTTTTTCCATTATGTTATACTTTAAAGTGGCATCTCTAAGTGATTTTTTAAAGAAAAAAATGGGTTGCTCATAGCCATGATCATTTTTCTGAAGTAAAACTGCAGCAATAGCGTGTTCTGAAGCAAAGGAGAAAATAATGATTTTTTTTTAAAGTCAGGTTTTATAAGGACTGGTGTTTTGGTAAAGGCTTATTTAATTGATTCAAATGATTGCTTTTCCTCCACAGTCGATTTAAGTACTGAGTCTTTTTTCAACATATTGTTTAGTTCTCTAATTATTTCAGCGAGATTTGAGATGAATCTTCTGAGAAAGTTAATTTTACCTAAGAAAGATTGTAATTCTTTAATATTTATAAGAGGAATAATGTTTAGAATGGCCTCTATTATAGATGGGTCTATCCTAATTCCCTCTTTAGATATAATATGTCCTAATAATTTACCTTCTTCCAATCCAAATAAAGTCTTCTTAGGGTTTAGAGAGATTCCAAATTTCCTGCATTTGAGAAAGACTTGTCTGAGATGGTATAAATGTTCATTATCAGTCTTTGAAAATACAGTAATGTCATCTAAATAAATCACAAGGAATTCATGAATTTCCTTTGCAAAGGATATATCCATAGCTCTTTGAAAAGTAGCTCCTACATTCATTAACCCAAAAGGAATTTTCACATACATGAAAGTGCCCCATGGAGTAGTAAAAGAAATTTTAGCTTGGTATTCTAGTTGGACTAGAATCTGGTTATATCTAGGGAATCCATCTAACAATGAAATTATGGAAGGACCAACCACCCTCTGTAGAATGTGATCCATCTTAGGGAGAGGATAATTTTCTTTTAAGGACACTTTATTTAAATTTCTGAAATCAACACACGGTCTGATTTCTCCTGTCTTTTTCCTAGTGGGAACTAGATTAGAAACCCAATCAGAATATCTGATTGGTGAAATTATTTGGGCATCATACATTCTCTTTACCTCTTTCTCAATCAAAGGCATCAAAACAACATTGATCCTTCTAAGTTTCTGTTTAATTTTTTTTTGATATTCTTTTATGGGTATTTTATGTTGTATTATGCTAGGGTCATGTGGAGTACTGAAAATGTATGATTTTGATGATTACTTTAATGACTTTTTAATACAATTTGTGAACCTTTTGTATCATGGATTTAGAAAGTCATAGGGAACTATCACAAAACATGTGAAAATCGATGTGTATAACTTAGCCACTGATAATGGTTATTTTCTATACAGGGAAAGAGGAAAACGAAGGGTTGCTGCTCTAAAGATAAGAACGAAGTGGAGATAACCGCTGTTCCTCCGGATGAGAACCAAACGTAAACATAGGGAGACAAGATCAAGGAGAATCGGCTCGGGCAAGAGAGAGAGGACACCAGCTCAGCGCAATAGCAAAGACTGGATGAAAGTTAACTGTTTGGCGAATCCCTCAGGATCGAAGATCCTGAGGGATCGCTGCTTTACTTATCTAATTGCTTGGACATCTCCGCCATCGTTTTTATAAAAAGAGACAAGTACTGTTAGTTTAGAGACAGAGAATGGTGAGATAAGATACGTTTGATGTAATCTTTTGTAAGACATTCGATTTGGTTATTCAGCTTTGTTGAGAACTGGTTCGATGTATTTTTGATCAATGTATTAATGAAAGACTGGTGATTATTCCATCTTCGCATCTGCGTTAACCTAAAGCGGTGTATCCTTGGAGGCTAAGGGCCCGGCCCCGAAGGACACTTGCTTCGGTACCATTACAGCTTCGTTTATGTGTGGTTTGTTCATTACTGTTAGTTGATTATTTGATATGCTTATACGTTCAGATTACATGCTCTGTTTAAGTTGAATCATTGAAGTTTCTACAGCCAGATTTGTGTGTTAACTCTGCATTGCGTTTTTATTCCTTTCTAGAGTTAATCGCATATCCTTACTGTCAAGCTACAGAGCTGTTCTATTGACATTTGTGTTGTGTGCGTTTCTAATGCATCAGTATTATTCCATAATTCCCAAACTGTTATTGCTGTTCCATTAATATGATTTGTGTCATTTGCCTTTAGAATAACAGAGTGTTCCTTGATTGTAAAGAGTGCATAGATTAAGTTTGAATATAACCCGCGGGACTTAGTATTCATTTGCTGTCCTATTTTAGAGTTGCTGTTCCATTTCAGAATTATAGTTTAATCCTTTATTTCCTTTGCTGTTCTATTTATCTGCATTTGGTGGTTTGCTGTGAGAGATGATCTAAGACTGTAGTGAGCAGTATCAGTCACTGTTTAGCTCCCAGGCTTGTGATCTATGCTTGAGTTCTTTTTCTATCAGTTTCTGAAGGGATGGTTTATCATTACCGAACCCTTGACTGATGAGTTGTTGAGTTTCCTGAGTGTGTGATTTACTTCTTTAAAGCAATTTGATTTCAGTTAAGCATCCATTTACTCTCGTATTTCTTAAAGCACTGTACTACTAGCATTACTCTGACGAATGAGCCTCGGATTGAGTCACTCTTTGTAATGACAAAACGCTCTCGGGTTGACATATTAATGTGAGGTGAATAGAGGTGAAAGAGACCCTTTTTATAGCTCTACACAGGTCATAGGATTTTAAGTCCTCATAACCTACAAATACATCCCGAAATTCCTTAAATAGGGGCTATGTATTTTTCTTTTTCTTCCGAGGTAAGGCTTTTGAAAGTTTAATCATCATTAGGATTCAAACAAATCTTCTTAAAGGCTTAAAGGGACTAATCCTTTTGGTAAAAAGTTGTCTTTGAGATTCAAAATATCAGATTCATCATCTGCTACATCTTCAATTTCTACTTTTTCTAAATTATCTATGTCTAATTGACTAAATTTAGTAGGTTTAGAAAAATCTAAATTATTTACATCTATATTATTTAAATCAATTTCACTATCTAAGTTTTGATCTACTGTACAGTCTGTGTCTATATTACAACCCTGAAATTCTCCTTCATTGTTCATGAAATGATAAATCTGTTCATCCTGTGAAAAAAATTTCCAATATTTAAGATTGTCTGGAATTGTAGGCCCATGTTTAAATTCTGCAGTGTATCTATGATTTGGTTGAAATGGAAGAGTACAGGTACTAGAAAAAGTTGCTAAACAGTGGGTCTATTTTCTTGGGATTGCAGAAAAGTCACATTCCAGTAGTTCCTTAATCAAATCTAAAACAATATCTCTATATCGGCTTAATCTTGGATTATAAACAGAATATTCTCCAGTTATCTGTTTCACAATTAACTCCGAGTCTCCCATAATTTACACTCTTTTGCCTCTAAAATTTCCTAACAATAAGCAATCCTAAAATAAAAGCTTCATACCAGCCATGTTGTTTGTACATTTAAAATTTAGTCTAAAAGCATGACCTTATGCATTATTTTTTTCCATATTGTGTATCCAAACTCCTGCTCTTGCTCCTAATTTATTGGCTGACCCATCAAAATCCAGGTGCCATAATGATTGATGAAAAATGTTTTCACTGTCTGGTGCTTTGTTTTTCTCTTTTAGTTCAGTATTGTTTTCAATACTAGTTTCAAAGTTACATAAAATGAATGAGTCCATGTCAGTAGGAGTAGAGTAGATAGGATAATTTCTTGGTATTTCTAAAATACTAACCATATACTTCATCAATGTTTCTCTATAAATTTTCTTTGGCTGGCCAAAAACTGATATTGTTGCATAAGACATATCAAGTTGTAGAGATCCCTGTAATTTAGCTCCCCATGAGCGAGATAAGAGCATTCCATACTTGGCAGGGATGTCAGCTACTACAATGTCCATGACTATGATTTTTATAGGATATTGAAATAAAGTAACACATAAATATTTTATCAAACTTAAACATTTCACTTTGCTACAATCAAATGAGAAGAGATCTTTGTAAGGTTTAGTGATGTCTAAATTTAGGATTTCCATTATTTCTTTTGGCATTAAATTATGTGAGGCCCCAAAATCTAGCATTGCATTATGTAAAATATGATAATGAATATGTAAGTTAATGGAAAGGTGGAACTGCTCCATCTTGGTGTTTCCCATTAACATCAGGACCAAAGTTTAATTCTGGCTGATCATCACTTAGATTTACTGAATCTTCTCCATCATTCATATTTAAAGTTTCAGTGCTAGGTGTTTTGTATAGGTCATGTTTTACCAACTCTGTCAAAGGGATTGGTATCTTTAACTTGGAAATTTCAGCTTGGATATTAAATGGAGCTTGTGATTTTCCTAGCTGAATTATCTCTTCTTTTGTAACTGGAGTTTCGGTAGGTTTATCTTCTTTTTCTACAATTGTTTTCTCATTTTCTATTTTTATTTCTACTGTCTTATGGTTTTTGGTTTTATTTTCAGGAATAATTTGAGAAGCAACAGATTTTTTTGCAGATTTTGTATTTTCAGTAGCTGCTTTAGCAGTGGCACCTTTTGGATCAGCTGATTTTGGATCAACAATAGGTGTTTTGGAGTCTAAAATTGTTGTTTTAGCAGAATTAGTTGTCTTGGTAGCAGTATATTTTTGTGAATCTGTTGATGTTTGGACAACATCATCTGTGATGTCAACAATTTTGGGAATAGGTGAAATTTTAGGACTTGAAACTTTCTGATTTGAACTAGAGTTTTGCTTGGTTTCCGTAGGGATAATTTGCAGAACTTTAGTGGTAAGAGCCTCTACTATTTTCTTTGTTTGTGTTTGGAAATATTTCTTAATAGTAGGCTCTACATTTTTCTTGCTCCTAAGGTTATATTGCTTATGTACTTCATTGATAGAAAAATCATAACCTTTCCTGTAATCAAAAGACTCACCAGAATCTAATTGCAGTTGTTGCAATTCATATAACTCCTGATCTTCTTGTGTAATAAAAATGGTGTTATCTTCATTAATACCCATTAGATTTATGGTGTCTTCATCATCTTCATTTTGATGAGAAATTTCATCATAGTTCTCTTGGAAAGGTGGTCTTATTGTTTGGTCAGGTGTCGATTCTCTATATTTTCCAATGTTGGTGTTTTTCCTGAAATTGGGATTTCTAATTTGAGGTCCTTGTTGTTGGTTATCCCACTGTGGATTCCTTTCCATATTATCTAATCTAACCATCACTCTCTCTAATTTTTTTTCTAATTGATCTATTTTTGAATCTTAACTAGATTTCTCTCCTTTTATTGTTACTCTCCTTTCATTCCTTAATTTAGCCTTTCTAGCTAATAAATTTTCTTCTACACTAACAACATTACTTTTCATCTGCTCTAAGGTCTCTGAATTTATCTCTCTCAATTGATAGGCTATATATGTATCAAATCCATCAGGGAATTTGATAAGAACAGAGTCTGGAGGAGGTTTAAGATTAGCAGGAATTGCATTATAAATAATGTTATATCTAGTACAATAATCTTGTACTGTTTCATTTGGTGCTCTTATTATGTTTTCAAATTCAGATAAGATTTGTAGTGGATTATTCTTCTTTTCACATATATTAAGAAATAATATATGAAAAACTGCTAAATCAACAATACTACCAACATTTAAACCTTTAAACCATTTTTTTACTTCACAAGTTAAGGTTTGAGCAAAGAGTCTCATTTGGACATCAACATCATCTATTTCATGAAGTTTAAAATAGTATATCATCTTATTAACATGCTGTTGGGCAGTGTAATGAGTGGTTGCATCATATTGAGGTATTTTGTTTTGATAATCCTGGGGCATGTCATGTAACAGTGCTGGTAGGACCAAGGGAGCATATCTTGCAGCAATGGCTTGGATTATATCTTGGCTAGGAGGTAAGTTAGAAGTACTTGGAGAAGAGCTATAAGTACTTTCTCATGTAGTTAAGGAACTTGTAGATGAGATTGGAATATAAGAAGATGTACTGACAAATGTGGTTGAGATGCTAGAAAATGAAGTTGGGATATATGAAGAGGTGCTTGGGAATGAGAATGATGTATTGGAAAATGCAGAAGAAAAACTAGTGGATGGACTTGAGGTGGTGGAGGATGGGAATAATATTCTAGGTTGAAATGGTTTCTTAGGAAAAATTGAATCTATGGAATGAATTTTGGTGGAAATAATGGATGATGTGGTAGTGAATAAAGATGAACCTTCAGATTCTATGAGGCTGGTATCTAAATGAGTGGTAGAAGGCTTAGGGGTATAGGCTGATAAAGAAATTAATTCAATTGAATGTTGTAAATAAGCTTCATCTATTTCCTTAATCAAAGTAGCAGTTATGGCATCAAGCTTATCATAAACTTCAAAAATATTTTTCTCAGAATCTACTGAAATAGTTTCCTTCTTAGTTTTAATAAATGAAATAAAATCACGATCTATAACAGTTTTATATAAGTCACTTTCTGATTTGGTTTTGAATAAAGTTTGTTCAAACTTTAAATCGAATTCTATGTCTTGTAGACTTGATAGCTGTTTTGGAAGGGAATTTACTTTGACTAATGAAACTTTATTACCTAAATCCTCTACTCTTTTATTTTTCTTTACAATTCTGTCAGGATTATATACTATGACAACAGGTTGTGGATCTAGATTTGACCTGGTATAGTAGACTCTTCTGGAAGCCAAAATTACAATTCTTTATGAAAATATACTCACAACTTATTAAAACAGTGTTAAGGTGAAAAGATAATGAAAATATTTCCTTTAAGATCTATTTTAAAACAGAGGATTGGTTAGTTCCCCAGTATGGTCACCAATGTGTTATCACTCTAATAACTCTCAAAGTTGTGAGATTTTTTAATTATAGTTTAAAGAATATCAGAGGTAACCACAAACCTACTTTTAAGATTTAGGATCTAGCCTTCCTAATGCTCAGAGAGGGCTCTCTCTATAAGATTTAACTTTGTTTTTATATCTGATTTTAGGTTAGTTATATGGGGAAAATTGGTTTTGGGGTTTTGATTTGGTTTGGTAGGAAAATCACTTACTGAGATGGATAGCTATAGATATGTAACCCATTGGGAAAATGGAGTCAATGTGTCAAGCAGACAGATCATGATCAAGGTCTAAAGTCAAATTTTCACAGGGAAAGAGAGCAGAGTCACTTCAGATCTTCAGAGGCTGATGGTGAAATGGTTTTGATCAGGATAAGGAGTGAAAAGGTAGAGGTCAATCGAAATCAGGGAGAAATTAAGGGTTCACTGGTCTGGATATCAGAAAAAAAAATTTAAATGAAAATCAGTCAATAATAGAGTGCTTTTAACAAATTCTGATATAACAATTCCTAGTTTCACATTAAAATTTAGAACACATTCATGAATCGATGAAAAACATAAGAAAGTTGACAAAATGAAAAGTGAAATACTTCACTGCAGTGGCCCAACACATGCATCCTGAAATATGATGCTTTATTGCTTGAGATCCAGTCTGCTAACTTGAACTTGATACAAAAACCCTTAGGTTCATAATATTACAGCTACAGAAATACTCAGCAATTAATCCACACTCAATATTTCAAATGATGAAGTATTTATACAATAACTAGTACAAAATATCCTAGAATAATCTTAGGAATTTTTATTGAAAAATAAAATATCTTCTTGCAAGAAGATGGTGACAACTGCCTAACAAATTGCTAGCTGTCCTATTTATTGAAATTAAATAGCTTGTTGTTTGGATTTGGGCTGCAGTTGGACAACTGAGGTGTCCCTCACGCTAGCAGTTTGATCTTAAATCTGTTTTGATCTTCATCTTTCATTTGATACACTTTTCAAATGATACTCTTTGACTGGTGATAAACTGTCTCACTGTTAAAATCTGTTTATTGTTGCAGTAAAAACAACTCTGTTTTTATCTTTTATTTGATCTTCCTCATTGCAATTGGATTTTACAGCAAATCTGTTAATTTCTCCCAGAACTCAGCTTCTGGTATTTTGATCTTTATGAGTTTTCTGAAGTTTTCATCATCTTCAATGCATTTTTCAAGTGTTGGTTTGACCACAAAAAGGTGTTTTACTTCATGCTGTAAGTAAAACAAATTTTCAATACTCTTATGCAAAAATTTTCCTGTTGGTATCCCTTGCCAATCTGATTTTCTTACCTGTTCTTTGGCAAATTCTCTTATCTTTTTGTTATAATCTTCTTGTTTCATCAATTTTCCATTGATTACTAGAAGATTTGGAAGGCCCTTTTGCCTCAAAGTATCAATTTTCACCATGAATCTTATGATGGCCATATCCATGTTTTGGCACATTTCCTCCAATTGTTTCATTAAGTTCATCTTGGAAATTACTTTTCTTACCTCAAGTATGATTTCTGTTATGTCTGTTATTCCAATTTCATCCAGTTCTTGTTTATTTTCAGAGTTTACGAACTTGATAATTTCCAATTCTTCTTCAGGTTTGGAACCTAATTCCTCTTTGGTATTCTGTATTTCTTCTTTTGCTGCTTTTAGTAAGTCCTTTTGTTCATAAATAACCTATATAGATGGCCAAGTATCATTGACTGATTCAATGATATTGGACCATAATTGGTTTTTTATATGTGCCATAGGCTCTTTTAAAGTCAACTCTGTTTCCAATTTCTTGAGTTGTTCACTCAACCTTTTAGCCTTTTGCTCTTCAGTCTTAGCATTAATCTGTGCAATCTTTTTGGCATCTTCAAGATTCTTAATTTTCTCCTTCAACCTGTTTATTTCATTGTTTTATATGGACATGTCCTCCATTGCCTTTATCAATTTGCTAACCTCATTTGATTTACGGACTGCTATAGTAGAATACTTAGTGGAAAAAGTGGTAGATGAAGTTACTGGCACTGCTGTAGCCAATGGAACCTTTGGAGCTAATTCTTCTGCTAGAGTGGATGGCACTGCTATTGTAACCATAGGAATCACAGTAGGAGGGAAATTTTGTGCTTTGGAAGCTTATTTTTCTTGGACCAATTTGTCCATCTCAATCTCCATTTCTTTAATTTGTGATGTCATCTGCAATATGAGATTCATCATCTCATCCTTTTGATTTGATTCCTGTAAAATCTCCTTGGCTTGTGGATGCTCTGTAGGAGGTAATTTCAACTGTTTTATGAGTGCAACAATATCAACATTTTTCTTTTTTATTAGTTCTTCTGCAACTTTTACATTAGATGGATCATAACCCACCTCAATCATTAACTCCTCCAAATATTTGATTCTAGTATCTTTAGCATATGATGAATATTTTTCAACCTTGAGTTGATATCTCACATTTGTCAAGGTATTCTGGAGCTTTTGAGCACTCATTTCTTTTGTAGTCATTGTGGAATATATCATTTCTGAACTTTTATTATGGAATTCAATTTGGTCCAAGGGATGAATGTCTTGGAGTGGTTCTTCAAAATCAAACCTTTTATAGTCAGATGCTATTTTAGGAGTTTGCACTGTAGGTTGAAGCACTGTCATCAGTAATTTCTTATTCTTATAATCAAAGACTGAAAGCAACCTATTTTGTAGCCAGGAGTCTGTTTTAAGTATTGAGAATAAATTTCATTCTTAATTTCCTTGTTTTTAGCTTTAATCTCTTTATACTTTTCCTTAATATCGATATCTTTGTCCTCTGTCTATTTTGATGATGATACTTCCACACTCTGCTGTTTCTGGATCAATTGTGTATTGGAAGTGGCAAGTTTTTGTTCATTTTCAATCACTGTGGAAGGCACAATGTATTTCTCTGGAATATTTGTATCTATAATCTCCACTGTCTCTTTTTCTTTATCTGCGGGATTGATCTTTGGTTTATTGTTGTACCTGAGTTTAAACTTGGTTTCTATGGTAGTTTCAGCAGTGTAAGAGCCTTCTTCCCTATTTATTTTTATGTTTCCGTCTTCCTGAGCTGGAGTCTGCAAAATGTGACTAGTATCACTTTTCTTATCAACTTCTAACAGTGTATTTTCTAACCATTTTGTTTGGTTTGAAAACTTCTCAATGTCAGGCTTCTTCTCATGAATGTATGGAGTTAATTTAAATTTAACTCTCATCTTGCTGATTATACCATAGGGATCATAATACCAGAGAAAAATTTCACTGAATTTGTACTCTAACAACGACTTTTCTGCCTCTGCACCTGCTTCTCTATTATTACATATGAAGGGACCCACTTGGTTCTTCAGTTTAAACTGGGTTTTCTTCTTTGCAGCCAAGAAATTTACAAAATATAAATTCAAAATCTGTCTTATATATTCTAAAGAAAACAACCTCATAGGTAAATATTTTGGCAAATTGTAAGGAATGAGGGTTGTCCCATAAACTCTGATTTTAGTGTGATTTTGGTATAAATACCAATCACTTGTCCTGCTCTATTCTAACAACTGTAAAACGCTCTTGATTTCATCACTGATTCTAGGTTGCACACAATTTTTTAGCATATTTATGAATGGATGGATGAAACAATCTGTAAAGTCTGCATATGTAAACTCTTTTGACTCCTTTCTGATCAAGGAGGTCCAGAAAATAATAGACTATGCATTTCCTTCTACATCCATTTTTTTGAAGAGTTATAGGAAACATGTTTGACTGAAAGTAAAGGAACATGTGGAAAAGAAATGAGGTATACCTAAAGACACCTTCAGTAGGTAAATTAACAAGTTGTTCATGGATGCTATCAGCAATATACTGGGCATAATTGTAGATAGCTGCAGGGGGCTGACCAGACACAAAAATGGACAAGAAACCAAGTACATATGCATCAATATTTTCATCTGTGAAGTATCCAAGGATAAATTATAGCATAGAGATAATGTGTGTGGTTCCTTCTGGGAATTTAGAAGAGGAATATGGAGGGTTGATATTGGGGATTTCTACATAGGAGGGTATGAATGTTTGAAATATTTGGAATATTTTGGGTAAATCCAACTCCAAATAGAAATTTGTGAGAGCTTCAATGGAAAAAGGGATTGCATTAGGCTCAGCTTGCAACAGAAGAAGTTGGTTTATGGATTCAACTGTTATGGTAAACAATACTTCTTTTTAGAATTGACAATGGTTCTTTGATCTGGAGAATAATGAGATTGGTATAATCTGATGGCCTCTGGGCATTGATGGGTGTGAGGAACAACATACTTAGGCAGATTAGATTCCCAAATAAGCAAATCATCTATTTGGTCCAAAGATTTCTCTTAGCTCCAGCAGTGGAGCTCAAGAAGATTAAATTCAGTCATTGGATCTGTGATTTTGTAGTCTACATCTACCAATGGAGTATATTCTACATCTACAACAAGAGGTTGTAGAGGATTAATTACAATTGTGCTCTTGGATGCCATTGATAGTTTTGTTTTATCAATTTTAACACTCTTGATCTTTAAAACTTTGTTTTTAGATTTGTGACACACTTCTGTAATATTAAACTGTTTACAGAAGGATTTTAAGTATAATAGAGGTTCTATCTTGGACTGCAAAAGGTATAATTTAGGTTACTCTGACTCATAATGTCAATTTTTTTTTTAATTTAAAAAAACCAATTTCTTGACCTTTACATACTCAACAAAGGATATCAATGGTTTACTGCAATTTTCTGCTGATGAAGCAATCCTAAAACATCAAAGCTTATGCAAAGGGGTTTTTGAGTACTGTAGAAAGGCTTTAGATATCTCAGAGGGCTTCTTAAGTCTGCAGATGCCTAAATTCACTTCAAATTTTCTTTAAAAACAGATTACAACTTCAAAAACTATGGAAATGCTCAGGGTTTATAGCATAGATGAATTTTTGAGGAAATATGGTTGTTCTTTAGGGAGACAGGCTTTAAAAGGCTTCAATTTAACAATATATTTATTTCATATGGATGGATAAGTCTTTTTTCTGAAGAATACTTATGAATTTAGGAAATTTTCTGCGGAAAAGGGTTTGTTGTGTTTTGGAAGCTTTCAAAAGCTTGCTCTGGCCTTTATATGCAGTCTGGAGGCTTTTCAGTGATCGTAGCAATGGATTTGGATGAATTCTATTGATTTATGTGCTGAAACAGAGACGACAACGTATTCTTTTCATTATGGAGAGGTTTATGAGCAGAAAGGTAACATAAAGCTTCAAATATGTGCATTCTATTGTTTTTATAAAGAATTTGAGTTAAACAATGATCACATTAACTGCTAGTGAATTCAAATTATCAACGGTTTGGGCGTGGGGGGAAGAATTACTACCAGTGGTTTTCGCAAAGTTGAAGGGTAGTAAATGGTTTTTGTTGAATCGATGCTATCCAAAAAATCCATGACGCGTGGAGGGGAGAGAAAACGCTGAAACAACTTTTATCGCAATTTTTATTTTGGTTAAGGACCTCGCAATAAAATCTGCGATAGGAGGTATGCACCATTGGATCTAGCGGAATGAAGCGAATGGTTGGGATTTGACGATGGAGCTACGAGGTAATGAGCATGGGGCTCGAGATTTATTTATGTGGTGGGAGCGGAAAATGCATTAAAACGTAATGTTTTAACACATAATTAATATATTGAATATGATAGGTGGGTAAAGGTTTAATGAATGAAATGCTTATATGTGTAATGTTAACATTGGGAGGGGTTCATGTATATTTGGATAGTTTTAACCAATGGGGAGTGGCAATAATATGTCACGTGGGGAAAACGAACCATAGGCTAAAAGTAAAATATGGGTTTGGGATATGTATTATATGCGGGAATTATATAATTATAGGCTAAAGGTATATATTAAGGAGTTAATACATTAGGTTAGCATGTTAATAATGCAATGAATATGCGTGAATGAAAAAATACACTAAGCATAGTGTAAAATATGATGTCGAGGGTAGATTTCTTCATTGTGATTCCTGATACATAATCATTTTAGCATTTATACTTAGGATAAAACTATTTTTGGGTTTTTTGGGTATTTTGGAATAAAGGGGAATTAGTTAAGGGGTTTTTACTTTTCTTAAGTAAAATGTGTTTTAACTTAGGAAAAGGGGTTTTATTAGGGTAAAATGAGTGATGTTAAGGGAAAAGGGTTTTTTATGAAGGGGAAGGGTTTCAATGAGGTGGAATCCAATACCTTGATGCCAATCAGTCATTTAAGACGTGGGTCTGGTCCCACCAAAAGTCAGAGAAATGCTACGAGTCTTTATGACTGAAGGATTTAGTTATGGAACACATTGTGGGGAGGGAAATTAGTAATGTGCTAAATGATGTTTATCCATGCCTTGTGAAATTGTTTTCTTCCTACCCATAATTTATTCTACCATTCTTTCCTTTATTTGCATGGGTGCATTTGAACTTGCAAACCCTTATTCATTTTTCTTTAAAAATAGGAAAATATCTAATTCTAACCTTATTTCATCCAAGGGCTCAGATTAAACTGTTGAGCTCCTCATTTATTCTCTACCTAATTACTGATCTGCTAAGTTTAAACTGTTTGGCAAGATCTTTATTCTCTATCTATTAGCATGAAATTTAAAGCAATGATAAGTCAAGATTAAGCTGTTTGACTCATCATGGATTATGGCATTTGAACAAGCTACACATAATCATTTATTTTTTTAGTAAAAAGTAACTAGTAGTGGCATTTGGACTTGCATCACTTTCATGTCTTTATTCTTATCTCTTTTTTGTGTTTGGGGTCCATTTTTTCTATTCTTTTTGATATTTTTCTTTTAAGTCCTTTGATTTTTCTTTTATGACTTTTACCCTCTTTACATTTTTTATTTTCTAATATGGGAAAACAATTTGCAGAAAGCAAAGTATGTACATATTACAAGACTAATCAAAGTCAATTCAAAATTTATGAATCCTATTATTATAAGACCCTAACACTGTTAAATACACCAGACTCTAAAATTTGAAACTATTATAATACCATTATACTAATTAACTCAGAAAGTATAATTTCCCTTATCTTTCTCCATAAAACATCATCTTTCTAAAATATCATTCTAATCATAAAAACAGAATCATCCAGAATTAAATTAATTGTGCATACCACTTTTGGTAAGACTATTTTCCACCCAACCTTGAGCTTTCTCTCCATAGCTCCCCCCAAGTAGAGACTAATTCCTCCATGGTGTAGACAACCCCTTGTCTACCTAGGAGTGGCTTATTTAAGCCTGCTTTCCCATAAGCATGTTTCCATAACTGCGTCCAGTTAATCATGATGCTATTTTCCTTTTTGCTAGGCTTTCCTTTTCTTTTTTCCACAAAAGTACTTTAAAATTGGCTTTTTCCTCTTTCTAGTTTTATTCCACTTCTTCTCAGTAACTTTCCACTTTATTGAGGTATCTTTTAGATTTTTATCTCCAATCTAATATTTTAAATTTAATTTATTTTCTCCAAGGATTTTTGGAAAATCTTTGGAATTTTATCCATCCTCATGGACTTGAATTCCTAATCTCTAATTATACTCTATTCTTTGCACAATAATTCAATTTCCATTTTTATTCAATTTAAAATAATAAAATATGTCCACAATAATTGTTTTCCTTTGGGTTAACTTGACCTTTAGGATTTTTCAACTGTCTAATAAAAGCAGTAAAAATAGGGATATTACATGTTTGATGTATTTATAAATTTTTGTCTCAAACTTCTTCAAAAACTCTATCACAGAAAAACTTATTCTTCTTGTATATCAATCCTTCTAGCACTTGTACTACTACTTGAACCAATCGGTGTATGCATATATTCATATCTCTTCCATTTCACTTTTATGTTGGAAAATTGATCAATGATCATTCATATCAATAGGATATTTGATGTGAAACAAAGTCAAATTTTCACAATGATCATATTTTTTACCACCAACACATTTCTTTTGGTATAATATTCATGATTTTTTCTTCCACATAGAATTTCGGATATGAAATCATGGATAGTGGAAGGAGGACGTGATTTTTTCCAAAATGTTTTACCATATTTAATGAAGGTGTCATAATATAATTGAAATTCCACATGATAACGACAACAACAAGTGTCATGTACAATGATAGGTTTAACATACCATGTTTTTGTTGCACAAAAGTATTGATCGAGACATTAATTCCACGATTCTCTTGTATGCAATTATTGAACAATTCTATCTGAGCGGTGTTTAAGATATGTTTTACATGTTCTTCATACTAATTTTGTGCTATTCTTTTCCACATCACATCCCTTACTTTTGGTGAAACACGTGAATTTTTCGTCCACTATTCATATATTATTTTTTTAACATCTTCTCCAAGTACTTGATGAAGCCACTTCCATTTGTATTTTTCTACGTGTATCGATATCACTATTCTTTCTAGATATTCCTATTGGTTTTAGAACACTATTTATATTTTGAATCACATTTTCCTTCACCTTTTTATATTTCATTGATTTTCGAATGCCCAATAGCGTTGTAAATTCTTTTAATTTCTTTGATGTTAAGAGACCTCTCAAAATTTGAGCTTGAATTGCCTCATTTTCATATTTGAAGAACTTATCAATAATGAGCTTAACATGATATCATATAACATGGTCAACTTTTTCCTCTAGATGTGCCAGTGTCGACATTTTCTAACATCTCATCATCGATATTGATTTCATATGCATATATGAGAATTTCATGTAAATGAGTTTAAATATACATTAAATAATTAAATTTCAAGAAAAGGTTCATGAAATTGAAACTAATAAATATGTATAATTTCAATAATAAATGACATATATACATACCTAAGGGTGATTCAACTTCTTCACTTGAATATCTTTCAACATCTTCAACAACATCATCAATCATTGGTTCATTTTCTATTTCACTTTGTATTTCAAGGTTTTCAATCTCATCATTAATGTTATGAGAAAAATCTCTTTTCGTTTACATTTTTTTTTTTTCAAATTAGTTCATCAAATAAAAAATAAATTCCACAATACACTATTAAATTTTAAATATCAATTATAATATCTACATTTACATGCATGGTTCAACTTCTTGTTGAGATTGATTTGCCCTTTCAATATTTAAGCATTTTTCTTTCTTTCTTTTGTAATATTTTCTTGAGTATTATCTACAAGCCTTAATGTCTCTAATTCAATCATATTTTCTCTTGCAATTTCTTTGATTTTCCATGATGATTCAATCTATGTAGGTTTTTAAAATCAAGCCTAAAAAAGTCACTTTAAAAATCCAACAGGAAAAACACACTTACAAAATCTAGCAAATAAAATTCACTTTCTAAATCCGGCCTAAAAATGTCACTTTCAAAATTCAGCTCAAAAAACTCACTTTAAAAATCTAGCCAAAAAAAAAAAATCTGTCCAAAAATTAGATTCAAAGAAGTTTGGTATACAAAAGTTGCACATGAAGAATGTGAGTGCGAAAATGATGTTTCGGCTGAGTTTATTTATAGTGTTCCATCGAAACAATTATATTGGAGGGTTGCATCATTTAAATTTTGCAATCGACGAAAAATATGGATAGGTTTTTTGGCATAAATTTTTAAAATGTTCGATCAAAAAATATTTTCCATTTATTTTGACGTTCGTTCGTAGCAAAAGCTAATTCAGTTGAAATTTTATTTTATTTTATTTATTATTATCATTTTTAATTATTTTAATTTAATCATTTATTATTATTATTATTATTATTATTATTTTTCAGTTGAATTTTTTTTTCGATCGAAAACATGCAACTTTGCACCAACTCGGCTCTGTTCACCTTTCTCCAAGTTCAGAATTGTTAAACTCCATAAAATATGGTGAAGTTAATTTCAGAACCAATACCAACATTTGCAGAATTGAATGTACTTTCAGTAGATATAAATTTTACGGAATTTCATAGATATTTGCTAATTTTAACTATTTTTCTTGTAAAATGTGTGCAAAAAAATTATGAAGGTCATTATGATTGAGTGAAATCAAAATTTTGTACCTTCCAAAATAAATTGTGAAAAAATATGGTAAATTTATGGTGCATTGCATTGGCCTATCTTCTTTAATGGTTAGTTTTTAGATTTTTATTTTTGAACTAATGTGTTAAAAAACATGGTGTTATGTTAAACATCTTCAAAATATGTAGTTTTTTCATATTGGTTCAATTCAAAAAATTATAGTAATTATGATGTGCATCTGTTGGTTTCGTAAATATAGTCATATCAAAGTAGAGCATGTTTGAATTGTTTCAACACATTTTTTGCTTTCAAAAATTCAAAGTTAACAAAGAATACATTGGTGCCAAAAAATATGACTTTTTATGAATCCCTTGATTTTTAGTGAACACACAGTTAAACAATTGATAATTTGACATATAAAATGCGAATAAAAAAATTCTAAAAAATAAGCAATAGAAAGCTACTAAAATTTTTGACAATTTTTTTTTCACTGTAAAATGAAATTTTAAACATAAAAATTACTTTGGCTTGCCGAAAGTTGTAGACTTCAAAAAATGATATTTTTTTCTCGAAAAAGGGGCAAAAGTCTAACTCAACTTCACATTTTCATTATCCAAAAGAAAATAAAAAGCTCTATATTTCTCTGAGAGGAAAAAAATACATAATGTTATCTAAGAGGTGGACTAATTCAAGTTTAGCTCAAAAATTTGTCTAGAAAAGCTTGAAATATGTACAGATCAATATCATAATACAAAAAACATGTTCAAAATGCCTTCATGAACTCTGAAGAAATGCTGGAAGTGAAACTCCATGCCATTGATTTCATGATAATCCCACATTTCATATTGACCAAAGGACCTACGGGAAGATGAAAATCCTCTTTGGACGCCTGATCTGTTCTTTGGTTCAATTCCCTATAGATATGAACAAATGGGGTCCTCTCAAAAGAATCCAAATCTATGTTATTTTCACGCAAAATATGTTCTATAAAAGTGATATCTACCTTCGTCTTCTTATTAGCCTAATCGATTACGAACTTTGAATCTCCAAGAACATGGATCTTCTTGACTCCCAAATGAGGAGCAATATTAAGCAGAGTCCATAGGGCTGAAAAATCAACCTTAGAATTCAATCCCCTGCCTAGAGCATAAAGTAACAAATAGTGGTGATCATGGGATTGGGGGATACATATTGAGGAAAAAATGGCACAATATATTGAGCATATAATAGGGGTAAAGGGTTTTTATATTGATGAACATAAAAAATTGAGCTCAAAGTTAATGATAAAATATAAAGTTTATAAAAAATGTTAATGAAAAAATGGATACCTACAATATCTAGTGAAAGTAGGAGTTTTTTAAATTGAGAAGGTAAATTGGGTCGTTTTGGTAGGGGGCTAGATAATGTGATTTTTAGAGGTATTTTCCAATATGTAGTAAAATTAGGGGTGTTGTTTAATATGCCATGAATGCACGTGATACGTCAAAGGTTCATTGAGTGAAGCCCCCGTGGTGGTGATTCTGGTTGAGATAAATAACAGCTCTTGCTTTGCACCTCAGAGGGTCAGCTTATCTGGCATCATCGAAAAATCCCCATGGGATTTCTTTGTCCAAAAGAGGCATCTGCATGATCCGAGCTTTCTTACTCTATATATTATGGTTTTTTGGACGTGGTATTAGTAAGCCATGGTATTGTAAGAAGGTCTATTACAGGTTAAGAATCTACATAGTAAAGTGGGAGTGAATCTCCATGTTTAAGAATCTTGTTACATGTTTTTTAAAATGTATTATATGTTTAGCTCATATATTAATTCATTTTATAATTTAATAATAATTATTTAAACTAAAGTTATAACTTAGTTCATATTTATGATTTTTTATAATATTGGTAATATGTGATGGATCTTGAGGTAAGTGTTTTGATGCTTATTACCAACAATTTAATTTATATGGTTGCACTAGTTTTTTTTTTCACCTAAAATAATTACTTTTTTGTTATTCATTACGAATAAAAAAAAGGTACATTTTTCTGCTGGGAATGACTGATATTTCTCCCCAGTCTTAAGAGTCACATAATAGTTCTGCATAAGATATCATTGCACCATGATAGAGGGTTTGATAATTCTATGTTTATTGATCTAAACTTGTATAGTTATGGGTCTGTAAGTGCATATACACCCTGGATAGAAGTACATCATTTGTAATTATATCAATAACAATAAAAAGTTGTTTTACTATATTCTGTAAAAAGACATAGATATGGTTGCGATAGTGTAAAAAATAGTTGGAAAATGGCTATATACATGAATAAGTACAAATTTTGCCAATAAATTCTTTGTAATACTTTGTTTCAAACTTTTTATAATACTAAGTTTGTAACTTCTTTGTAACTCTGTGTTTCAAATTTTTTATAATGCTAAGTTTGTAACTTATTATTGGATATGCAAGGATTGTTTTATGAATATTTTGAATAAACTTCTCATTTGCAAAATTATAATGTGAAAGTGTTTTAGTATCACTCTTTTAATTTGGATGTGATGTTGCAAACTCAAATTGGTTGTTGTGAAATTCAACTATCTAAAGGGAACTTTGTTTTGTTGTCTGCTCACTACATTTGTTAGTGAAGAGCACAACAATTAAGAGAGTATGTGGTGTTTATAAGGTTTGTGTATGATGTAAAATATTTATATGTTTGAATTCAAAGAGATAACATATTTATATTTTTGTAAACTAAATAATGATATATTTTTTTAGAGATTCTATTGCCATGAAAAGATGAAAACAATATTAATCCAGTTACATCAATATTAATTTTTTTTGTGGATTATTATATAAAGTCAATAAATTATAATAATATAAATGCGATGTAATATAAGTGTGTTATTATAAACTTTAAAATGATAATAATTAAAAACATTTTAGGGAAGAATAAGGAGAAACCATGGCGGCTAGGGTTTTCGGGACTAGATATCAAGATTGCTTGTCGACGACCTCTCTTGGTTTCACAAAAATTGAATAAGGACTTGGAAGCGCCCTCGCTCTGCAGGTTCGACAGACTGGCTCGAAGGCGGTTTCTACGGCTCCACTGACCTGTTAGTTGTTGCCCCTCGAATCCCATGAGCCCTATTCTGCCTTGAGCCATGGCCGACTTCTGCATTTTCATGCCTAGATTCTATGCATGAGCTTTGAAACTTTAGTCAGGTGCTTGTACTTGGGGGTTGGGGCACCCATTGGAGGAGTGGCCACATATCCTTGAAGCGCAGAACAAGGAGGGCACCGAAAAATACAAGGTAGGGCTGGGACCATTTGCTAACACTGGGTACTGTGTGTGCATATCAGAAACGCGACGTCTGAGGCCACATTTTCTTGGTCTATTCACTTGTCTATAATGTCCTGCCTCTCACCGCCGATCAATATTGTGCAAATTTACCTGGTACCCATTTGACCCTGTCTACGATGCCAGAGCAGAACCCCATAAGAGATTACACAAGAATCAGAGACAATGAGGTATGCTCTGATCGCTTTCATATTTTCATAAAACTCCCTTTGGGGAATAGTTTTTTAATATGGGCTCAGGATATCGTCAAGGTTCTAAAACTGAAACAAAATATCAGTCTATCCTCTGGTTACCCATGTCATTTGCAATCTTTGATATACAGTGGGAGGTCACTACAAGACTCTTGCTTAATTAAAGATTACTTCATTGGTCTAGGATCCACCATTTATCTCAACCTGAGATTGAGAGGAGGCACAACAGAACAAAATATAACTCAAGGATCCATAAGGGGAAACAACACTTCAAAAAAAGACATCCCAAAAGGTCCCTCATACAAGAACATATTACAGGGGAAAAACAAAGCAGCAACACCAACCGAACAAATCAAGAATTCCCCCAAATCATACATTATGGAGCAACTAAATTTTTTACCACAATTGAATATAGATATTCTAGAGATTGACGAACATCAGACCACATTTGAATCTCAAGCAATAATCTGCAGATTTAATAGCTTCTTGCCCAAACCAATGGATTTCTTTCACTGGATATTCACCGAATGGACCATAGACTGTGAAATCCTCCTATGTTTAAAGGGTTTTTTCATTGTCAAGTTTCCATCCTCTGAAGCTAGAGACATCATCCTTAGGGAGGGACCATGGTTCTAGGGATCCATCGAGATTTTCATCACAACTTGGTTCCCAGAATTTGATGCAAACACTATGGAAGTAACCAGAATGCAGGTCTGGATTCGGCTATACAACCTTCGTCTTAATTTTTGGAATGAATATGTTTTAGAAGGCATAGGGAACATCATCGGGAGATACATAAAAACAAACACTCAACACTTGGAGGAGAGGATCTACACCTTCGCATGAATCTGTGTGGAAGTGGACCTTAGTAAAGGGATACAAGAAAGTATACAAATGAATCATAAACAAAAGAAATGGACACATCATCTAGACTATGAAAACACTACATTCAGATGTAGAATATGCAGGAACACCGATCATTTTCAAAATACATGCCCGAAATAAAAGAGAGACAACAGAAAAAATAGAAAGACAGGGAAAACACCCAAAGGATAGCAATTTCCTTCAGGTGGACCAGAACATGAGACATTAGAAGAAGAGGATGTCCACATCCCAAATGAGAATAACCGGAAAACCATCAATCTGGAGACACAAGAATAAGAGATGCAAGACCATTTTGACCTTACCCCCACAGTTCAGCCGGCAAAGGACCCCGGGGCACCAGACAATGGAGAAAATAAAAGAAAACACAACTCAGAAAACTCAGATTCAGAAAAGGACAATGGAGCAATCATAGAAGAAACCCAACTCACCCTTATCTCCATGATCTGAAATGTGTGAACTAAATATTTCTCATACAGAGATAGACTGTAGGGGCTTTTACTGGTTATTTCACCTTTCAAAGAAAGGATGAAACCAGAAGCTTCTGGCCCTCTTACAGACTCTGCCTAAATAAATAGGAAGTAAACACTAAAGCAATCTGGTAATGAAAGTATTTGTTTTCTGATTCAAAGTATTCATTAACCAATAATATGAGTGTGCAAGCATGTTAAGGTGTTTTGCAATGGAACAAATGTGTTTTGGAATGGAACAAATATATTTTGATAAGTGTATAAGTATTTTTGGGTTAAGAGGAATTATTTCAATTTACTATTTAAGGTATTAAACTCTGGAAATAAGAAGCAAGAATTCACAGCATATAAACAAGCATCTGATAAGGCAGTTTACCGCTCTCTTGGGCTACATCTGCCGGGTCCAAAAGCCCCCAAATGGGCTTTTCCCTTCTCTTATAATGCTAAAAAATAGATATACATCATGAAGAAAGCCTTAATAGGTAGAAATAGCTGCTTAAACAGAATCAGAGTGCTGGAAATAGTAAAAATTGACTGCAAATTCACCTCAAACAGATAAACATAGCCCAATACAGTTGTCCATTCCCAAATCCCTAGTGGCTCCTCAAGATAATCCGCTGATAAAAACTCTGGAAAAGTGCCCTGATGGCTATGTAACCTATTCCAGTAGCTTCATAATGTTCCAATACCCCTAAAACAAAAAAAATTCGTTCCAATTGGACTTCCCTAGCTCAAGTTATGGTCCAAACAAGTTTTTGTCCAAGTTTGCCCTAAACAGCTCCTCCAAATCTGGGCAAACTCCAGTTAGTCCCACTAAATGTGGGGCAGCCACCATAAAAGGCGGAACCCGCCAATAAGTCCGCCAGTGGTGGGTGCTAAAGATAAGGGCCACGGGGGTCCATAGGACCGCACCTGTCAGCAAACCGTTGAAACACTTTGAGTTATATACAGATGTATTAAAGTCCAACCATAATATAAAAATCCCCGCCGAAATACATGTGACCATGGCTTTAATCTGTTTTACACGCCATTCCGTTTAGGCCACGGTGCTAGTCTTGTGGTCGTATGCTGAGGGGGTTGGCCCCCTTTTGGGCCCCGCCCAAAACAAAATCAAAATTTATATAAAACTTCGCGACCATTGTTGTTAAAAATTGCTTGTGGCTTCGCCCGTTGGGCCGCCCGGTTGCCACAGACCCGACCCGGGGTCGAATCCTGTCTGCGCCAAACAAATTTTGATAAAACAATTCGTTGACCCTTGGGGCCACGTGGCGGCCTACGGGCTGTCCACGTGGCGCCCTACCATTGGCTGTCTGCATAGAATATTATGCAAAATATTATGTGGAATATTCCCAGAATATTCTGTGGAATATTCTTTTTTTAATAAATTTTTTTATAAAGTCAAATTGGGTCAAACTGGCCTTTTTACCTGAAATTGAGAAAATTCAAAGTTGAATAACTTTCTCCTACAACATCAGTTTTTAGTGTCATTCACGGCTACAGGATCTTCTTTTCGAGCTCTTTCATGTCGTTCTAGTTTGGACCATTTCTGAGAAACTAATTGTTTTGAGCATTTTTCCATTAAGGACATGATCACATGATCACACCTCCCAAATGGGAAGCTTTTGGACCCACAAAAGCTCTCTGATTAGTGAAACTGATAATGTGGAGACTGACTCTCCACTCTTCCACCCTTGAATAACTGAAATCTACCCAATTTCATCAAATGGAGCTTTTCAGAAAATGATAAATTGTCTCTGGAATTAACTGATCGACCATTGCTAAGACTGACTGAGTCATGATGCAAATTCTTAAAATTTGCAGAACAAAAACTGTAATTTGTAGAAAACAATTTTTTTCTACACTGATCAAACTTCCAAGAAGACTTAAAATAACTTTCACCTTTCAAACTGTTCCTATGGCGAATTCTACCATTTTGAAACCAACTTTGTCCCATGCTGAATTGTGTGTCCTCTTTGCTTGCACTGGTTTTCTTTGACACTTCATTCACTGCATTGACTGACCCCAACGGTAAGTTGTGCAACATAATGTCATCTTCTTTCAAATACAAACTGTTATCAAACTGAGACATATCATTAGCAACATCATGAAAAGGTAAATGCACAAAATCTTGTCGTTTCAACATCAACAAAGTTAGACTTTGACTTGCATTAACTAGCCTTTTCAATTGACCTGCATGGAGTAAAGAAGATTCCAGCTTCTTCTTGTGTGCTCTCACAATATACTCTTTACCATCTTTGAACAAGTGATACTTGTTTTCATGGCGATGGAAGATGGCCTTTCTATCAAATAAGTAAGGACTTCCCAAAACAATTCCTGAGATATCAAGCGGCACCACATCAAGTTCAACTGTGTCAATAAAGTGTGTAGTTATTGCAAAACGCAATATGCACTTTCTTGAGACTTGTAAATTTGCATCCTTGCATATCCACCCAAGTGGATAAGGCTTTGGATGTGGAATGGTCTCAAGTTTTAGCTGTTTGACCAAATCTTCTGATATGAGATTAGCTTGTGACTCACTATCAAATAGTGTGTCAATTTTTGTATGTTTTGAAATTACCCTCACATGGAATAGCTCTATCCTCCTCTTTTCATCTTGAGTATCCTTGTGACAATTTAGTGAGCTAGAACTAGGAATTGTGTCTTGCACCACTTCTTTCCCCTTAGTGTTATTTAAAACCATGGCGATACTTTTTGTCTCATCACCTGAGTCTAACGCTAAGTCTTGCTCAACTGTTGCTACAATTTTCCCTTTTTCTTTGGTCTTGTTTTTGTTCTTGTATTTTTCTGGTTTCAGTTCAGGATGAAGCTTCCAACAGTGGTCTTCATCATGACTTGTCTTTGAACAGTTCTTGCAAAATAACTTTCCTTTTTCTTTTCTTGAATTTGCAACTCTTTTTCTTCCTTTGTTTTTGAAATCACTATCCTCATTCAAGGCATCAAAAGTATTCTTTTCTCTAGCTTCTAAATGTGTAGCCTGTACACAAACTTCATCTAAGCTAGTAGGATTAAACATAAGAATAGTGTGTTGAAGATAACTGCGCAAACCACCTATGTACTTTAACAAAGTATCTTGGCTTTGTAGATCTACCCCAAGTAAGAGTGCTCTCTTTTTCAACCAGCAACTTGAAGCAACATGGTTAAATCCACCACAAAATGTGCAACAAAACTTCTTTTCATTTGAACAAGAAAAATTATCATTCTTTGCTGAAACATAATCAAATTGATCATGTGAATGATTATACCTCTTTTGCTGCATGGAATGTCCATCATTTTTGTCTTCGAAAGACGATGAACTAGTAGAGGAGACAACTTTCCTTTTCAGACTTTCATCAATGTTCTTGTCTTGAAAACTGTTTGAACTAGAAGGCTCGCCATAAGCGACATGTTAACCCTCTACTTGCTGCAATGATGGCTTAAAACAATGGCAATCATCCCTAAAACAATTTTGACATAAATGCATTTGATAACTTGGAACAAAGGTTCTCTTAAAATTTGCATTACATGCATTCAAGGATTTGAATTCTTTGCCATAAAACTGCACATATCCAAGACCAAAATTCTTGGGTCACTCCACAACTGAAATAGGTTCAACCATGCCTTGTGCATGCTTGCCCAAACCTTTGCCTTCTTGATAGCCCATCCTAAACATTAGTTTGGACACAATGCCTCTTGTATGTTTTTCAAAAGAACCAACACACTTTTCAATGGAGGAAATTGAAGACAAGTTGGAACGATTAACCTATTCCTTAAGAATTTTCTTGGACAAAGCTTCTTGAGCTTGAAGGAGTTGTTTCTCCATGTCATGCAACCTTTGGAGAATTTCTTCCTTCTCATCCTTCATAGCCAACAATTGTGCATGAAGCTTAACGCTTTCTCTTTGATCCTCAATGAGAATCTGCACCATGTCCTTCACCTTAAAGAACTCATTCTTCATGTCATCATTGAAGAATCTTGTGAAGGAGGAAACTTCACTTGTAGAAGAAGTTAAGCTCTGATACCAATCTGATTTGAAATGTGTGAACTAATTATTTCTCATACAGAGATAGACTGTAGGGGTTTTTACTGGTTATTTCACCTTTTAAAGAAAGGATGAAACCAGAAGCTATCTGGCCTCTTACAGACTCTGCCTAAAGAAATAATAAGTTAACACTAAAGTGATCTGGTAATGAAAGTATTTGTTTTCTGGTTCAAAGTATTCATTAACCAATAATATGAATGTGCAAGCATGTTAAAGTGTTTTGCAATGGAACAAATGTGTTTTGGAATGGAACAAATATGTTTTGACAAGTGTATAAGTCTTTTTGAGTTAATGAGACTTATTACAATTTATTGTTTAAGGTATTAAACTCTAAAAATAAGCAGCAAGAACTCACAACACATAACAAAGCATCTGATGAGGCAGTTCACCCCTCTCTTGGGCTACATCTGCCGGGTCCAAAAGCCCCTAAATGGGCTTTTCCCTTCTCTTATAATGCTCAAAAATAGTTATACATCATGAAGAAAGCCTTAATAGGAAGAAATAACTACTTAAATAGAATCAGAGTGCTGGAAAAAGTAAAAATTGACTGCAAATTCACCTCAAACAAATGAACATAGCCCAATATAGCTGTCCATTCCCAAAGCCCTAGTGGCTCCTCTAGCTAATCTGATGATAAAACCTCTGAAAGAATGCCCTGATAGCTCTATAACTTGTTCCAATAGCTTCAGAATGTTCCAATACCCCCAAAACAAAACAAAATTCGTTCAATTTGGACTCTCCTAGCAAAAGTTATGACCAGTACAAGTTTTTGCCCAATCACGGCTAGAATACCTCCACTAATTGTGGAAGACTGCAGTTAGGCCCGCTAAAATAGGGGTCCAGCGCCAATTTTAAAAACTCCGCCATAAACTCCGCCAGTTCGGTGGTTAGCAATAAATCTAACGGGGGTCATGTGACCGCACCCGTGGCAACAAATATCGGAGTTTAACGTTAATATAAATGTGGCATCATATAATATAACCACTTATAACTCCCGCCGGATCTTTGGGATAGCCCGTGGTGATAACACTAGGTTCCTTGGGGAACGGGCTGGCCCCCACGCCCTTGACTTCCGCTCCAACGTTAATGTGCCAGCACGTGATTTAAACCACGTATACCTCCATTAATACCTTTGACTTGCCATGTTTAAACCTTTGCCACATGCCCTGTAACCATTTTTAATTTTTTTTTTGATTTAAAAACCATATGATGTTACGTTGCCACATTTCACTTTTGACATTTCGATTTAACCTTGGGTTTAATAAAATAATTCGAATTTAAATAAATATAATTAATATATATATATTTTTAATTAATATTTAATATATATCTATAAAATTAATATAATATATGATTTTTTTGAAAACATTAATTAAACTTTAATATATTAAAATTATTTCTCCACATTATAATCATGAACCCATTCAGCATTAAAGGTTATTAGACGATTTCAAAGTGCATTAACTTCTTCATACGGTAACGGATTTGAGTGTCGTTCACGGCTACAGGATCGTTTTGACGAGATCTTTCCTATTGTTCTGGTTTGAGCTGATTCTGAGCAAATAAAATTTTGAGCATTTTTCCATTAAGGACATGATCACCTGATCACACCTCCTAAATGGGAAGCTTTTGGACCCACAAAAGCTCTCTGATTACTGAAATTGATGATGTGGAGATTTCTTCTCCACTCTTCCACCTTAAATAACTGAAATCTACTCGATTTCATCAAATGGAGCTTTTCAAAAAATGATAAATTGTCTCTGGAATTAACTGATCAATCATTGCTAAAACTGACTGAGTCATGATGCAAATTCTTAAAATTTGCAGAAAAACAACTGTAATTTGCAGAAAACAAATTGTTTCTACACTGATCAAACTTCCAAGAAGACTTAAAATAACGTTCACCTTGCAAACTGTTCATATGGCGAATTCTACCATTCTAAAACCAACTTTGTCTTATGCTGAATTGTGTGTCCTCCTTGCTTGCACTGCTTTGCTTTGACGCTTCATTCACTGCATTGACTGACCCCAAAGGTAACCTGTGCAACATAATGTCATCTTCTTTCAAAGACAAACTATTATCAAACTGAGACATATCATTAGCAACATCATGAAAATGTAAATGCACAAAATCTTGTCGTTTCAACATCAACAAAGTTAGACTTTGACTTGCATTAACCAACATTTTCAATTGACCTACATGGAGTAAAGAAGATTCCAGCTTCTTCTTATGTGCTGTCACAATATACTCTTTCCCATCCTTGAACAAGTGATACTTGTTTTCATGGCGATGGAAGATGGCCTTTCTTTCAAATAAGTAAGGACTTCCTAAAAAATTCTTGAAATATCAAGTGGCACCACATCAAGTTCAACTGTGTCCCGCACCTTTCGCCGGTCCATGTGACCAGGCCTTATCCCAAGTTACGCGCCGTTGGATAGTAGCTCTCAGTTCCAGTATTGCGGTTGTATGCTGAGGGGGCTGGCCCCCTTTTGGGCCCTGCCGAAATCAATTCAAACTTTATATAAAACATTGCGCCCAATGCTATTAAGAACTACTCGTGGCTCAGCCAGTTGGGCCACCCGGTTGCCACAGACCCGACCTGGGGTTGAATCCCATCTGCGCCAAACAAATTTTGTATAACATTTCATTGATCCTTGGGGCCACGTAGCAGCCTCCGAGCTGTCCACGTGGCGCCCTGCCATTGGCTATCTGCACAAAATATTCTGTGGAATATTCTTTTTTTAATAAAATTTTTATATAAAGTCAAACTGGGTCAAACTGGCCTTTTCACCTGAAATTGAGAAAATTCAAAGTTGAATAACTTTCTCATACAGCATCGGTTTTCAGGTAACTGAAAGCTTTTGTGGGTCCAAAAGCTTCCCATTTGGGAGGTGTGATCAAGTGATCAAGTCCTTAATGGAAAAATGCTCAAAAAATTAGTTGCTCAGAAATGGTCCAAACCAAAACGTCAGGAAAGAGCTCGAAAAGACGATCATGTAGTCGCGAACGGAACTGAAAACTGATGTTGTATGAGAAAGTTATTCAACTTTGAATTTTCTCAATTTCAGGTAAAAAAAATTCCAGTTTGACAGTTTGAATTGATAAAAAATTTTTTATTAAAAAAAGAATATTCCACAGAATATTCTGGGAATATTCCACAAAATATTCTACAGAATATTCTGTGCAGAGAGGCAATGACAGGGTGCCACGTGGACAGCCCGGAGGCCGCTATGTGGCCCCAAGGGTCAAACAAATTGTTTTGTATCAAAATTATGTTGTTGCGGACAGGAATCAACCCCGGGTCAGGGCGGTGGCAACCGGGCGGCCCGACCAATGGGCCACGAGTAGTTCTTAACTACTATGGTCGCAAAGTTCTATATGAAGTTTGAATTGGAATTTGGTGGGGCCGAAAAGGGGGCCAGTCCCCTCCGCATACAACCACAACGCTTGGAACCAAGAGCTTATCTAATGGCGCGTAACACAGTTTGGGTCATGGTTACGAGGACTGGTGGGAGGCACGGAACCAATTTAATATACAGTTTTATCATATGGTTCAACGTTAATACATTCTGCATATAACTCCAAGTTTACAACCGGATGTGCGATGGGTGCGGTCCTATGGACCCGCGACCCTATCCTCTTAGCACCCATTACTGGCGGAGGATTCGGCGGATTCCGCCTATTTTGGTGGCTGCCCCATTTTTGGCGGGTTAAACTGCAGTCCCACCACTTTTGGTGGATTTTTCCTAGCCCTAACTGGGAAAAGTTAGTTGGGATCAAGCCCTGGTGGCTCCTCAAGCTAATCCGGTTGGTCCCTGTGGCAACCAGGCGTTATTCAAACTGGCCTTTTTACCTAAAATTGAGAAAATTCAAAGTTGAATAACTTTCTCATACAACATCGGTTTTCAGTGCCGTTCACGGCTACAGGATCATTTTTTCGAGCTGTTTCCTGTTGTTCTGGTTTGGACCATTTCTGAGCAACTAATTTTTTTGAGCATTTTTCCATTAAGGACATGATCACTTGATCACTCCACCACGCCAACACAAGGTGCTTGGCGTAAGGTTGAAAAGAAGAAAGGGAGAAAATCTTAATTTTCTCCTCATGTATTATAGGTTCTTATTTGCAATTTCATAGCTTGTCTTGATTGAAAATTACCAGCACATGTAACATGTAATTTTGTTTTCATTAATAAAATTATGACTTTCTTCCTTGGAAAAAAATTAAAAACATATTATAATTTTAAAAAACAGTGTTTAACCAAATTTAAATACAAATTTCAATAGTAAGCATAGTACCTAATAACTTATCCATATCAAATAAAACATCATCATCATTTCTCACATAACAAGGATAACTATTGGTAACCTATCAATGTTGAATGAAAACCCTTTATCATTTTTTTTTAATTTGACATTTATTACATAGTTTGAAAAATCATGATAAGGATTTTATTTTTCCAAAAGAAAAAAAAACCATGATATTGAAGATTATATGCCTTCCATACATAAGATTTCAAAATACACACCGCTACACGCCTTGTTTCTTCCAAAATATTGAACAAATGATCTCCTGTGTTCAAAACCTGTAGATAAAGAGCCTTTGTTTTCCGCTAAACGTACAACTAAAACAACACGACGATACATATTTCTTGGGCTATAGAATAATTAATACTTTGGGCAGTATATGCCCATCTTTAGATTTAAATTTGTTTAAATTGAACGGTGGGCATATACTGCCCAACCCCATTAATTATTCTATAGCCTCGGAAATAGTGATTGCCCTGTTGTTGTTGCTTCCCGTAACCGCCATTTCAGATGCGCATTTCAAAATAAAGGTACCAGTTTCCATGGCGCCAAGGAAAATGCTACTCATTCAAAAAAATATATGCAAGAGCTGGACATTAATAAAACACAATGCACTCTCAAATTACTACTCCAACCTTTATTTTGAGCAACAATTTGTATCATAAAGTGCCTATGTAGTTTGTTGTTGATGCCATGTCAAAAACATGAAGAGCTATATGCAATGCTTCTTATAATATAATTTACTGTTCAGCTGGACAAAATTTTCAACTCTCAAAGTTATCAGTACCCGCTTGCCTTTAAAAATTTATATAGAATCACTAATTTTCAAGGATGAAGAGAAAATATGTTTGGAAAAGAGTAGGCCAAAAGTAAACGTATGAAAGTTTTGAAAATTTATAATTATGTAATTATATTGATTATTAATAATTAAGGTATTTAATTTTTCAAGTAAAATTGAACAACAAATTTGTCATGAAAAGAGTCAAAGAGTGAAATAAAAAATATGAAACTAACAAATTTTCAAGTAAAATTTTATTAATTATTTAATTAAATTAATTACTAATAATATATTTAATTATTAATAATATATCAGTTTTTATGGAGTTTAGTTGGAAAGCTCATGAAAATATAAGGTGTGAAGGTTTAATGCTCAAATCCAAGTTGTTTACTTGTGGCTACGTGTTATAGGTGTCATGGTGGGATGTGGCTCTTCTGGTATGAGATTTTGAAATTGGCGTAATAAGGTAAAATCTAATGATTAAACATGTGGATTTAAAAAAAAAAAAAAATTATCCTAAAGACATTTGGCATGAGAGTTTGAAATTGGCTTAATAAAGCACAATCTAATTTTTAAACATGTGAGTTTTTTTTAAAGAATTATTGTAGCCTAAAAACACTTTCTATAACTAAGTATGAGAAAGATATGTATCAAACCTACCTATTTTCCAAAATATATGTATAGATATGATAAATTAAACCAAAAGGAAAATTTAACAACCAAATTAATTGACATCAACATTAAACATATTAAATAAAACAATAGAATTTTGATTTTAATTATTTTGCAAGAATCTGGAAATAGATTTTTTTGTTATTATGTAGAGATGCATATTTTAGAGAGAGACGCGTAAGTCATATTATGCTCAACTTCTAGTTATCACCTCAATATTATAAAAATAATATATTTTCTAAATAAAGAAATAATGTCTCTTAAAAAAATAATAATATACATATTTATTAAAATAAAAATAACGTATTCTTTAAATAAAGAAATAATGTCTCTTATAATTAACAAAATTAATTAATTAATATACATATTTCATAGTTTAATTAAAAACTCTAAGGTATTGAGTTGACACATGCCCATATTAACATTCTCTTACAATTTTTGGATAGTGCAAGGTATGGGGTTCTTAACATTATCATCCAATATATATATATATATATATATATATATATATATATATATATATATATATATATATATATATATATATATATTCTAGTCTTCTTGACCCGTTAATTTTTTTTAGAGTTAAAAGCTTGAAAAAGAAGTGTACAACTCAAGAGATTTGATCACTCTCAATAATTATAAATTATGGATTAAATAGGTTACATTAGAGATGAATACCATGGGGAAAACTATGGGTTCTCATAAAACTAGAGCTTTAAAGTATCTAGTAATTTGACTGGGTCAATCTTACCTAAACCATCCTGGAATCCCCACCTTAAAATTGACTCTAGGAGTTTAAATTGGTCTCAACCATTCATTAACCATCTCACATGAGATCTCACATTTCCCCCCTCAAGCCAGGATACCGGTACACCTGCCACCCTAGTACCTATACAAGTGGTCCATTCTAGAACTTGATGACCATGCACCATTGCAATGAATGTATGCATGATCAAAGTATTAAGGCCTTGCAACAATTCATGCTCATACATAGCATGTATGCCTCAACAACAAGTCTTACAACTTCCTCTAAAAATACACCTACCTTGATAAAAAACCTTAGGGTGTTCACACAACACTAGGGCTCTCAGAAAATGTTGGCTCCTTCACTAAACTTCAAACCATCGACTCAATCTTCATTTTCTCATCAATATGAACACTCTCTCACTACATCTCTAGGTTTGTTGATCATCTGGCCAAGACTTGGGAAGGTTTGTCTTTTATTGTTGTGCTTGAAGCAACAAGTTTGTCTTGTGGTTATGCATACACAATCTTGAATGAATTATCACCAAAATATGTGAATTATGCGTGCAGTTGTAGAAATTGTCCCAAATTTAAGGATTGGAATGCAGTACCCCAAAAATATGCTACTGAAAATTTTAACCACGACCCTGTAGGGCCTGCAGATAATCCCATTAATGCAATATCAACACCAAAGCATAAGGATGAAAGCCATGCTAATCATGTAACTATTGGAAATCGACTAGAACAAGATTGCGAGGACATAAATAGGTTTGTTTACCATCACTTGGCTCAATGCGGTGATTACCTTGAAATGGTCCCTGTAGAGAGTGTTGGTGCCCTGTCATCATTTGAGTCAATTAAAAAATGTATATAGTTTTCCATATAACTATTAGCAGTCAATTTATCTGAACTATGCCATGAATTTGAAAATATTTAAGTAAATATTTTCAAGCTAAGAAAACTCCAAAAGTTGATACTTACAGTTTTCTTCAGATAAACATAATACTGAAAGTTTGCAATATATTCTTGAATGCGTAGTTTGAAGGCTTGCAGTCTCTGGGGTCTATTTCTACTTATTTTCTGGCTTGAAAATTTTGGGGAAATGGTGCAGTTTTTGGTGTGGTTTCTTGTGCCATTTGGAAATTCCATGTTACTAGTTTGGATCATAAATGGTTTTCCCACCCTAGTGTGGTGAATCCAGTAACAAAGTCGATCCTCTTATTGTCGGGATTCAAAGGCATTCCTTCCTGCAATATTTCATAGTAGACCATTTTGAAAATGACCAGTGAGACTCAAGAGACACATGCAATAGGACAATGCCCTACAAAAATGATGAGTCACATATTTTGGTGATAATTTATTCAGGATGTTGTATGCACAACCATAAGAGAAACTTGCTACTTCAAGCACAATGATGAAAGAAAAATCTTCCAAATCTTGGCCACATGATCTTCCCAAATCTTCCATACCTTCAGTGTATCTTTGCACCTTTAAGGGAAATTGCTAGTTTTATTTATGTAAATAAAATTACATGTTGAAGAAATGTCCCTCTCTACAAGGAAACATAAATAATGACATATAAAAAAGATAATTATTAACAACCTATCAATTTCAAATGAATATCTTTGTCATTTACTATTATTCTTAATCCAACATTTTACATAGTTTTTAAAGTAATATAAAATTATTTATCCTTTTTCTAAAAAAAATTATTCGTAATGAACAAAAATATATTGGATGCTTATATCATTCAAAGTGTCCCTCGCAACAATGCAACTTAATGATATATAATGTCATAATAAAAATAATGACAGATAACCTATTAATCTCAAATCATTTTTTTAATCATTTCTTGTATTTTTAAAAATTTTAATTACGCATTTCTTACCTATTTTAAGAAGTTCTAATGAAAATATTTATTTATTTATTAAAAAATTAATAATTTTATTTTTAAAGAAAAAACATAATTTTATTTATATAAAGAAAAATTACATGTGCCAGATGTTTATAACATTTAAAGAAATGTCCATTTCATTAAGGCAGTATAATGAAATATAATGTATTGTCTATCTCTTTAAACAACATCCTTTTATCATATTACATAAATTTTAAATACTCTAAGTACCAACTTAAAGAATCTCTATAATGGTCTCCATCATAATCAACCAACCATTAGAAAGAATTTATAAAGTCCAATTAACACATCAAACCTATAAAATTTACATGATTATGAAAGAAGACTCCATGAGGATTGTTAAACAATGCATGGTAAATACACACAAGGAAATAATATAAGCACGAGTTGCGTTTATATTAACCATAGATGTACATTTATATTACATTGGTGTGACTCTTGGATTCCAAATTCCAAGGTCACTTGGACTCCTCCTTGACTGTTCGCCTTCCACACCTACCCATAGAGGATTAGGTGTCCAACATTCCCCCCCTTAATCCAAAAGGGTATGTGTGAGTCCAAGAAGAGAGCTGTAATACAAATATGCCAAGTATGCATGAAATCACTTAGGTTGAATGGGCTCTCTGAAATGTTGGCATAAAGAGGTGGTTTAAGGATGACCACCAACACTAGAACGCTTAGTGCAGTTCCCAAAACTCTTCCAAATCTGACAAGAATCCGAGGTTTTATTCTAGTGGAGGTGCTCCTCATTTTGAAGAGGGAGATCTTCAACCTAGAAGAAGGGAGGTATACAAACTATGATGGTTTAAGATGATAACCAACTCTATAATGTTTGATGCATTTTCTGGAACTCTACCAAAAATGGAAAGAAGCTGAAGTCTTCTGCTAGAGGAAGTGTCCTGAATTCTTTGAAGAGGGAGAAGCTCAACCTTGCATAGATGGTTTAAGCCTCACCGAAAACCAAAGGCATGCTGATGGGCATCCGTGTCTCTGGCTACAACTCTGAATCTAGAATGAAAAGTTGTGGCATAGGCTCGCTTGATTTGATGTGTCTCTGGCTATAACTTTGAATCTAGAATGAGAGATTATGGCTCAGGCTCGCTTGATGTGGCTTCGAAGGTTGTATATGACCACCATTTCTCCCTGTTAGGTACAAGGTGAAATTATGGTGAAAACTCAACTGCAAGATTGTTCAATATTCTAGAACAAGTTCTGACATATGACTTAAACATCTTATTGGTTGTTGATGCCCATTTCCAAGAAGAAATCCATCCAAGATGAGTTTTTGTTCTTGTAGGAGGCTTGTTTCTGAAGCACCTATGTGAAGAATGAGTGTGTCGACCACAGTTCTTGCATGGGTGAAGATCAAAACAATGATCTTTCATATGGCCAACTCGATCACAGTGTTAGCATTTTACAATATGTTGTTGCTGCTGTGGAGGAGGAGCAGAATCTAGAACAGTTGTAGGTGAGCTATCATGAAGAAATCCGACACTCTAAAATTTGATGGGATTGGAATAGTCCGGAATATGAAAGGACAACTCCTTTTCATATCCAAGACCTCTTCTGTGTTTGTTATGGACAAGCTCCTCCCAATGTCTGATGACGGGCTTGGGAGGTGAAGCATGAGCTTCTGCATCTGCATACAAATCTGCTCTTATACTGGGCGCAGTTGGATTTTTGCATATGTATGTAAATTTTTTGCTTCATTGGGCATTGGATCTAAATCAACTTCCATTTTATATTCTTGGTGTTGATGGGGGTGTGTCCCAATGTTATGAACATAAATAGGTTCATAATGATGACTCCACTGTTGTAATTCTTCTTGTTGAAGTTGAGATTTGAATTGCAGAAACTCAATCTTTTTTTGTGCATCTTGTAGACATATTAGAATATTAGAAAGAGAGGTTTTGCTGACATTTACCGTATCATCGATGGTGGAAAGTATCAGAGTGGTCGAAAACTCAAATATACCATTAATTTTAGCCATTTTTTAAAACAAATCAAACTCAAAAAATGGAAATGTGTTAGCTTCTCAAGGGTGTATATATTGAGCACACTTCTTTATGTTGTGATAATTCTAACGTTGAGAAACCTAATGCTCGTCAACAAACTAGGTCAAAGTAGTTCAATCACAACCTTCCTCTAATCCAATTCTAATGTTACTTTTGAATAAGACCACTTACGCAAACTCAAAGAGACTTAAACCCATAAAATCCAAACTTTTATCAAAGGTTGAAACAATATGTGGAAACAAAAAACACATAGGTACAATATGTTTGATCTAAAATAGTTCAACAACACGAATTCTCATACAATGCACCACTTGAATTAGACATACGTTTTTAAAAAATGCTTCACACACTGGCTTTTTCAATGAATTACGGGTTTCAACACATCTTGGTAGTCGAATACACTCACCGTAAGAATCCTGAAGCAGGGGCTTCAAATTTAGAATATGAAAGAGAAATAGTCCTCGAGAACAATGTCATTGCCTACTATTTACTGAGAGCACCATTCAAGTTCCAATACAGTTACATGGAGACTCAAGGTAAACAAAAATGAAACACGTTCAATGCAAATGAAACACGCTAACACCGAGTCATAGACGCTCTATTTTGAATTCTTGAATTTACCACAAAAAAACTCAACTTACGCTCTCTTTTATACGGAATAGATGAACAAACCTTGGCCACCACAAGAGTGAGATTTCCCTTCAAAACCTTCACCGCAGTCAAATCCAAACCTGAACAATACTGCACACAATATCTATAGGGATTGAACCATGAACCAATATTAAACACTCAATGCATCACATTCAACGCCAAGTAATACATTCATAATGTTATAGCTGCACCCATGATGCCAAACATCAAAAGATACCATAAAAATGAGTGGTTGATATCCATTATAGCTTCAAAGCCGCAATCTATATGACAAGAGGTAGAAGCTGAAGCTTCAAAGTCAAAACTAAGAGTACCATTTAACTCTTCCATGTCAAAGGTAGAAGCTTTGAGGTATTTAATGGAAGAAGTGTAAGCTGCATATGGACGATCTTCTAGGCTTAACTGTTGCCTCAGGTTTATCTCTGGATCAGAAAGACACAGTGACGCTAAGAAGAGCTGCAGAGATGAAGAAGGAATTGAGGAAGCTCGTGAATTTGATCACTAATGAGGATGAATGCAGGATTTGTATCTTTGATAAAATTTCTAACACACTCACTGCACTTAAAGATACTGAGTTCAAGAAATGGACTGGTAGTGGAAACAATGCATTCTTTCACCATATCTGTCACATAGGCTCAAAAGAGTTATTTTTCTAGAGCATTTTCTGTGCCCAATTTCATCTCTCATCTCAGCTCATGAGGGATCCCATCATGGAGAGAAATCTTGACAATGAGCAGGAGAACCTATTGCAGTAGGTAATAAAAGACAAGTTACCTCGCATCTCCACCACATAACCTTGATACTAATTCGAGCCCTCGGTCCACGTAAATGTCCAACCAAAATTTTGTGTTTGGTATTGGGAAAGGTATTTCTCTTCGACTAGTTCAAATAAATGATGATACATATTTATCTCGGAATAAGATGAAGCCGAGAATAAAGGATGGTCAATACCAAAGTTTATGTTCCAATTAATATACAGTTACGGGTCCAAACGACTCATTCTTACAACTTTGAACAACACCTACCAGTGTCGACGCTGGAAATAAATTCACAAGATAGGTCGCAGGGAACTAATATTGCAAGGGGAAGAAGGTAACGCCTAACAGTTTCAATATTGTGGGTGTGCCAAAAAGGCATAGAGAAAATTGAATGGTGCGCATAATTTTAAGAGGAACACAGTGATTAGACTATGATTCAGTGTAACGCCAAACTTCTTTAGCGCTGACAAAAAACCACAAAAAAATATTCGTTGCAGGAAGATAGAGATTTCTGTAATTATAGGTTAAAACGACATGTATATGGATCCCAATTGACCTTGTACAAAATGTGCAAAGAGAAACAATGAAGTGCGCAAAGGATAGGAAGAATTAAGTATTAACTCTCAAACAAAAAAACGATGAATGGCACTGCTAAGGAAAACGTAGGTCGGTGAACAATGTGTATCAAACAGTCCTGACAGGTTGGACCAGCGTAGTCATAATTTTTAATCAATAGTCATCAACATAAAGGATAGAGGTGGCATTTCTACAATAAGCAGATGACAAAGGTCCCTGTTTCTTAATTTTAGGAGATCACGTGCAGCTATGATACCATGTTAAACAATGCATGGTAAATACACACAAGGAAATAAGATAAGCATGAGTTGTGTTTCTATTAACCATAGATGTACATTTACATTAGATTGGTGTGACTCTTGGATTCCACATTCCAAGGTCACTTTCATTTTTGACTGTTCGCCTTCCATACCTACCCATAGAGGATTAGCTGTCCAACAAGGATGCTAAGCATTAGAGAAAAGAGCTATGATACTATTCTATGAACTATCTATCCTAGTTCTCCAAAAGAACCCAAATACCTCTTTCTAGGCTAAGCCCTTCCTTTGGAACTCCATCAACCAACTGATTCATCTCTCTATAAATATGGTGAAAGGAAATATCAGTAGATCTTGAGAATGGCCCATTTACCTCCTCAAAAATGGGCTACAAATTAAATTTCCTTAGAGCGTATTACTTTTTAATCCACTTTATAACTAGTAGAGAGTGACCCAAAACCTATAAATGTGAGATATCTATTTCCAATCCTAGAGTAAGGAGAAATTTTGATGTTAGTAGTTCAAAAAATTTGTCAGTGCTAGGAAATAATCAACTTTGAAACTGAGATAATGAGAGTGTGAAAATTATATTATACCCCTTTCTCCCTTGTGAGGAGGGTAATGTTTATTAATGTACATGCATTTTTACTTAGTTCATATTTTCCTAAGTCCTATAGTTCACATCGCACTTGGTCTTGGATATGGTGAGAATATTCTCCTCATATACAAGTGCACACTTCTTGAGTTATGTGTCAGTTGCACTTCAATTAATCAGGTGGAGAGTAGTTAACCACTATCCCATCACTCCACTCATTCATCCATGTGCAATGGCCATGCATGAATGTGCAGTGGCCATGCATGCACGTGCAGTTGTTATGCATGCATGAATTCTTCACTTATTCATGGATAGTTAATTAAGGCTTGTTATGCATGCATAAGTGTGCATGAGTTATTTACTCGTGCATGTCTAGTTAACTAAGGCTAACTCCATTGCATGACATGCTAAATGAGACTAAGGGGTTGTTAACTAGTGTTTACCTATGTGCGTGTACAAGACGCCCAACCTAGTGAACATTAGTTCTTTCATGGAGAGTATTATGTATATGTAATCTATTCATTCTTTGAAGCAATTTTCATTCTCCATGGTCTCAAGATTGTGATTTTTGTTTCTCCCTTGCTACTAGATTCTTATGTGCAGGTCATCCAACAATTTTACACTGTATTAGAGCACAGGAGGATATTGTAAGTAGAAGCATATACTTTTAGTAACCCCTATTGTCTAACTATGAGTATCTATTTATATGTGTATTTTGAATGGTAAATTACCTTGATTAGCTATATAATGAATTATACATGATCCTTGAAAATATTTTTGGATGCTATGTTAAAAATGGGCTTCAACTATTGTGAATCTATAAGAGATTTAGGTGGAAAGGATTTAGAAAACCCATTAGAGGTTGAGTTCCTAAATTGGACACTTATGAAATTTTAGAGACTTAGAGTCCTTTGAGTTGGAATGCCAATAGGGATACCTTAACATAATGTAAATTTTATAATAAGAGATAAAGTTTAAGGAAAAGTTTCTAGGGTCTTTAGGCCTTTGGCTTCTAGGCTAGCCTTTGAAGGATGCACATATTTATAATTTCTGATAGATTTGAATCATTGGTAGTAAAGAAAGTCTTTTTAATTTAATCCCCTTTTGTATGATCTTACTAATTTAATTTTAAGCTTGAGTATTGATATATCTATGGCTTGGAGCCTCCTTTGATGTCTTGTAGAAGCCAAAGGAGGGCCTCAACGAGGTGTTTTTCCTTGTAATGTAAGGAAAAAATTAGAAAAAGTTTCAATGAAAAACTGGCAAGATTTAGTGTATAGTATGAAGTTTATTTTCATGGGATATAATTAATACAAGGTGTATCACATGAAAATAATTTTCATGCGATATGGTAAATGTCACAAGGGTTTTGAAGAAACATGGCACAATTTACGAGGTATTGCAGGAGATAAAAATTTTCATGGTTCGATGTATTGTTGAACAATTTATGTATTGTGATACGCCACACCATCCAACTTTCTAACATGTGATATGTGGGCCATAAAAAAGGAGCTTCAAGACTTAAGCCTTATCGTATGGATGGAAATAATTTTGGGCATGATGTATTGTGCCATAAATTTATTGGGCATGATACATCATTGGCCTAAAACCTTTCAATGATGTAAAAAAGTAAAGAATGAAAGGGAAGGAGGCTAGGAATGGTTGACTCATTACTGCAGACAAATTGTCTAAGGGTGTGATAGATAATTCCATTAAATTTTTCGGTGTGATACATCTCAAGATTCAAATTATTAATAATGTGATAAAGGAAGTAATGAGGTGAGTTGAAAGGAATAAGAAGAAGGGAATGAAAAAAAGGACAAGGAAAAAGGAAGAAAGATGAAATATTATTTAATGAAATGAAAGAGGAAGAAGACAAGCATCACAAAAAAAGAAAGCCTCATGTGATGTGGCTTATCACGTGAAGATATATTCATGCAATACATTGTACAAAATGGAAGTTTCCAACAATGTGATGAAGGAAGAGGAAAAATCGTCACAAGAGAAATTTTTTGTTAAGTCCCTATATTAATAGTGTAGTCCCTTATTATGTTAGTGTAGCCCCCCTTATTGTTATTTTTGTACCCCTTTAACCCCCATATTTTTATTATTGTGCCCTTACATTATTATTGTTAGGTCGGCTAGGATTACATTGTGGCCCCACTAGGATTATATTGTGGCCCCATGGACTCCTATATATAGAAGGAGGTTTTGGTCATTTGTATCATCCAAGAATTGTTCATTCATGTAATGTATTGGAGGTTTCCCCATCTAAGTGGCTTATTTCTAAGGCGTTAATATCTCTTTTCTTCTATTTTTGGAGCTGGTTTCACAACATTTGGTATTAGAGCTTTTGATTCTAGGGTTGCGCTGCTCCAAACAGGTCATCGTGGCATTTTCACTAAAAAAAAATTTCTATGAAGGTTTAGAAGCTGAAAGTTTTAGAGTGTGAAGCCAAAATCCTGAGGAACATCTTCGCAAAATTTCAGAGCTTGGTTTGCAATATTTTCGAAGGTATGATCTGTGGAAGTTAGGTCTTTTTGCAGGCTCCTAAATTTCACTTAAAAAGGTCATCGCAGAATTTTTGCTATAAATTTGTTTCTACGAAGTTTCAGAAGCTAAAATTTTTAGAGAGTGAAGCAAAAATAATGAGGAACATTATCGAAAAATTTCAGATCTTGGTTCGAAATATTTTCGAAGATATGATCTGTGGAAGTTAGGTCTTTTTCAGGCTCCCAAATTTCATCTTAAAGAGGTTATCATGGTAAAATCTTCATAACTCTCTCTCTGAGCATCAGATTGGAATGATGTAAAATGTGACCATAATTACACGGATTGTAGTTTCTTTTCTATCAATTTTAGAGCCAAAGGAGGAAACCGTGACACGTGGCAAGTCGTAAAATTTCGATCTACTGAACCAGTCCATAATTAGGTCATCGTAGGAGATTGGGCACAAATTTGTCTTAAAGAATCAAAATTAGGTCATACCTGTGGCATTAGAAGGAGAATTCAGAGGGCTACTATAGTGACAAATTTCAGATATTAAAGATCTGAAATCACAGAGATAATTCAGTTTCAATATCAAGCTCCTCAAAAGCAAGAAAAAGGTGTGTATTTGGTTTTTAAAATTGCATAACATTGGTTTGAAAAAGCAGTTTGAAGTGATTCCAAAGGAATATTTTAGAATTTTTATCAGTATTGGGTTCTATAATGCCTCCAAAAAATAATTCCATACCCATTAAGCCCTCAAAAAGCTATACTATGACGCATGAAGAGGAAGAATTGCAGTATGAGATATGAAAATTACGGTACCAAGTGCAACAATTTTCGATCTTACGAAGAGCAACTGAAGATTACATAGATGGTTTAAAAGCAGAAATGGAGGCTAAGTTGGATGGTTTTAAGGATCAAATAATAGCTAATATGGATGATAAATTAGTGGAATATCACAATGAGCATCAACAACAAGTTCTCCAACTCTCAAAGGATAACCTAACTTTGGTGCAGAATCTAATGAAACAACAGGAAGATCAACATCACATCGAAAGAATTTCTGATGCAGTCACAGAAACAAGAACTCGACAAGTACGATCAATTTTATAATATCTCAGCAAGTGGAAGAACTTTCTTGTAGAAGATTCCACATGGGAGGATGAGAATTTTATACAGAAGCATTAAGAAATAATCAAGCGTTGAGGACAACACTTGTTTGAAGGAGAGGGGCATGTTAAGTCCCTATATTAATAGTGTAGTCCCTTAATATGTTAGTGTAGCCCCCCTAATTGTTATTGTTGTACCCCTGTAACCCCCATATTGTTATTATTGTGCCCTTACATTATTATTGTTAGGTCGGCTAGGATTACATTGTGGCCCCACTAGGATTATATTGTGGCCCCATGGACTCCTATATATAGAAGGATGTTTTGGTCATTTGTATCATCCAAGAATTGTTCATTCATGTAATGTATTGGAGTTTTTTCCCTCGAAGTGACTTATCTCTAAGGCGTTGATATCTCTTTTATTTTATTTTTGGAGTTGGTTTCACAACATTTTTTTTCCCATGTGTGATACGTCGCACCATAAAATTTTATTGTGTGACACATCAAGAGATGAAGTATTTTGAATATGTGACAAAGATGCTGCATGTGGAAAATTTTTTAGGTTTCAAAGTGTAAAAAGTGGAGGAATAATCTCTTAGGACCATTTTTACCGGCGAGTCCCAGCTTGGAAAAATGGGCTCTGAAACCTTCTGAGATAATTTTGAGGCATAAAATGACGTTTTTTGCGGGTAAAACTTTGTCACTTTAGAACAACACCTTTTTACCTTATTCTAAACATAGAGACCTTTCTAATGACACACGAATAACGTCAATTGGAGTTTGTATGCGAAAGTTATGTTGCTCAAATGTTGATCTTCCTGTTTTAACCACCATAATTAGAGAGGATGCCACGTCAACCCCCATAATTCATGGAAGATGGGCTAGCCATGTGATTATGTTGTAGACAACTCCAGAAGAGTCTATATTGTAACTCTGGCTAAGAGTTGAGGTAGTTAAACCTAACCACTAGTAGGCTATCAAGCTGTGTTATAAATGGGCCACTAGGAGGAAGAGGGGTTTCATTCTTTTGATTGCATTTGTTCCATAGTTGAGAAAAAATAGCCAAGAGGGATAGGATATAGAACAAATTGAGAGGATTTGTGCACCGTAGTAGCCCACAAGGCACATGCCATACTTCTTTGTACTCGTAGAATTTTTCTATTCAAAGAAAGATATAAAAGCGACCTCACCTTATAGCTGGGTTTCTCTCCCAAAATGGTTTCCTAGGTCATATCTTGTGTCAAATGTGTGTGTGAGATTTTATTTTTTGTTCTCCATTTTCTTCGTAATTTTTAATTCACATGCATGCACTATTAACAATATTCCACCTATCCAAAAATATAAAAGGAAAAAATGTAATAGTGTATAATTTCATATTTTAAATACAATTTTATAAGATTTGTTGTGAGGAATTGTCCAGTGGAATATCCAAGGTAGTTTATGGATCATATTGGTATAAGAGCATGTTTTGTTCGGTACTTTGCAGAAATTTTCAAGGGATCTAAATCGACTAGGAAAAAATTGTAAAACTTTAATCATGGCCAAGGAATCTGTGAATAACCCTCATGATCCTACAAAGGAGAGGTTTTCATGGATGGAAAAATAATTCACAGATATAAATTGTAATGTAAATATACTCACGGTGGCCCTGAGAAATAAGATTTGGATATTTGGAGAATATGGGGGTTATATTGCATAGGAAAAATCAGAAGGGAGATCAGGAGATCAAGAATAAATAAATAAGTAACTGAAGAAAGAACTTGGAAAAGATCAACCCAGTTCGATTCTTGTGAATCAATCACAACCCTGGTTCAAAATGGAGGTGAATGTTGATATCAAGCCGTACCAGGACAATATTGATGCTCTAAATCTAAATCATTGGTTTTAGCAACAGGAAGTGTGTTTCAGTGTCCATCAAATTGAGGAAGAATAGAAGTTTTATTTGCACCACTAAAATTAGAGGGCCATGCCCCGACTTAGTGGGAAATCCACATGAAGACCCCAAGGTTGGAGGGAGAGCCTCCAATGACTAATTTGGAGGAATTTAAAACCCTTATTAAGTCACATTTTTACCTATTGGGTATGTACAGTAATAGTGGATCCAGTGACACTACTTCAGGAAAAATCCAGGGAAAAGCGTGCAGGAGTACAATGTAAGGCTCAGATTGATTACCATAATGTTGGGTATCTCCCAAAAGAACCTAGATGTACACCTAAGATATTTATGGGGTTTACACCATAATTTGCGAGAGAAAGTGATGTTGTTCAAGCCAAAATTAGGGGATGAGGCTTATGTATAAGCGTATAACCTAAAGAACATAGGTCTGAAGAAAGAAAAATCAAGTGAATAAAAGTAAAAGGAGAAATATGACACTTCTAAGGTGGGGAAGAGAAGCATAAATGGGGAAAGATAAAAAAATTATAGCCACTACACACCATTGAAAATATCCTAACAACCAGTGGCAACATTGGTGGTCATATAGAGGATAAGTGTTGGAAGTTACATCTAGAGCTTAACTCGAAGAACAAAAAGAAAGACAATAAGAATGGGAATATTGTGGCCACTTATTCAATAAACCAAGTTGAAAGTGGCTTAGATGTGGATGAGAATATCATTTGTATGTTAGTGCAAAAGAAGGTGAATCTGAGTAACCTTCAACAATATGAAGAAAAATAAATGGCCAAGCTCTTCCATACAAAGATACTGGTTAAGAAGACCAATATTGATGCTCTATTTGACTTAGAATCGCAAGTGAATCTCATTTCATGAGAGACGATCAAGAAATTGGGATTGAAATTTCATGATCATCCAATCCCATATCCATTGGGATGGGTAAATATGGATGCAAAGCTGAAGGTAAAAAAACAATGCAAAATTATATGTGACATTAGTGTTGATTTCATTCATGAAGTATAACTATATGTGGTTCCTGTTGATGTATGTGGAGTTGTGTATGGGAGTCACGACATGTACATGTGAGATGCAATATTCATGCAGAGAGACAACTGATATCAGTTTTTCAAGGATGGAAAATTGTTCACATTGATGCACACAAATGAAATTCAAAATTTTTGCTGGTAAGTGTCAACCAAGCCAAGAAATTGATTAGTTCCAACAAGAAGTATGTTTTATTTTTTTTAAGAGAAAATCAGTTTGTAGAATATTCAGTAAGAGACAAGGCATCCCTGAAGGGGTGTACTAAGAAATAGAAAGAACGGTTGGAAGAGCTGTTACATGCATACATGGATGTGTTCCGAGAGCCTAAAGGGTTACCACCTAAGAGGGAAGTGGAGCATGAAATCCAACTATTTCCAAAATCATCATTACCAAAAAATGGGTTGTATAGGAAATATGTTATAAAAGCAAGTGAGGTGACAAAAAAATTGCAAAAAATACTGGAACATGGTTTCATTTAACTAAGTTCATCACCTTGTGGGTCACCCATCATCATTGTGCGAAATAGGGAAAATACTTAGCATATATGTATTGATTACGGGGCATTGAACAAAATCATACTCAAGAACAGGTACCCCTTTCACAATACAAATGATTTGTTGGATCAATTACAATAGGCGAAATTCTTCACCAAGATAGACTTAAAGTCTCGATGTTTGAGTTAGATAACAAGATACTTGGAATACCTTCTTCAAAACTAGACAAGGTTTGTATGAGTGGTTAGTCATGCCATTTGGCCTATGTAATACACTATCTATGTTTATGAGATTAATGAATGATGTATTGCACCTTTTTATAGATTCATTGTTATTGTATATTTGGATAATATACTAGTATACAATGCTACCTAGGAGGAGCACATCTCATATTTGGCACATATGTTGGGGACATTATAGAAGCACGAAATGCTAGAAAATCTGAAGAAGTGGGATTTTTCACAATAGTTTGGTGTATTTGGGGTATGTGATAGGTGGAGGAGAGCTAAAGATATATCCTGCCAATATAGAGGCCATCATGAAATGGTCAGTCTTACTCATGGAGATTTTCCTGAAGATGAACCACGGTGGCTTGGTTCGAAACATTGAATTTATAAAAAATGGATGCAATTGATCCGGAAAACATCTCCACACAAATGTTTTTGAGGTCAAGAGTTTCATTGGGAAACAAAGTAACTGAGGAAATTCATAACCTCATTTTCAGTGGTAGCAACACCGCTCCATGCCATAACATCAAGTGACAAGAGTTTCCAGTGGAGAAATGGTCAGCAGGGGGCTTTCAAGGAGCTAAAGAAGAAGACAAGTCAACACAGATTATGGCATTACCAAACTTGAAACAACCATTTGAAGTGGAGATAGATATGAGTGGCTATGACATGAGAGCAGTCTTGATTAAGGGAGGAAGGCCTATATGTTACGATTCTGAAGTATTTCATGGGGTAGTTATTAACTACCCTCCCTACAACAAGGAGATTTATGCCCTGCTGCAAGATGTGAAGAGGTGGAAGCACTATCTGATGGGAAAGGAGATAGTAATCCACACATATCACCAACCAATATAGTATTTGGAGGCCCAAAGTAAGCTACAACATACCAGACATTACAAGTGTATGAGTTTTCTACTATAGTTTCATTTAGTGATTAAGTACAAGAAGGGAAAGACAAACAAGTTGGCCGACATGCTCTCAAGGCCACCCACATTAAATATCACAGATTTGGGTACTCTTGTGAACATGGAGTCATTCACCCATGATGCATACATAGAGGCATATTCAAAGGATGATGGCTTCAAGGAGGTGTTTCAAAAGTTGTAGAGTCAGAGTCATGTCCACGATGGTGACAATACCATTAATTATCATCTTCGAATGGGTTACTCTACAAGCTAGATAAGCTATGTGTTCCTAAAGGTGAGTTGTTGGCTTTATGGGGCCCTGACCTAGATTAAGATAGTCTGTGAAGTCCAACAAAACACACTATTACCAGCCCTTTCGGAAACGATTTTCTTGCGTAGACCGATGTCACACTTGAGGAAATATAGGGGGATGCTAGAATAATGTTTCTGCATCCAGAGGGATATAAGACAATGGATTTAGGGCCTTTCCTTCTTATCAAAACTCCACAGGTTAGATCTATCAATATTACTAGTGCCGTTCAACACAACTGTTGAACTTGCTCACAAACTGTGCAATCTTACTTTTTCATGTATTAAACACAGTAAATAATCATAAAACATATTGCATTATTAAGTTACAGAACAAAACCATTATTCAACATGGACATTCATAATAGTAAAAAAAAGAAACACATCATTATAACTCATATTTCCTCATCAATTCATTCATTAACATCCAGATTTATCTCATACATCCACTTTCCACCCTGTGCACACAACTGCAAGGGCATGTGCACACAACTGCAGTATTTCCTAAGGTCTCTGTGCACATAGCTGCGAGAACCTTTTCATCTAACCTAAACCATAGACTCTAACTCAGTCTTACATCCAAATGCATTGCATATCATCAATCATAACCTTCACTTCCTATGAATTCTATCTAAACTCGTTACATAGATCTAGCTTTTACAATACCATGGTCCAAAACCATGGGTGGAGTCCAACGTTCATCAAAAATCCCATCTCGTTACATAGTTAAGGGGCTTTGACCCACCCAAAAGTCCCTAAGACCAAAAATATACTTTGTGATGCATTCTCCACACCACGATTTGTGGAGTCTTGACTTCACAGGGGATCCAGGTTACAACAGGCCCACAACATAAAACTGTGACTTGTCCCGAGTAACAATGGTGGTGCATCATATATATTTGATTTGATGCTGCTCAATGCATCCTTTAATGGAGGAATTGTATCAACACACTGCTTTGAAAAATCCTGGACTTCTCCGAGCAGCGGTTCTGTGATGGATTTGACCGCCTTCTGCTCCAACCCATATGAGTTGTGTGCAACTCTTTAAGCTTCTTCTCCACAGTTTGGGAAAGCGGATTGGATTCAACTTCCCATAGCTTCATCCTGGCGATGAATAGCTTGTCTTTTCGGCGCAAATCCTCAATCTATTCCTATAAGACTTAACGCTATAGGAGACAGATAATTCTCTGAATAGGTGCCAAAGTCTTTGTAGTGATCTTGATTTGTTCCAACTGCTCTTGCTTCTCGTGTACCTTGGTCTCTATATTCTACACTTGTGGGTCCCCCTGCAGTAAGGACTGGACATCCAAAGCTTTGCTAAATATGCTCGTACAATCCTTTATTTGAGACTAAATCTGCGTTGTGGCAGCCTTCAACTCCGCTGAGCATTGCTCTCAAAATTTTGGTGGGGTAGCAGGCTGTAACTTCATCTATAGCTAGATGATCTTAAGTTCCATATCAAGTCATACTTCATCTACTTTGGCCTTGGAGTCCTTGACAGTTGTGGCTATCTTGGCCACTTTCTCCTCAGGTGCAACAACAACCTGAATCTTGAGCTCTGGTAGCTCGCTACAGGACTTTGAGATTGCTTCTTCTAACAGCTATCGCTGTGCTTCCTCAGCCTCACGTTCCTAAATAGAAACCTGTTTCTTTGCATCCATGCTCTAGTGTTCCTATTGTGTGTCCTGAATAACTAGAAAGGTGCGTTGCTGCTCTTGGATCTTTAGCTCCTCGATGATTCCTGGATGGAACTCATAAAACACTTATAGTGGCATCGCAACAAGATTCAATGTTGTATTTTGCCACAAAACTGTTGGTTTCTATTGCTATGCCTTATTGAAAAACAATGTGCTTGCAGGAATAGGCACCGCATGGGAATCTGTAGTTAACGCCAAATCCTATGCAACTGTACTCATACTCGTCTATGCGCTGCTTGGTAGAACCACGCTCACTCATAACATGCTCGCTTGCACTTGCAAATCTTGTAACCCCTTGTGCACATCCTCCACCACCTTCTTTTATTTCTCTTCTATGTTACCCCAAAAGTCCTCGTTTGTAGAAATTATACAACAAGCATGTATATCTTGGATTCACCCGATCTAACAATGTACTAAAGTTAAATACTGAATCGCTTCTACAAATCTTTTGTGGAATTAAAAACACAATCTATAATCACATGAACATGAAGAAATATCAATCACACACAACAAAGATAATTTCCCGGGGAATGCTTGCTGCTCAAAACCCCTCTATCATATATTGTGTATTCCATAAGGAATCATGAAACAATTGCATGAAATTCTCCTCACAATATTCCTCCTACATTCAGCTAATTGTCTCACACTGATCCAGACAAAATTGGGACAATACTCAACCAATTCTCAACTTGTCTTCAGCCTGCCTTGCTCACGTAATTCCTAATGAATGCAATCCCTAATCACAATTAATTTCAGCCTTCCTCAACTGCGCTATGTATCATGGGCATCCTATGGTGTTTTAACTACACCTAGGTAGCCTGCTAATATCACAACTGATAGTTACACTTCCCTTTCACCTAGATCTCAACTAGGTCTCCACTGGAACTGACATGCATGCAACTAATAATAGTAAATCCTCAGTTGCATGTGAGTTCATTGATTGTGAATTGAATAAAATTCAATTCACTTTATCTCTCACTAGTGTATCTTCAGTTACAACTAGAACAACTGAGTTTAACTCACTTAGTTGAGTTAAACTAATTACAGCCTACATTAACTAATGCACCATTGCACTTCCAACTCTGTTACAACTAGAATTACTCTGCATGCCTCACCAACTACCTCTAACTTGAAATCCACTAGCTAACTGAGTTTATAACTCTCAGTTAACTATTACAATTTATCATTGAGAATAGATTATAGTTTATTGTCCATCTTAATTAAGGGATAACCAAAATAGACATGCACCAAAATATCCTTGTGGGACACACCATAGTGTAGGTGCTTACTGCACTAGGTGTGGGTGATGAATGTTGTTTCTGGATGCCAATTTCACTATTTATTGTTGCAAACTTCAACATCGTTGACCTAGCGCACAACATCCCCAACCTCAGCAATGTCCCCCTTAGTTAGTACCATGTCTTGTGGACCAATGGATATATCCAACTTAACCTTCTTTCGCACGCCACCCTTCTGTGGCTACTTTCTCTTTGTGGTAAACGAAGAAGGGGAGCCAAACAAATATATTCCTAGATCACCACCAATAGCATCATCCCCACCAGTGTTCAGAGTCTTTACTTCAATATATTTTTTCCTAGTTTGCGTAGTGGGCTTTGCCCCACTTGTTCTTGCCGCAAAGTTAACCAGTAATTTGGCCAGTGCCTGATGAGGGTTTCATCGTCTTCTTCTTTGACCATGTAATTCTTCACCTGTATGTGGATATGGTGGAAGTCCATTTTTAACTCTGCAATCTATCGATACTATTCCACAATCCTCGGTGACAACTAGGGTGTTTGGTTGATCATTGTCCTTAAGCTCATCTCCATGCCCACCCATAAAAAAATGATTAGAAATAACCCTTTCTAGTTATGTAAAATTCCATAGTGAAGCATATTGGGCTGCTTTGCATAGATCAGGGTCTGCATTGAAATGTGATCTTTCAGGATCCCTCCATTCCATTAAGGAAATCAGAAGCAGGAGGCACGTGTAGTGGAACTACTCGCCTTCTTCCTGCAGGACTATGCAATACTTGAGGAACTCTTGACATAAATTTCCAACCTAATTGTATACCACGCCCTTGGTGCACTCCACAAATAATGTAATTACATATGAAAAAGCCTCCTCTTCGCAACTCTTCCTCATGATTTTTCTTACCAATATTTGTGCAGCGAAGAACAACTTTTTGTCAGAGATAGAACTAATGAAGTATCCCAAGGTCCCTTCATAAGCCCATATTCGTTCTTTATTTGGTATGAAAGCTTCTTGTCTTGGATTTTTCCCACAAAAGCTTATACGGGGTTCAATCCTTGACAAGGAAGCACTGTAATTCTCTTGATCAACAACTCCGTAGCCGGGATCTTCTTCCCCAGCCATAAACAACTATCGTGCATCAAGGCCAGCAGCTGGCGCACATAAATAGTATTAATTTTACTTCACCCAAAGTGCAGTAAGTACAAAAAGTTGAGTATCCCTGCGTGTTGGATACTCTTTACCCATTTCATTAGCTCAAATCATGTGAGTCTGCATCGAAATGACTGCTGGCGCAGATACCGATTGGGTTCAAATTGAGGGTACTTGATTCTGTCATTGAAATCCCAGTCCTCCATTTGAAAATAGGGAATCTTAGCCAGTAGATCACCTTCAACTACCACTTCTTGAGGAATTAGCGGAGTGAACACCTTATACTTCACTGCGTCAGGGTCCATCACCAACTTCTTAGCCTTTGGCTTCCACGACATAATATAAGGAGGCATCCTGGAGAGAGGCTCAACCTCCTCAGTTTCAATTTCTTCTAATACCTCCTCTGCCTCCTCATCCTCTTCTGACTTGACTTCCATGACTATTTCCTTTCGCAGATGATGGGCTGCCCTAGCTTGGTAATCCTTTGAGAGTTTCTTCTAGGGAGAGGATCACACTACTGGTTTCTTAGCCTTCGCGGACAGAGCCGCACCTATGGTGCGCTGTTTGGGCGAACGCGGCCCTATGACAGTCACTGGTGGTGTAGCTATCATGATGGAATCTAATCCTCTCTGGAGAAATTTTCGCTCGATTTCTTCGAAAATATTCTTGGATATGTAGCAGCTAGCTTGACTCTCTTGTAGACATCAATTATCTTTTCTAACACTTAGCACGCAAAGTGTATGAATGGGGAGTGGGCTCCTTTATTTATAGAAAGTTTTGAATTCAAGTCACTTCATTGTTGCTAGATACTCTCCATAAATGCTAATTTGGCAGTAGATCCACTCAAACATTCCCATTAATTGCATTCCTCCCACTCCTCTTAATGGATACATCGCTGTCCAATCATATCTAACTGTTCCAACAGTCATAATTTGGACAAAATTTGCGAGTTTCATCCCTTCATTGAAGTCCTACTACCTTTGGCGTAGTAACCTATGACTACGTCTAGATTCAGTCTGCTGCGCAGGACCCCTACTATGCTGGAGCCATCCCCCAACACAAGCGGTTTGCGTTTGTTACCCATGAGATCCACAGATCTCCTCCCACAACATAGTCTTGGGAACCATGTCCCTCCCAACAAAGTGTTGGCTATATTCATGAGTCTTTTCCCACATCGTAACCCAATCCAGATGTATTAGGGTCCTTGGTTCCTTATTAATACAGAAGAATCCTATTGTTACTTGTTGAAACACTTCAGTAATGCATTCCCAACCATCCACGAATTTATACATTACAAGAACCCTTATACCATCTCATCGAAATCCGTAGTTCCATGGCACAATTATGTCTCAAGGTACCATTGCTGAGGTATTGTCTCCAAAGAATGAAAGAACATATGCACCCATTCCGGCCGAGTTTTTTTATCCCGAAGCTGTAGTCTAACGAGCTAAATGCTCGCGCGGATCCTTCTGACCATCATACTTCTCCACAATCTTCATGTCAACCTGACGAAATATTTGTAGAACTCCAGCCAACTGCCTATAATATTTCTGAGCGCATCCTACCATCGGGCTAAAGTGGAACTTAATGCGATGTCTAGAGCATCATACATCTGCTCCTTTGGCACTTTCCACTCAAAATATTCCAAGAACAGTACAAAATTCCTAGTTCCATTGTAAAAGGGAAAGTCATGCACTTCTTCTTTGACACAACACAAATATTTTGGAACCTTGTTACAACGCTTCATGGTTGCTTCATGCAATCTATTCTGCTAGTTTTCCAAATCTTCGTCTGAATCAGGTGTGCACGAACTATCACTCTCCCAACATATTCCATATATGGTGGGATTAATCCAGTCTTTGTCATGTGCAGTAAGATGATAAATATGATCAATCATAGGATCACCATACTCATGCTGGGCAGGTTCTGTATAGCGCACACCTCCAGGGGGATTTAATGGCATAAAAAATTAGGTACTATCCTTCTCAAACACCATTTTCCTATCCTTCAGGTTTATTATAGCATCCATATCATATGCCCAATAAAATATTAACAACACGAGGTAAGGATTACTATAATCAATGATGTTGATCACCTCAAAGTCAACTAACACACTTGTACCATCAATATCTATTTTCACTCCCTATAAACACCCCATAGGGATGATATTATGCTAATTTCCATCCTCAGCTAAATAGGTGACCATTACAACTTCGTCTTTCCCATCCACTCCAATGTCTGTTTTGGAAGAACATTAATATCCGATCCTAGATCCAGAATGACTTGATCCATCTCATAATCTTTGATCTGCATAGTTAATTGCATGTCCTGACCAGTTATCTTCTTATTTTTAACACTTGGTTTACTGCGCGCTGTTCCATTCACAACTCTTCTTTACTAGCACATTTATCAAGCAACTCCTGCAATCCTTCTACAACCCTTTGGTCCCTTAAAAACTTCATGTATGTTTGTAAGAAATATGTTAGGATCAACGGATCAACTCCCTTACTTAAACATTCTCTTTAGGATTATTTTCTACTGGGAAAAAATGTCTTTGCGCAGTCGATGTCACAACCTTAGGATTCATAAACGATTTCTTCACTTCCATGAATGTCTCTTTTTCACGATTTTCATCAAACCCATCAATCTTATCTTCAAACTTCCTTACCCATGTCTCCGGTACAGACCTATGCCCGCTTGTGCAGTTTCCTCTAATATTCATACCACTATGCGTGACTATGATAACACTTGGATCTCCTTGGCACAGTTCAACCGTCATCATCTGTATGTTTTGCGCTAGCTGCTGGTTGCAATTCTCTTGCTTCTTAGCTAAAAAAAGGGGACAATTTTATATTTCATGACCAAATTCCTTACAATACTTATAGGACACAGTAGTATAATTATGGCGATCTCGAGCAAAGTGTCTAGGCTATCGACAGTTGTAACAAACGATCTATCCTTGACCTCGACCAACACTTCCTCCTCGGCTGTGCCTTTGGCCTTGAAAACCTCCTCGCATAGTTGGTGAAACCACAGCTTCACGACCTTCTACTTGCATTTGATATGCGCTCAAAATGTTCTGCAACATTAGATCTTAGCTCCTACAATTATGTTCATACTTCGCAACTGAACTACATAAGTTGTATAAAAGTTGCTTTTCCAATCTCACCAAATTTTGTGATAAGTGACAAAAATCGGTGGAATGTTGGCCTGCAACTTCGCATATACTACACCATACATTAGGCCCTGCACTTGGCCCTCTGCTCAATCTAGGTTTTAATAGATTTAGTATCCCAGTGCCCACATAGTCTCTAAAATTAGGACACTGGTCCTTGTAGTGACCCTCGGGCTTGCATTTGATACACTGGATTTCTAGGTGAACCTCCTTTCCCTTGTTTAGATCCTGGAGCTCTATGTGAAAACTTGCCAACTGAGTCTGAATTTGTTTCACCCCTATGCTTCCATCAATTACTGGTGAAGCCTCCAGCTTCATCGTGATCTCTATTTATTCAGCCTGAGTTGCGATATTCTGTTGTGACAATGGAAATCTAAGATGAGGAAAAAACACAACAATAAACCACTCTTTATGTTGTTCGTCCGAGATGTTAGAGCTAATATGACTCAACAATGTCTTAAATCACTTATTTACCTCCCACACAGTCTTAGTAGTCAACTACTTAATCTATTTTATCTCAGTGATATATTGGGATTGCGACTTCAGTTTCTTGAATTCAACATTCAACACAGTCTTTGTTTCAGCTAATGAAGCATTTGCATTCGTTGTAACAAATTCATGTAACAGGACAATTCTCGATCTTGCAACACAGTAACCAAATTCTCTTTCTTCATATCTTTGTCTGTAACATTCTGTGAACTCCATATCACTTCTACTACAAACTAGAATTGTTCAGGGTCATATGTCCCCTTGAACACAGGAATCTTCGGGAGTTGGGCCATGGTGAATGGGGGAGGTGGAGGTGGATGGAGTGATGATGGGGGTGGAAGGTTGGTGAATTTCCTCAACACTTTGCTGACTTTCAGATCTCAATGACAAACTTCATGGAGTAGTAGGGTTGTTTTATCCTTTCTAAGATTCAAACAATGGTCTATGTTTAGTTTCAATGTACGTACCCCAACCTATTCTAAATCAATTACTGATTTGCATAGCACTAGGTTCTCTTTCTTCAACCATCAATCTAAGCGCAATCACAGTATACCCTTTTCACACAATAGCATTTTAATCCATAAATTCAGTGAATTCAGGTACTTACTTCACAGGCCTTTGAAAATTTTGTGCTCTACTTCAATATAGGAGACAACGGTCTCGATCGCGAACTCAGTAATGAATCCCCCAAGGATGCTATCAATCTAGTATAAAAAACTCTCACGATCTCGTTATCATTATTTTTTATTTTCTCAATCAAATCTAGGGTCCACACAGTAGGTCTATTATTAAAATACCACGTTTACATAGCTAGCCTTGAGATCCACTTGTAGAGATCGCTAGAAAATGATGCAAAGAAGATCTCATACTGATTTGTATAGATATACATCTGTAACCAATGTTCAGTAGAGATACAAAAACTTATGTTTTCTTGTGCAACAAACTCACGTTATTTCATATCTATCCAATATTCAATCTCTTTCTTAGATGGATGCCACATCCAGCTATCCGTTATTCAGATCTCGATCCCAGAAACATAACAATTTGTTGGATTTATGGGGCCATGACCCAGGCTCAGATAGTATGCACAGTCCAACAAAACCCACTATTACCAGCCCTTTCGGAAATGATTCACTTGCGCAGACCGAAGTATCATCCAAGGAAATATAAGGGGATGCTAGAACTAGGTTTCTGGATCTAGAGGGATAGAGGACAATGGCTTTAGGGCTTTTCATTCTTATTAGAACTGTGCAGGTTAGATCTATCAATATTACCAATGTCGTTCAACACAACTGTTGAAATTTATCACAGACTGTGTGATCTTACTTATTCATGTATTAAACACAAAATAACCATAAAATAGACTGCGTCATTCAGTTACAGAAAAAAACCCTTATTCGGCATGGAAATTCATAACAATAAACAAAAGCAACACATCATTATAACTAATATTTCCTCAACAATTCATTCATTAACATCCATAACTATCTCATACATCCATTTTCCACCCTGCGCACATAGCTACAAGGGCCTGCGCACACAACTATAGTATTTCCTAAGATCTCCGCGCACACAGCTGCATGAGCCTTTTCCTCTAACACAAACCATAGACTCTAACTTCGTCTTACATCCAAATGCATTGGATATCATCAATCATAACCTTTCCTTCCTATGACTTCTATCTAGAATCCTTATATAGATCTAGCTTTTAAAATACCATGGTACAAACCATGGGAGGTGTCCAACGTTCATAAAAAATCCCATCCTGTTGCATAATTAAGGGGCTTTAACCGACCCCAAATCCCCTAGGACCAAAAATGTAATTCGTGCTTCGTGCCTCAATCTGTGGAGCCTTGACTTCACAGGGGATCCAGGCTCCAACATGAGCAATTGCAACTGATTAGAGAGGCTCACATCTCCAAGGTTGTAGGGAATTTTGGTGTAGGAAAGATCGTGGCCAACTTGCAGATGTATGTGTATTAGCCCAAGATGTAAGAGCAGGTAGCTAAGTTCATAAGAAGATGCATGATTTGTTGTACCAACATTCCTAACAACAAGAAACATGGTCTATCCACCCTTTCCTGTACCCACTCATCCTTAGGAAAGAATTTCCATGGACTTTGCGGGAGGTTTACCAACATTTAGGAAGGGACATGAATACATATTTTTGGTAGTTGAAAAGTTCAATAAGATGTGTGTTTTTATGCCCTGTAAAAAGACTATAAATGGGCAATAAGAAAAAAACTTGTTCTTTGAACAAGTCTGGGTACACTTTGGGATACCATGGAGCATCGTTTCAGATAGGGAAACAATATTTCTTAGTGCATTCTAGACTAAATTTTTAGAGAAGATGGACACAAAGTTGAAGAGATCTACAACATTCCATCCACAGACAAATGGGAAGAAAAAAAATCAGTCAACAAGACTTTGGTGCAACTTTTGAGGGGATACAACCATAAGAATCTGAAGACCTAGGATGGAAATATGGTATGTATACAACATTCTTACAAAAACTCATTATACACTTCTACGATATCCCCATTTCAAACTTGTTTTGGATATTTGTTGCCTTCACCTTTGGACATTGTATATGGGCACCAAAGAGGAGTGAGGGAAGATCTTAGAAGAGATGCATTGAGGGTTAAAATTTTTATAGAGAAGATTAGGAAGATCCATATATAGGTATAAGAGACACTGCAAAATTCACAAGAGAAATATAAGGCCATACATGATCAACATAGAACAAAGAAATCATTCAAGGTGGGATACAAAGTATGGATACAATTGAACAAGGAGAGGCTACAAGGGCTTGGTAAGAAAAACAATGCTCTAAGGTATGGTCCCTTCAAGGTATTGGAAAAGGTGGGTGATAATGCTTATTTTCTCAATTTACCACCATACGTACACATTTAATTAGTTGTCAATGTAGAGAATATGAAACTCTACAAGCCTTTCATGCTAGATCAGGAAGAGGAATAGGTCCTACCTTCTATGGAGGATTTGGAACCAGATGCTCAGGAAAAGTTGACAAAAGATACAATTTTGCAGAAGAGGTCCAAAACTATAAGACAGGGCTAGCATGACCTTTGGAAGATTAGGTTGAAAGGACAACTTATAGGAAAATCTAAATGGTACACCTAAGAGAAGGTGGAGGAAAAATTTCCTCACCTCATTCAGTAGAAGCCTTTGGGGACCAAAACCTCTAACAATGGGGAGGTGTGATCTATATTGGATCATTATATTGTTTTTCATCCATATCTATGCTTTCAAAGTGGAAAATGTGGAGGAATGAAATCTCAGAGCCATTTTTATCAGCGGGTCCCATTTTGGTAAAACAAGGCTTAAAACCTTATGGGATTATTTTGAGTCATTAAACAACCAATTTTTTGTTTTGTGGGGGAAGGGTGGTGTAAAAATTTGCTACTTTATTTCCGCACCTTGTTTTCATATTCTTCACATGAAGACCTTCCAAACTACGTAAGAGTCACGTCAATTAGAGTTTGTATTCCAAGCGCATGAAGCTGAAAAGTTGACCTTCCTGTTTTCATCACCATAATTCAAGAGGATGCCACGACGACCCCCATATTTCATGGAAAATGGGCTAGCCACGTGTTTATGATGTATAAGAATATAAAATATTATATATTATAACTCTAGTTAAGATTTTACATAGTCAAGCTAACCACTAGTAGGCTATTAGGTTGGGTTATAATCGAGCCACTAGGAGGAAAAGGGGTTCCACTGTTTCGAGTGCATTTGTTCCATAACCATAAAAATAAAATGAGAGGGATAGGAGATAAAGAACACAAAGAGGATTTTTGAATTGTAGTAGCCCACAATCCACAGACCATACTTCTTGAATCTTTATACTCGTAGACATTTTCTATTCAAATAAAGAGAGCAGAGCAACCTCACCTTCCAGCTGGGTTTTTCTCTCGAAAGGGTTTCCTAGGTCATATCTTGTGTCAAATGTGTGTGTGTGTGATTTTATTTTGTTATTCTCTATTTTTTGCATAATTTTTAATTCACATGCATTCCCTCCTAATAATATTTCAGATATTTAGAAATCTAAAAAGAAATAAAGTTGTAATAGTGTACAATTTTAGATTTTAAAAATAATTTTATTAGATATGTTTTGACGAATTGTCCAGTGGAATATACATGCTAGTTTACATATCATACTGTGACACATCAGAAATATGTTTTTTTTTAGGATGAGACAAATATTTCGCATGTGGGAAATTTTTAAAGTGTGATATGTCACATGAGGAAGGTTCTTGGAGGTGTGATACAATGTGTTGGAGAAATATTTTAAGGTTATGCCAAGCCAGGAAAAAATTGAAATTCCTTAATAATGTTGAAACGTGAAGGGTTCCTATAAAAAAAAATGAAATGTCACCATACACTATTGAAACGTCCTTGTACAAATTATCATGTGGTTGGAGAGAGAAATCCATTAATCAACTTCAAAAGGCCATAACTTCTGGTTTGGATCTCATAATTGAGTAACAATATAATTGTTACAAATATCTTGACAAGTGGATTACCTTGGAGAACTCAAAAGTGACCCTAGATGTTGGGTATGTGTTATATTCTTAGCATGACTAGTTGCATGTATTGTTATGTTGTGGCAGACACAATGGGTGGGTTGTAGGGTGGCGATATCTCCCCTGCATGGGGTTTGGTACAATACCCCAATTTTTTTATGTGTACCCACCCATGGTTTTGTGCATGATGGTTTTACCCATGGTATTTTGTAGATTCGGTCAATGGAACTATGCTTATGTTCTAATCCAGGGTTAATGGATTAGGGGTTTACAAATTATTCGACATGTATATAATATATTGTAACATTGAAAGGAATATAATGAAAACATATTCTAGGTTTCCCGGTTTTGGGTTCCACAAGAAAAATCTTTGTGTATATTTTATGTTCAATTCCATTTTATATTTTATGTTTTTAAGAATTTGTTTGCAAGTAATTTCTACACAGGGTTAAAACCTTCACTAGAATCATGTTTTAGAGGAAAAAATTGAATACCTTACCTCCTTAATGATTCTTTTTTTTGTTTTTTTTGTATCAGGAGGGAAACCGTTAACTAGAACCATACAATCATATTTTCCACACAAGATCACATCGCGCTGCTGCCAATGAAAACCCTCCTGGCTGGCATCATCCCCCGCTGACAATACACAACAAGGTTCACAGGCTTACACCTGACGGGCACCCACGAGGTTTGAACCGGTGACCTTTACAAACGAATGCCTTAACAAAACACTCAATCACCAACAAGCCGCCACCCTGTGGGTTCCTCCTTAATTATTCTTGAGGGATTGGGCATCTAACATATTTTTTCTTCTTTGAGGCCCAAATTTATACATGGAAACCAAGCTTGGTGCCATTTGGTGGTTCGATACAAATCAAACACTTGAGACAGATTTAAAGGCCTTTATATATGATTATTTGTATAATTTGTGTAGGTAGCATGTGCCATAACCTATTGAATGATCCATAGAAAGGGTTAATGGAATGGATAAGACTGTAGCTTTCCAAATTATTGGAACAATTTTTGTACTTTTTATTGGGCTCTTTAGCCACTCTTCCACTCTCATAAGGATTGTATAATTTTAATTTACCACATTTTACCATATATAATCACTCTATAAGAGTCTCCAAGTAGTTTTTCTACCAAATCCTTAGATAATAAGATTTTTTTTTTTTTCAGGCCTCATCCTTCTTAAGCCTTTTGAATCACTAATCTCCCCCAATATACCAAAAGAATACCCCCTTTTCTTTTGCACCCAAACTAAATAAACATGTAGCAGTGTCATCTTATAATATTTGAAGCACCTTTAGGGATATAGAAAAGTGACATATGGTACATTATAATGGCCTCAAGAATTTCTTTGATGAATACTAAATGACCTACTTGATACAAATCAAAAGTGTAACATTTTCCCCAATTGATTAATAAACCATTTCTAATATTTTTCTTGTAATCATAAGGCTTAAGAAATAAGCCTAGATATTGCATCCCACCCTTTAGATTAAAATGGAAAAAATGAATAAAAGTAGACATTAAGTCTCTTTCCTCTTTAGCGACACCATGAAAGAATAAATTGGATTTGTCCACATTTATCTACATACCTATTACCAAGAAAAAAAATGTCTATAATTTCTTTGAACCTTATCCAATTCATCCTAGTACCATCACATAATATTGGTTTAGTACAAAAAAAAACATTTAATGTGATAAAGTACAATAATTTTCCACTTTTATTCCTTTTAATGAATCCTAATCTAAGTTCTTCCTTCAGGGCCCTAATTAATCCCTTTGCAACTATAAGGAACAATAAGGGAGAAAGGGGACATCCCTATCTAAGTCTCCTTCCAGGCCTTAAAAACTGAGTTTTTGCTCCATTTATTAATATAGGTGAAAATTTGAGGACAAAAACCTAGATGAATTAAAATTAGTCTCAGTTAAAGCCAGCTCACTCAATTAAAAGCCTTTGAGAGATCCATTTTAACTATAACAACCTTAGGATTCTTCAATTTCATTCAGTGTAAACCTTCTTGTGCTATTTCCACATCCTCGTGTATTTATATTCCCACTAACAACTTAAATTGATCCATTGAAATATGTCTTAACAAAATGAATTTAACTTTTCTCTTTATTATAACAAGGTTACCAACTTAATGAGAACCTTGACATCAAAATAAGAACTCTAACCTAAAATGTTATGAAACCAGCTCCAAAAATAGAAGAAAAGAGAGATCAAAGCCTTAGCAATCAACCACTTCGAGGGGGAAACCTCCAATACATTACATAAATGAAAAATTCTTGGATGATGCAAATGAAAAAACCTCCTTCTATATATAGGGGTCCATGGGGTCATAATATAATCCTAGCTGACCTAACGATAATAATGTAAGGGAACAATAATAACAATATGGGGGTTACAGGGGTACAACAATAATAATAAGGGGTATACACTAATAAGAATAAGGGACTACACTAGTAATATGGGGACCTAACATGCCCCTATCCTTCAAAAAAGTGTTGTCCTCAACGCTTGAGTAGCTCTAGATGCTTCTGTATAAAATTCTCATCCTCCCATGTAGAATCTTTAGTGGGTAAGTTCTTCCACTTGATGGGATACTCTCAAATTGATCGATTTCGTAGCTGTCGAGTTCTTGTTTCTACGACTGTTTCAGATTCCAATATGATTTTTCCTTCCTCATCAAGTTCTGGCAATATTGTTTGAACTGGAAGTTTGTCACCTATAACCTTCTTTAATCATGAAACATGGAAAACTAGATGCACTCGCGAAGAAGCATGAAGCTCCAATTTGTATGCCATAGTACCAATATTTTGCAACACCTTGTAAGGACCATAGTATTTTGGAGATAATTTATTATCCTTCTTAGCTTGCTTGAGGGAAATTTGTTTGTATGGTTGTAGCCGTAAAAATACCCAGTCTCCTACATCAAAAATTTTCTCACTGTGATGTTTATCTGGCTGTTGTTTCATTCAATTTTGTGCCAAATTGAGGTTATCCTTTAAGAGTTGGAGAACTTGCTATTGATGCTCGATGTGATCTTCCACTGATTGCACCTTAGAATTTTCTCTTAAAGATGATGTGATGGATGGTGAATGATATCCATAAAGTGCCATAAATGGGCTCATTTTTGCTGTAGTATGGAAGGAAGTATTATACCACCATTCAGCCAAAGGTAACCACTTGACCCATTGTGTTTGTTTATTAGATACAAAACAATGAATATATCCTTCCAAACATTTGTTCACTATCTAAGTTTGACCATAAGATTGAGGATGATAAGATGAACTATGACCTAGTGAGTACCCAAACAAGAAAATAATTTCGTCCAAAAATTTCCAGTAAAAATGGGATCTCTGTCGCTTACCATAATATTTGGGTTTCCATGTAGCTTTTGAATTGTTTCCATACATGCAGTAGCAACTGTACTTTCCTTAAATGGATGAGATAATGCACAAAAGTGTGCATAGTTGGTAATTCTATCAACTACCACCATGATGACACTCCTTCCTTCGGAATTAGGTAAACCTATGATAAAATCCATTGAAATGTCCTCCCAACGTTGACTTGGAATGGATAAAGGCTGTAGAAGACTCGAGGTCTTAATTGTCTCAACTTTATTTTGCTGGAAAACCAAACATTCTGCCACCAAATTTTGAATATCAGATTTAAGGCCATCCCAAAAAAAAATCTTTCTTCACCCTGTGGTAAGTTTTTAAAAATCCTGAGTGTCCTCCTAAAGGAGAAGTGTGCAATTCCAAAAGAATATTTTGTTTTAGTTGGGAATTCTTACAAAGATATAAGCGATATTTGTACCATAAGGAACCATTTTTCCAACTAAATGTATCATATGTACTAGGATATTGCTTCAACATGAGTGTCCACACTTCTTCATCTTTCATCCATTCATCCCTTGCTTCAATTATCCAATCTGGTTGGATAATAGAAATTTCACAAAGAAATGCTTCCACCTCTTCATCCTTTCTTGAGAGTGCATCTGAAACAACATTTAGCTTCCCTTTTTTGTGGATGATTTCAAAGTCATAACCCAACATCTTTGTGACCCATTTTTGCTACTCTTCTGAAGATACTTTTTGTTCCAAAAAGTGTTTAAGACTATTATGATCATTTTTTACCTTGAAGTGCCTTCCTATTAGGTAAGGTCGCCATTTATTTAGTGCATGTAGTATTGCCAACATTTCCTTCTCATAAATAGCTTTCTATAAATAATTTCCTTTGATTGGATGACTTTCAAAAGCAATTGGTCTTCCTTCTTGCATTAGAACAACAACAATTCCATTTCCCGAGGCATCACATTCCACAATAAAGGTTTTTGTGAAGTTTGGCGTAGTTAAGACTGGTGCTAGGCACATTACCTCTTTAAGATGTTTAAAGGCCTTAGTTGCTTCAGGAGCCCATGAAAATGCATAATTCTTCAATAATGTTGTTAGAGGTGCTGCTATTCTCCCATAATTCTTAACAAACTTGCGATAATACCCTCTTAACCCGAGAAATCCTTGCAATTGCTTTATGGTTGTGGGGACTTTCCATTCCTTAATGGCTTTAATTTTGTTAGGGTCTACCTTAACACCCTCGTGAGATACATTATGACCTAGATATTCCCCCTCTTGAACTCCAAAGAAACATTTGGATGTTTTTGCATATAATTGTTTCTCCTCCAATAATTTGAGCACCCTATCAACATGTTGAACATGATCCTTCTAAGACCTGCTGTAGATTAGTATGTCATCAAAAAATAGTAGCACAAATTTTCTAAGGAAGGGTTTGAAAATGAAATTCATAAAGCCTTGAAATGTAGAAAGTGTAGTGGTAAGTCTAAAAGGCATGACCAAAAATTCATAATAACCCTCATGAGTTCAAAATTCTATTTTTGGAATATCTTCAGTCTTCATTCTAATTTGATGATATCCTGCAAGAAGATCCAACTTGGTAAAATAAATTGCGCCATGTAATTCATCCAATAATTCATCAATCACGGGAATGGGAAATTTATCTTTAATAGTGAGCTTATTGAGCTCCCTTTAATCCAGACACATGCGCCATGACCCATCCTTCTTGTGCACCAATACTACTGGAGCAGAGAAAGAACTTTGACTAGGTTGAATTATACCAGGCTCTAACATTTCTTTAATAATACGTTCAATTTCACTCTTTTGTACATAAGGATATCTGTAAGGCATCAAGTTTGGAGGAAGACTTCTTGGAATCAAATGAATAGAATGATCATGATCATGAATAGGTGGAAGTCCTTTGGGAGTTTCAAACACCTTGGAATGATTGTCCAAGACTATTTGGAGATCTAGAGAAATAAAGGATTTTGATGTTGGAACTTCTAGTGAGCATAATTTTGAAATTACACCTCATTGTTATTTCTTCAAGAATATTTTTCATGACATTAGATCTTATTATCTTTCTCAGATTCCCTGCGATACCCAGTAATTCGATTTCCTTTCCTTTGGAAAAAAAATTCAAAGAAAGTTCTTGAAAATTAAAAGCTACCATCCCCAAAGATTGTAACCATTGTACTCCTAGTATAACATCAACACCTCCCATTGGAATGGAAAGCATTGGACTATTCAATACGTATTCCCCCGTGGTTAGATTGATATTATATCATTTTCTAGAGAAATTTATATTTCTCCCATTTGCAACCATCACTTGAAATTTTGGTGCTAGGTATAGGAAACAATTTGAATTCTTGGCTACCTTAAAATGAATAAAATTATGGGTACTACATGAATCAATCAACACTAATACCTTTTTATTCTTGATATGTCCTTCTATCTTGAGAGTTTGAGGAGTGGAAATTCCTGCCAATGCATTACATGATATGGTCGGACTAATTTCTTCTTTTTCATGAGTCATAGTAGAGTATTATGAGGGCTTAATGGGTGTTGAATTATTTTTAGGGGAAATTTTAGAACCCAATACTATGCTCAATAGGCCCTTGGAATCACTTAAAACTGATTTTTCAAACAAGACTTATGCAATTTGAAAAACAATACACACATTTTTCTTGCTTTTGAGGAGCTTGATATTGAAACTGAATTAAATCGGTAATTGTGGATCTTCAATATCTGAAATTTGGTCCTGTAGTAGCCCTATGAATCTTCTTTCGAATGCCATAGGTCTGACCTGATTTTGATACTTCAAGGCAAAGTTATGCTGAATCTACCACAATGACCTAATTATGGATTGGTTCAGTAGAGCATACTTGTATGATGTGTCACATATCAATGTTTCCTCTTTCGGCTCTGAAATTGATACACAGAAAAAACAGTTTGTGTACTTGCAACCACTTTTTACATAATTCCAATCTGACGCCCAGAGAGAGAATTATGATGATTTTACCAAGGTCAACTATTTGATATGAAATTCAGGATCCTGAACAAACCCTAAATGCCACAGATCATATCTCCGAAAATGTTGCATAACAAGATCTGAAAATTTTATAGGAAGATCCTCAAGATTTGGGCTTCGCTTTGTAAATGATTCAACTTTTGAACCTTCGTAGAAAAAAAGTTATAGTGAAAATTCCATGATGGCCTGTTTAGGTGAAATTCGAGAGTCTGAAAAAAGCCTAACTTCCACAGATCATATCTCCGAAAATATTGTGAACCAAGATCTGAAATTCGTACAAGACGTTCCTCAGGATTTTGGCTTTGCTCTGTAAAAATTTCAACTTCTGAACCTTCGTATAAGAAAAGCTATAGTGAAAATTCCACGATGACCAGTTTGGAGCAGTGAAACCCTAGAATCCAAAGCTTTGATACCAAATGTTATGAAACTAGCTCCAAAAATAGAAGAAAAGAGAGATCACCGCCTTAGAAATCAGCCACTTCGAGGGGGAAACCTCCAATACATTACATAGATGAACAATTCTTGGATGATACAAATGAAAAAGCCTCCTTCTATATATAGGGGTCCATGGGGTCATAATATAATCCTAGCCGACCTAACAATAATAATGTAAGGGAACAATAATAGCAATATGGGGGTTACAGGGGTACAACAATAATAATAACAAAAAGGGGGCTACACTATAACAATAAGGGACTACACTAGTAATATGGGGACCTAACGAACCCCAATTTTGCTCCAAAAACATGAAAAATCACCTCGAAATCGAAAATTAGTGATGTTGCATAACCCTTCTTTTTAGGGTTAAAATTCCAACTGTTTTAAGCCATGAAATTAAAAACCAAAGTCATGATTACGAAAAAACTTAAAATTCCAATAAATTTCAGCTATTACATTAAAGACCAAATATCATGACAAAGAAAAACCTTAAAACTCCTACATTTTCAAATATGGCATCAAAACCAAATATCACAAGTAGAGAAAAACTTAAAATGTCAATATTTTTCAACAAAGACATTACAAGTGAAATATCACTAAAAAACCTTAAAAGTCAACATTTCGCAAATTCTAGCCATTTTTTTAAAGGATTAAAAGACAAGAAAAAAAACAACACTATAAAAGTTTTAAATTTTTACTTTAAAAAAACAACTTTTTTTTTAGAAAAATCAAATTAAATAATTAAAAAAGCGCCTTTCCTCGAAACATTAAAAAAAACAAAAAAATGATTCAAAATCAATATTTTAAATACATTAAGATATAAATTAAAAAATAAATAAAATAAAGCAAATAATAGTAAATTAAAAAAAACAATACTTAAGAAACCTAATAATAATAATAATAATAAAGAAAACAAAATTTTAATTATTATATAATAATAAAAAAATATTGAAATATATATATATATAGATCATATAATCTATGGTAATATGATACCCCTATGGTAACCCTTGTCGAAAAATCCACATAGGCTATTCAATCACTGCAAAGTGACAATGTGGGTGGGGAGTGATGCCCAACATCACCCCATACCTTTTATGCCTTTGGCCTTTTGATATATGTGATGTATTTATGTTATGTTATTTATTTATTTTTTTGTTTTTTAACTTTATTTTTTAATTTAGCGTTTTAGTTTTTATTTTTATTTTTATTTTTGTTTTATTTTTTATTAAATTATATGATGATGATGATGATGATGTTTAACGTCCATTGAGACCAATATTTGGTCTATCGGACCTAAAGAAAAGAGTTATTTAATTTGATTTAAGGTTTTATTTCTATGCTCAAAAAGCTTGGAGAGAAGCCTCTCGAGCTCACTATAATTTTGACATCTTAAAAGGCTAGGAAGGTCAGTATATATATATATATATATATATGATTTTTTAACATAAATTTTTTTATTATATTAAATATATATATATTTTTGTTATGTTTTTATTTTTAAGTGTTTTAGTTTTTTCTAATGAAAAAAAGTTGTAATTTTATCTATAGTAAAAACACAATTATAATCACATATTATTTAAGCATTCATGTGCTTTCTCAGCTTCAAAAAAAAGTTGAAAATTACAAGACATTCCCACCTGTCTGTCTAGTAAAGATAAAATATAAGCTATAGAGTTATTTTGTGCATCAACAAACTTTTTGCTCTCCCGTAAGTGCTCAAAATATGGGGTTCCTTAAAAAAAAGGTTGAATTATATGTCTAATATGGCACCAAAAAGTTTCTCCAATATGTACACATTTTTACAAAAACATACCACCTAAAAAATACATGTATGCCTAGTAAACCTGTTGTCCGGATAAATCGATCTTGCGGACAAGATCAATCTCCCTAGTGTCAGAAGACAATCTAGCAACAAACGAACAACTAATTTTGTCTTTCTCTAAATATATTCATTTTACAAGTAAATTCTATGAAGGTGTCGATCCTACCTTGGATCCAAATGCTTATTCATGGGTGGTAATTATGATAGCATCAAAATGCCAGTGTGACAAAGATGCATATGCAACAAAAAGTTCTTCGTCACAAGAAAATTAATAAAATCTTTTAATAAACCCTGTGATCACTGAAACAAGAAAATATTAAATAGCACCCTATAACCTAAATAATTATAAAAAACATACCTATCATAGTGATAAAAGGAATCTATGAAATAAATGATCGACAACATTGAATTAAACAGTAGAACGACAGTTGCCCAACAAAACTTGGTTATGTAATCTTAAAATATACATAGAACCTTACAACCTTAGCGGTGATTGAAAACCTTAAAAACCACGAGATAGAGTCTCCTCTCCTTTGATAAGTCTTGCTCTTCCTCCGGGAACACATATAGGTATGTGATCTTTCCCTCTCAAAAGCTTACCGGTGAAAGAGTCAATCTCATAACCGCCAAACTCGGTGCTCATAAAGCTTGAACTCTAGTCTCGATCTCCAAATCTAGGTTGGGGCTGCAATACCTCCTTTTATCGACCGATGAGGGGGTTGGGATTCCATAACATGAGATAGAATCCTCCTTCAAATGGATAGACTCCTGCATCAAAGTTAATTCGTAAGAGTGGGGGATACATACTGTATCGAAAGTGTACTCATCCCCAAAAATTCTCATCTAGAACCTTAAATTGACCTCGAGCAAATTTTTAACTGCTTTCTCGCTTTACAGTTTGGAGGGGGGTGCGAAATTGAAAGTGTGTTCCGGTGTGGGTAAATAGCACGATACACTGCGTGGGAAGAGCGAGGGCGGACTTTTATGTTACCTGCATACCCATTCTTTCAGAGGTTTTTAGGGTTTTTCTTCTTGTTTCAGGGCTTGACACGAGGAGTAAATGTTGTAAGACTTGTAGAGGAGGTATGTATGAGTGTTAAAGAGCTCATACAGTCAACAGAATGTTAAGGTGACAGTTTTTAGTGTAACAGATTGCCCCCTAAAGTGCGAAGTCTGAAATAGATGAAGATGAAGTCTGTTATATATGAAGAGTGAAGTACTATCATCCTGTGGACACCCCGGTCGAAACCTGTAAAAACATTCAATGAAAAATATATATATGTAATCATATCATCGCTGAGGTAGGCATTCCCATACTTAGATAAAAAACTAACTAAACTTGTTTTGATACATAAATGATTTTAATATTACATCAATAGTGTAGACACAACATGGGCGAAGTCATCTGTAATGAATAGTCTACTATATAAATGATTAACAAAATTCCTCGTAGCCTGGATGGTAGAAACTAGATCCAAGGTCTTGATTTCTTCTTCTCGAACTAGTACGATTCTATCCATGCGATTAAATGTGTTGAAGTCGAACATGGTAGAAACCACTTGATTACCAGTCAATAATGTAAATTGTTAAAAAGTGTGAGAGTAACCACCAGTAATGTCAATGGATCTCAAAGTACTCAGTACAATCCATGAAATGTGAATGAATGAGCTAAAGTCGAACATGTCATGGAATCATTTGATCGAAGAGCAATGATGCAACCTGTCGTCGAAGGCGAGAAACCTGCCATTGAAGCATGCAGATTTCAAGGTACTGACGATTTCTGGATCAACTTCCTAGATAATGAGTTGTCGTTGATAGAAAGTGATCCGTCGTAGGCAAGCCCACAACACGAAATCATAGATCAATTTTTGAAGAAATATATTGGCAAGGACTGACTCAGGGATGGTCAAAATGGAAGACAAATATTTCGCAAATGAATGGTTTGTTTGAACTGTCCTCTTGAACACATAATGACACTGCAGATGGCTTGGTGACAATTGACCCAAAGCTAATACCCAGAAACTAGATGAAGACTTTCAACGTGGTTTGATTAACTGTTAGGCAAAGGATTTCCCAACCCAGGTGAACAAAAGTGTCGTGTTCAAGAGTGGTTAACGGTTTTCCGAATAATCAAAATGTAACAAACAGGTTCATTTTCCTCTCTTTTCCCCCACCATTTTTGGCAAGTACCTCTTTATTTTTGACAAGCTTGAGGAGAATAGCATTTGCTTGTTTATAAGCTCATCCTTCAGATGAGTCCAACTTAGTTTAAGATTTGAACCCTAAGAAGGAGTGGTTCGTTCCTGTTTGAAATTGAACAGGTCCTTTACTGTTAAATTTTAACGAGTCCAGTATAGGAGAATCTTGGTGTTTTTCAATTTTAGGGAGTCAGAAGAAAAAACTTAAGAAAAATCCATGGGTGTAATTTTTCGTAAATTTAGTCTCTCGAGCCCGAAAAAGGATAAAATAATGTGGGAGAGAACTCTATTGACCGTAATTAGTCAACTTATACCTTTTTCGTAAATAGTCCATTTCAGTCCGTAAAAGGGGTAAACTTATACTGAATGGACGATCATTCATTTACTTTAACGAGTTCGAATAATCAAGTGCTCGGTAATCTTTTCATGTTTAGAGAGTCTGAAAAGGGCTTAAAAAGAGGACTCCAGGGTTTCGCTTTTTCGTAATTTTCAAGAGTCTGAAAAAGTGATAAAAGTATACTTAGGAGTTTCACTTTTTCTGTAAATTTTAACGAGTTCGAAAAAGGGATAAAAATGTACTCATTTGGCCGAATTTCAATTTAATTTACGAGCAGGAAAAGACGGAAAGAACTCGGTATTTTCATGTGTTTTACGAGAATGAAAGATAGCAAAATAATCTCGGGGATTTCATGAGTTTAATGAGTCTTGAAAATAACCGAAATCGACTCGAGATAGGTTTCATTTTTACAAAAGCTTGAAATAGAGAAAAACTATGCTTCAGAGTGGTTTCATTTTTACACAAGCTTGAAACAGAGAGAAAACTGTGCTTGATTCCCCCTAAGCATAACTGCTAGAGCGCATGCCCCCCCAGCTTCATTTCATTCAACTAAGTACACTGCTGGTAATTAATAGCTGGATAGAATGAAGGTTAGTTTATGAGATCATATGAAAGACCCGACCTAAAACTGTAAGAAAATTATGCAAAAAACGGAAATAATTAACCTAAATATATAACTTAACATTTACGAGATCTAGTCAAAGAATCGACTCAATTAGGGGAGGATTTGTTTCATTTTTTAACGAGCTTAACACAGGAAAAGAACTATGCTCATGGAAACGTGTTTCATTTTTTAACGAGGTTGACACAGTAAAAGGAACTTTCCTCTTCTACATGTTTCATTTTTTTAACGAGGTTGACACCATAAAAGAAACTATCCTTGTATCTACTTTCTACAATCTACCTATATAACCTGCTGATTCGTTTTTTAATGAGGTTGACACAGGAAAATAACTGTCCTCATACCTAATTCATTTTTTAACGAGGTTGAATCAGTAACAGGAACTATCCTCTGACCAAATGATTCATTTTTTAATGAGGTTGACACAGGAAAAAAATTGTCCTCATACCTAATTCATTTTTTAACGAGGTTGACTTAGTAACAGGAACCATCCTCATAAACTACTTATTTCTAATCTATCAATCTACTCTCTACAATCTACCTATTGATTCATTTTTTAATGAGGTTGACACAGGAAAAGAACTGTCCTCATCGCCGACTGATTCATTTTTTAACGAGGTTAACACAATAAAAGGAACTCTCCTTACCAGCCACTAATTCCTTTTTTAACGAGGTTGACACAGTAAAAGGAAATATTCTCAGAAACTATTGATTCATTTTTTAATGAGGTTGACACAGTAAAAGGAACTATCCTCAGACCAACTGATTCATTTTTTAATGAGGTTGACACAGCAAAAGGAACTCTACTCAAAAACTTGATCATGGTTTCCAACTGGAAGAAAGACATGTCAATGGACACACCTTGATCATGGATTCCAAGAGGTCTTCATCAGATGGAAGAAAAGTTCTATGAAATGAAGACATGTCAAGGGACTCAAAAGGGATAAAAACATCACGTTCAAATAATCACATAGAGTTTTCCATGTCAATTACCGGATCTAAGTCAAAGGAAGACAAGCAAACAGTGAGAGGCTCGCTTACATCGGTAATTGGAAACATGGGACTAGTTTCCACATAATTAACTCGTGGTGGGGTAGATACCACTTGCGTATGAGGAACATTCAGGGATGTCAGATTATTGGTAGTCAAATCAAGACTAGGGAACGAAAGCTGGTCTACAGTCACAATATTACCATTATGAGGGAAAGACATCACGCGAAAGAGTTTCGATACGACAACTTTCATTGCATAAACATAGTCTCGCCCAAGGAGTAAATTGAAATCCAAGGGACCTCGAACTACCATAAGATCAATACAGACAGTTTTACCTTCCAAAGTAATAGAAAAATTAGGAAGGATCCCTAAAGGTTCACTAACGGTTCTGTTAAAAGCTTTCAGATTCTGTGTAATAGGCACAAGCTGAGGGGAACCCAAAGCTTTCCAAGCAGTTGAGGATAAAATACTAACAGAAGCACCTTCATCTACCTGTGTGCGGTGTATGTCCCTACCACCTAACTTCACAATGATTTGGAAAGGAATGGAAGAAGGAAGACGAGGTTCTGCCAGTCTATTCCAATCAAAGGAAAAGACCTCAATACTTGGAGTGGGTTCTGTAGAAACAGGTGAAATGCCCCCTAGCGTAGAAGAATCTGATGTAACAAGAAGAACCTGAGTAGTATGAAGTTCACTCTCTACAGGGAGAATGGGATTGACCGAATGTGAAATCGAATCGACCACTTGATCAACTAATGGATCATCAACCTGAGTGATATGAGTTTCACTCTCCAATGGAAGAGTGGGATCGATTGTACTTGAAATTAGATCAATCACTCCGTCAGTTGACGGTAGGTTGGGAGAAATTTTATGGTAACCAGTTGGAAATTCTTGCTGTGGAATAGTAAGGTTTTCCAACAATTTTGAGGCTTCATCCATGTGAGGGAAAATGTGATTTTGATGACTCCCTTTGCATAACTTACAAGGAAACCTAACTTTACCCTTTTTCCCAGGAACCTGACTATCACTGGTTGATGGATCAACGGAAAGTTGATGAGATTTTTTTGACCATACTTCCAAGACCTTTGGAATACGAGGACAATTGATAAGGAAGTGGTCACCCTTACAAAGCCTGCAAGGGTATTTGGGTTTACGATGCATGTTGGAGGTTTCCTCAACACAACTAACACTTACAACCATGGTTGGTTGGTTGACTTCTTTCTTATCTTGCTTCTTCTTCTTCTTCTTAGCCACCTAGTTACTAGTGTCAAGGCTTTTACCAAGCGAAGAGGAATAAATGGGTGAATAAATATTAGGCGAAGAAGGTAAAGAGTCAACAGAAGGTTGGTGATGTTGAGATGGTGAACTTTGTTGAGGTGAAGCATCCGGTTGAGGTGGAACAATTGGAGTATTTGGGGCCAACGAAGTTGAAAATAACCATATCGGTAAACCTATTGTAAATCCAGGTAATGAAAAAGTAGCCATATAAGGAGGACCAACATTTCCAAAGCAAGGAAAAGTACTAGGAATCTCGTTAAGAGGGGTTCCTTGGTTGGTAAATTCTGGAACAGTTGCCATTATATTCAACTTCGGTGAATTTTATTAACAATTTAAAACTAAAATTAACAATTCACAATTCACACCTAACAATTAAAATTCACAATTCACACCTATGGTCTCTAAAAGTAAAAACAAACAAATTAACACGCGCTATCAAATCTAGGAGTCAAACCACACACAAATAGTAACTTCCCGTACTAAAAACACTAGTTGGTGATGAAATCCAACATCGTAGAATTTAATATAGAAAGGGCGGTTGGAACAGTTACCCCGACAACCTACTTAATGAAACAGACTGGCACAAGTTTCTTCACAAAACCATCTCGAGTGAAGAAAACCCCCCAGAGAGTCCAAGTGAGTCTAGTCGACGTCTGCTCCAGGTACAGTGAGATCTTTCCTTCACCGTCACCTTAGGAAATAATCTTACATTTATGGACACTAAGGTTACCGACAAGTGACCCCAGGCTCCTCGACAATGGTTAATCCAAGGTTTACCATTTGTAATGTGTGCAGAATCTTCTATCGTCCCCAATGAAACATAATTGATTGTCTCAAAGGTTCGGACATGATCTCGTGATTAACTCCTTTAAGAGAAGCTTCCCAGATTGTACCAATTACAATTGCATTTATTTCCTACCGCAATATTTATCTACTTTTTTGTTTTAGTTGCTTTGGAAAGTTAACTACAACCTATTCCAAAGCACTAATCCTGAGCTAGATTGGTGGAAAGAGCCCTAAAAATGTAAAAATTACTAGATGAATTTTAATTAAGCGCTGTGTTATTTAGGATGTTATTACTCAAAAGGGTAAATGGATATGAGACCAATAGTGTTATGACCCGAACCAAAACTGAATGAAATCGAATATGATAATGTAATATTTTCAATTCGATGAATCCTAACTAAAGTAAGGAGGGAGTTTCCATTCACTTCCAGCAATGCAAAAATTGATCACTAAGAGAAAATATAACAAATTCTCTAATGCACTAATTTCATCAAGAAAAACTAATGCAAATCAATTCCAAAACAATTTTTTTATTTTTGTGTTTTTAAAACAAGCATAAAAACATCTAAATTCAAATCAAAGAAAATTGATCTAAATCTACGATTGATTTTTCAAAATGTAAACTATGCAATTGTAATCTATGCACAATTCACTTGAAAAGTATGCAAATGTAATCTATGCACATTTTTCATTCATATTCTGAAAATGAGAATTCTAATTATGCAAATGTGATCTATGCAAGAAAATTCTCAAACACAAGATGATTCTAATGTAATCTAAGAACCAATCAAGTGCAAGTAAAGAAAATTGGGTGAGAGTTCCAAAGATCAAAAAACACTCAAAGGTGATTAACACTCATACAAAAGCAAAAAGATGCAAAATTGTGAAAAGATTGAGACAAACCTCCAAGTAATGACCAAAGGAAATCAAATTAAGAATTTCTCAAAAAAGAGACTCAAAACACCCAATTAACTTAATGGAGATTGATGAGATGAAAAATTTGCTGAAAGAAACTCATAAACAAGAGATTTTTGATAGAAAAATACAGATCTGGGTAGATGCTAAGAATCCTAAATCAAATCTAAACTAAACTAGAAAAAAGAAATCTGGAGTTTTTCCAAAATTTTAACAGGGTCCGCAGGCTCCCAGAAGTAACAGGTGCGGTATCGCACTGTTTACTCAAGGAAAGTGTGAAACTGCCCGCACTGTGCAAAAGAACAAAGTGTGGTCCCCAGAAAAGTTCAAGAAAAATGTAAAATATTTCAAAATTTTCAACAACAGAGAAAACCTAAGCTACCCAGGCAGATATCCATCAATAAAAAACCAGGAAAAACTTTTCCTCAAATAAAAATAAAAGAGAACCAAAAACAACAAGTTCTTTCCCCAGTGGAGTCGCCAATTTTTTGGCCGGATAAATCGTTCTTGCGGACAAGACCGATCTCCCTAGTGTCAGAAGACAATCTAGCAACAAACGAACAACTAAGTTTGTCTTTCTCTAGATATATTCGTTTTACAATTAAATGCTATGAAGGTGTCGATCCTACCTTGGATCCAAATGCTTATTTGCGGTCGTAGTGCTTCCGTCGCATCAATAATCCTTCGTCGCAACAAGGGCCCTTTTGTCACAAGAAAGTATCATCTTTCGTTGATCTGCAATCACAAACAAGAAAATATCAATAGCACCTGTATAACAAATAACCATAAAACATATCTATCATAGTGATCAAGGAATCTATGAAATAAACAATCAAACGACAGCTTATTGAAATTAAACAATCGAACAACAATTTATTGAGAAAAACAGAACTTGATTGTATTAATCTTAAAATATACATAAGAACCTTACAACCTTAGCCTTGATGTTCGAAAGGCCTTCCCGGGGTCCGAAGCAGGAATCTCCTCTACTTTGATAAGTCTTGCACTCTTCCTTCAGGAGCAAAAAGAGGTATGTGATCTTTCCTCTCAAAAGCTCAGCATAAAGAAGTCTAAATCTCAACAGCACTTCAACTCAATCACACATAAAGCTTGAACTCTAATTCTCAATCTCCAAAATCTAACCATTTGAGGCTACCCAATGCCTCCTTTTATAGAGCATATGAGGAGGTTAGGATTCCACCTTTGTAGGGATAGAATCCTCCTTCAAAGGGATAGACTCCTCACATCAAGGGATTAGTTCCTTAAGGTGAGGGATACATGCACCTTATCAAAGCGTACTCATCCCCAAAAATTCTCATCTAGAACCTTCTAGAATTGACCTCAAACCAACTTTTTAACTTTACTTTCTCGCTTTTTTGAGTTTGGAGGGGGTACGCAGGCATTCCAAAGGAAAAATTCATTCTAGAATGCATGTAAGCCATGCATTACCTGCGTACCCAAGCCATGAATGCAAGCAGGCTTCATGTTACCTGTGTACCCATTCTTTCAGAGGTTTTTAGGGTTTTTCTTCTTGTTTTAGGGCTTGACATGAGGAGTAAAGGTTGTAAGAATTGCAGAGGAGGTATGTATGAGTGTTAAAGAGCTCATACAGTCAACAGAATGTGAAGGTGACAGTTTTTAGTGTAACAAAATCAAAAAGTGAAATAGAGAGGAGTGAATCTAGTCACTCCCAAGGGTTAAGAAAAAAATCTGTGTGCTGAATTTCCATAGGACTTAGTCCATTTCCAATCCAGTTTTGATAGATTATCTATTTGTGAGTTTCTTGACTTGTACATATGATTAAATGAAATATGAGAGAAAAAAATAAGATAGTGCATGATTTGTTGCTAGAGTGGTAGAATCGTATAGTTTATCATAATTTATTTTCCCTTCTTTCAGTTTACGACCACATGTGAGTCCCCATATATATGAATTTTTTTAATCTTCTAAAGGAAAGCTAGCCAAAGAAGAAGTTTGAAAGAAAAAATTTCTACGAAGTTATTTGTTACTGGCCCAATAATATAGGAGAAATTTATGAAATGTTTTTCATTTAAGAAAATGATTCCTCCAACCCCTCCCATAGATGGGGAAATTTGGGTTGCACCATCAAGAAATGCCCATGGAGACTCCTTTTAAAGTTTGACATCAGATGGGTGAACTGTAATAGTTAGCTGAGAGTATGAAGACATAGAGTTTTTTAGGGCCCGACTGTTTAGAGAATATTTTATGTAGGAGTGTCCCATAGTTGTAAAAAATAACATGATTCCTTTCTGTCCAGATCCCTCGGGCTACTACCAAGGGTATGCCTTTGTGTCAAATCTTTTGTTTTTTTGCAAGCCAAGATTTTAGACATTCCTCTATATTGTCTCCTTTCGAAATGTAATAAGCGCCTTCTTTAGCTTGTATTTCATGCCAGATTGATTGAGCAAAGGGACACATGATGAATAAGTGAACAATAGATTCAAATGCTTCTAAACATAAATAACATCTGTTGGGAAGATGGAATGATCTATTTAAAGAATTTCCTAGGTTGGATCATTTCTCTTAATAAGTAGCAACATGAATATTTTTGTTTTCATAGGACTATTAAATTTCCATAATAATTCTCCCCACTAAGGAGGCTCTAGAGGGTCAGAGTTTTGGGCCTGGAACAAGTAGCTGATTTTTTGGGAATATGCTCCATGAGGGCTAGGAGACCAGATGAGAAGGTATTTAGACACAATGATTCTTGCTGAGGATGTTTTTAAAGAACCATATAATATATCCATTAATAACCCCCATCCAATGATAACTCAACTGAATAGAGCCACACCTGTTTCTCTCTAGTGGAAGTTCCATCTAAGACTTGGTTTAGAGTATAAAAGCCTTCTTCATTGAGTTTCCATATTAGAGGATTTGTTTATTAGTGTGTTCATTGTGGATTTATCCTTGGGATATTGGAATTTCTCAAAAGAGATTGGAAATTTTGGCATCATCTCTAGTTTTTGAAGGAAGGGTGAATTTTTGGTTGAAGCAAACACCTTTAATTTGTTGAGAAAATGGCCAAGATTGACGAGTTATTATAGCTATTAAATACTCTAATACAATCTACCATTTAAATAAAATCACAATTGAAAAATTCATTCTCACGGATGTTTGAACTCATTTACAATATTCACATGAGAAAATTGAGTTTCTACATCTTGAATCTCAATTCCAATAAGATGAATTATAACAAAGGAATCGGCACTATGAACTAGTCCTTGTTCAAAGAAATTTTCTATTTGAGATTGATTCCCATCAGAAGCCAACACTTGATCAAATTAGAGAAGCCACTTAAAAATAATATTCATATGAATATGCGGATGTATAGCTTGCACTTCCCAAGCCCATCATCAAACCTTAGGAAGAAGTGATCAACAAAAAGTGCATATTTGGTCTTATATATGAAAATGAAGTAACCTTTCACATTCCAAGCTATTGAACACCAATCCAACTTTAGATTCCTTGGTTTCTTCAAGAAATTTCATCTCCACGTGCTCCACTTCCACATGAAATTATCAAATTCCAACATTATCGTCAAGTTGGCCACATGAAAGATCATTGTTTTTATATGCACCCTTGTGAACATTATGGAAAACATACTCATCACTTAGACACATGTTCTAGAAACAAGAACAAAGATTCACCTTGGATGAATTGCTTGGAAATGGTCTTTAACAACTAAGAATATATATTAGTCATACTACAAAGTTCATTCTTGAGTATTGACACATCTTGGAATGGAGATATTCTCATCATCTCACCTTGTATCTAACATGGGGAAATTTGATGCAGGGGCATTAGGCCCAAGACAATAATTTGTATATAAATAAACATAGGGGGGTCTCTTGTTTTATTTTTCCTATGTAATTATTCTCATTTGAGTGATTTCTAGTTAAATCTGGAGAAAAATGTAACTGCCCAAATGATTAGTGGGCACATGAAGAGATAGTCAGTTTCAGTTTAGGGCTCAGTCTAATTTTAAAACTGTAGGAATTTGGAGAGGTTGTTGAGTCATCAAAGAATTGGAATCGATTCTGTGTAGCAGTTGTATAAAATAAGTCTCTGAGGCATAGTCTAGATAGACCTGCAGAGAGACCTGCAATTAGCAGCATAGAGACTAGGAGATCTGTAGAGATAGAGTATAGAATAGAAGGCCATTTAATCAGAATATCTGGCTGAGCTGAAGGTTTTTGTAAGTAAACCATGTATATGTTATGGAAGAATTGGTTTCAGTACGATCTGTGCAATTGTTGATTTAAGTCAGTGTGAATATATGTATGTGTTCATGATGAAAGATAATTGAATTCCTGTGGCAATATGAAACCCTGTGATTGAGTTATGTGCATATAGACTGTTGAATTCTCTGTGGAGCACGAGTCAACTATTCGGGACTTATGAGCATTGGGGGATTTTCGCAGTGAACTATTGAATCAAAAGGGCATTATCCTCTGTTGAACGGTTCTGAGGTTTAATTGTCTATTTGTGTGTATTGAATACTTTTGGAGAACTCATTCTTTTGAATTACGGTTCTGTGCATAATATTATGTAAATATCCTTTTGTTTTATCTCTGTCCGTTTGGAGCACATGCTCCCAGTGCTCGAATTTGAATATGTTACAGTTGTATTGAATCCTGAGAGAAGTGATTATAGTACTCTACCGAGAGAAAGATCACTACCACACCTTGGTTGCCCACGAAACATTGGGTTCTGGCTAAGTCGGAAACCCTGCCTGTTGAAGAATTTAACTTGGTTTATTGTTAAGTGAGAGATATCATTTGAGGTTTGAACCAGAGTTAATAAGGTGGAGTCTATACAAATAATGGCACTAACCTTGGTGAAATCCTCGGTTGAGCACTGTTCCAAAACCGGAGCGGGTTTGTGAAACCAAAACAGCCCTCATCGTGCTGCTTTTGGCCGGAGGCAAAACAACTCCAAAAAAACGCGATCCAGTGTAAAATCGCCACATCGCCCAGATAATACCACCTCCATCGTGTAAATTCTGAGTGTTAATCCTCAGCCTTTGAAAGAACACGATTTTTATATGCATCGTCCGATCTAGAGAGGGAGAGATCCCACGGTCATCGTGCAATGACATGCACGAGCGATAAGAGAAGGTATGAACCAATGGTTTTGTAATATTAAATGTTGGTTTAATATATGAGTTGTGAATAGTGGTATGTGAGACCCGATGTATAAAGTGTCGCGCTTACAGAACTAAGGAATATTATTGTTATAAGTCAAAGTTAGATGTTGGGGCTCGAACAATAGTCTAATGTGTGGTTAAGTGGATGAAATGTAATCGTCTGGACGCTTTATAAAAAGGTCAAGGATTATACTATCGAAGGAGTTAAGTTAACCTTGGGTATTTTCTTAATGAGGTGAAGCGCTGGTCTATTGTCGTAGTATAATATTTCAGAAAGGAGGGCTCAATATAATTAAAGTGTTTTGTTATTAAAAGAACCAAGGGTATATAAAAAGGAGATATAGTTCGGGTGTTTTAATTAAAACACCAAAGGCCTTATTATTCGGGGTTAATATAAGATTGGACTAAAGTATTCACTTATCAATTTCTATGAAATTGATAAGTAAATCAGAAAGAAGAAATTAAGTAGTGATATTTCCAAACTTGGTCTGGATGTTTATTTAAATTTCCAGCTCAGGAGAAAGAAAATTGTGAGATTCCCCAGATTGTGGATTTGGTTGGGACATGAAATTTTGAATGCAATTGTACACACAGCTTTGATGAAATTTTGAGTAAACAGTGACTGTGGGTTTTACCCGGCACCAAAATTGATAACCAAACACTACTTTCGAAGTCATTTCAAGTGAGCCTAAGCCATAGCTTGAACCAGAGCCTATAGGTAGAGGTTAGATACATAGTCATCCAAATCTAGATTCAGAGTTGTAGCCAGAAATATACTCAGGTTCCATGATCATGGTTTGGTGGGTGGCCATCCTTAAACCACCAATGGTAGAAAAATTCGACTTCTACTACCCATTTCATTAGTTTGTGGTTATATTTAAATCACCATCATGGAGCACTTCGATTTTGTAGAAGATTTCAAATTCTATCTAAATCTGAAATTATTCTAGGAACTACTTCGAGCCAAGTTCCACAATTGGTGGATAGCCTTAAACCATCACCAGTAGAAGACTTCAACTTCTTTTACCTCATGTTTGTGGTCTTCCTTAAACCACTAGATTCAAAGAGAAAATATGACCATTGGATGCTATACACCTTTATATTTCAACTCTCTTCTTGGAATCACATACACCCCTTTGAGTTAAGGGGGTGAATGTTGGAAACATAATCCTTTGGGGTTATGTAGGTTTGGCTTATTCACTTGATAGGAAGGCGAAAGGCCTCAAGTGGATGTCAATGGTCATGAGAAGTCCAAGAGACCTCTTGGAATATGAAACCAAGGGTCACAATTTTTTTTAATTTATATGTATATCTTGTGAATAATACATATCACACACTTATCTCAATCTGTTTTCTATTCACGTGTCTTCAACACTTTGAAGCTTATAGCCAAGATGTCATATTGATTCTCCATTTTTCACATTGTGCTTAAATTTTTCTTGTAGTTTACATATCTATGAATTTTTTTATTTTTTCATCTCATGTTTGAACCATAATATCTTTCTTTAAAGCCTTTAGGATTTCTCTTTTTCTAGAAGTTGAATCATATTCCTCAGTTCCGATTAACTTCATAGCTTTAGTTATGTATCCAAAACCTTCACTTTTATATAGATTTCTCCACATCCTTTATTATTCTTTCATCCTTTTTCTTCTTATTTTTAGCCCATTCAATGGATTATTGTTTTACCTATTTGAGGTTATGTTCAACTCGTAAGGCTACAAACTCTCTTGAAGAGCCATCAAAGGGAAACCAAACATTCTTTATATTTTCTAAAAATTCTTCTTCCTTGACTGGTTTAAGATTGATTTTGAAAGGGATGGGAGGTGTTTTTCCATAATTTCCATTTCCAATATCACAAGTGAATGATAAGAATCCCCTCTAGCAACAACCTTCTCTTCAAACCTCCCGATGATAATTTTGGATGAATGAATCCATGTTTGTCTCTGTTTTTGTCAGGTGTTGTTCCCACGTTCTCATGGTTTCATAGTTAGTGGTTGCTTTATGTATCCATTTTTTCATCATTCTCTTTGTAAGTTACCTGTTGTTAGTGGGTAATCTTCTCTTTGTTAGCATCTATGGTTTTTTCTTGTTGATGGTTGTAAAACCACCGCATCAAACTGTTTAAAATTGGGTTGTTTCTCTTTTGTTATTTTTTCAGTAAGTTATTGATCTTCTGACTAGGGCAACACCATGCTCCAAAGAACTTCAAATGCAATTTTTATTATTATTTTGGAACTTAACAGAAATCATGGGACAAATATTACACAAAAGAAAAATAAAATATAGACGAATCACTTTGAAACAAATTCTAAGTTTGTATAACTTGATTTTTTAGACTCAACTACAAGAATAATTAATCATTCTAAGTAATGTAGATGGATCACTTTAAAACCAACTCTGAGCTTGTGCACCTTGATTCGTTGGACTCACCACATCATTAAATATTGATTGGTTAGACTAAAATCTAGCGATAGTTCATTTGAAGGAAATCTAAAGGATACCAAATTGTTGCTTCATAGAAATACTTTAAAGGAATTTAATATACACAATTAACCTAAGATTCTTTGAGCAATTCAAGCAAGGGTAACTCAATAGCTATCACTTTTTGGATACATAGAATTGGATCAAATAAGTTAGGTTTGATTAAAGTAAACCTAAATCCTTGTAAGAAATCTATTCAAAGTAACCAACGTTCTACTTTCTATGGCTTGTTGAATGTATTGGTTAGGTGTTATCTTGAATAAACAAGTAAGTTGTAGGAAACCCAAAAAGAAAGAAAATTTTAAAATTAAGCCACTACTCTTCTTGTACTATTCAAACCAAGAATTGAAATTTCAAAAATCTAATGCTGAAATCAAGAAATTAAAATAAATGATAGAAGCACTAAAAATACTAAGACCAATGTTTAAGAGGTGGCCCTCCACTTTGTAGCTTATTGGATGATCTCCTACAAGATTCATCCCTTACTCCATGGCTCACTGAATGGTCTCTTACAAACTAACTCAACAAGAAAAGAGAAAATTAGTTACTATGATTCAAAATATTATCTATTTTATTAACTTTATAGCAACAAACCCAAATGATTCTCAAGTATGTTTTTATATATAATTCATCAAAATAGTTCATTGGGTGGCTTCCCTATCTTTAAGAAAAAAATAACATTACCCAAAATTAGGTTCCTATCTTGTAGAAGATTCTCTTTACAAACCAAAAAAGGAAAACATGGAGGAATTTCCTTCTCAAAAGAGGGCTAGAATCCAATAAATACATGGCTATTTATCTTTTCCCTAAATTTACTACCATTGATCTTATATGTGTGTGTCACTATAATCTTCAAGGAACATGTGTAAAAAATGTGAAGTCTTGGATGCATGAAAATTCACCCAATAAAAATTTAAAACCCCTTAATTTCGCCAAAGGGCGAAAATTCGCCCCTAAAATTTTCCATGCTCCTTTGTTGATCCACCACCTCATTCTAAAGGCCTCATCGAAAACTCATGGAAATAAATTTAAATCCCTCCCAATATAGTGAAACCCATATTGATCCAATCCATTTTGAATAGAGCATCCTACTACTCATTTTTGTCAAAGAAGTGACCATAGTTGTTTAGGAAGGTGAGTTCTTTCCCTAGGTCCTATGAATACAATGGCGTACCCACACCAAAGGAGAAAGACCAACCATTATAATATGAAAGGGTCTATTTTATCCACCTTATATTGAGTCCCCTTGGTCTAGATTAAGTATCGATAAATACAAAATACCACTCCCCAAGGAATTTTACCATGTCATTTACAATCCTATCATCCTTAGTCGTGATTTCTTGAAGAAATAAAACATTTGGGCTATGAATTTTAACTAAGCTCTAAAGTGCCATCTTTTTTGGAGGGATTGGATAACCTCTTCAATATAGGATTAGGAAAATCATTTTAAACCCTCTATTGGGGCATAAGTTCCTCTTAGATCCCCTTTTAATGAAAGTTGTTTTCTAGATAATGTCTTTGAGAAAGCATGTTTTTTTATCTAAAGATATAGATGATTTTATACCCATGAAATTGATATTTTGAGGAAAAAATTCCAACTTCAATTCAAGGATGGAATAAACATTACATTATTTAAATGTTGAAGCATTGCATGATTTTGAAAAATATTAAAATGTCTAGTATAAAAACTAATATAGCCTGATCTTCCAAAAACATAAAACTACACAATAACTAAAAATTCTTTATTATTTATAACTATCTAAAATAAAAAAAAACTTAAAATACACCATAACATATACAACAAAATGAAAAACACAATTCAAAATCTACTCCATAAAAAATCTCAATCAGTAAGGAAAATAAAAATATATCTACATAATTTTTTTAATAAATCAAGATATTCAATATCATATGAATAATAATCCAATCAACACCAACACAAATAAGATGATGAGGCATTCTTTCTATATCTTAACTTCCCAAAAACCTTCATTCCTTTAAAAAAATAAATAAATGTCTTGCGTTAATATTATAATAAAATTAAAAATGAGCCAAAAAAATAATAATGAAAAAATTAAAATTAAAAATATCCCCATAATTAACCTTAAAAAAACATAAATTCCAACCCATTAACTCTCCGAAATTATTTTACCCAAACTTTAATTAACTTAAAACAAAGAAGCGTCGGGGCCATTAACTCTACAAAGTTATTTGGCCCAAACTAAACCTAGCTTTGAATTTAATAATATGAAAATTAAAAAAAATATAAAATTGCTCCACCATTATTCACTTTTTGTAACCCTATCGAAAAAACCCATAACTTTAATCTATCAATAAATCTCTCTGATAAATAATAAATCATTTTCTTTATTTCGACCATACTCTTATGCCAAAAAAGAGAATTTAATTAAACAATGATGTAACAATAAAATACAAACTTACTTTTAAAAAACTTAACATTATTATATTCAAATTTATTCCATATTTTAATGACTAACATATACGGCATGCCACATGTTATTAAATTTTCCTAGGTTGAAATTTAGGAATGATATTTGTCCATAATCAATATCTTTTTGATACATTTTAAATATAGTTTAATAAAACATTAAAGATAGACATTAAATATTAATGAAATGTATTAAATTAATGTAAATATACGAATTAGAATTAAAGATGAAATATTAATAAAATTTATTAAATTAATGTAATTATACGAATTAAATGGTTCGTAAATGTGTTTTTGAGAAATGTTTGATAAATATTAACGCACATCACTTTATAATAAACAAAAACACTTATTTTATCATACATTTTAATTGGTTAATATTTTAAAAATCATAATACTTAAACTAAATTATAACTTTACGTAAAATAATAATAATAATAATAATTAATGATAAAAATATTAATATTAAACATATATATATTTTAGAAAAAATGTGCAACAAAATTCTTAACCATAAATCATGAAGATTTACTCCTATTTTATCATGGAGATTCTTAATTTGTACATAGGCATTGTTACAATATCATGGGGCAATACCATGGCTTATCAATACCACATACCCAAAAAACCATAACTCATTTCATATGACACTTGTTCATATGATAGTTTTTAATTAATGAATTTAATTAAAAGGGGAAAAAATGCATAACTACTTGGAAATAAATCTTAGCCTTTGATTTTATATACTACTAAGAATATTCTAGAATAATTTGTGAAGGTTAAATCAATACCATCCACCTAATACTTATTGATAATTAAATTAAAATGCAGGAAAGCTAATTCCAAAATAGACATGCTTATCGACATAACAACAAAGTAATAAATCATTATTATGTGTGTTAATAAAACTAGCACAACCATATAAAATATATGGATGGTAAACACCAATGGTGTCATGCCCCCTGAGTGTACACTCGAGTTAATACTTGTCGAGTCCTTTGGACATGCGACACTGACAAGGTTTATTGCAATGGTCGTGACCAACTTACGACTATTACTTGCAGACTAGGATTCTAGCACTTATACTTCTTACTCACATGTGATATTTATTATGTTGGTGGAATTAATATTCAATCTTTAAACACAAGTATAATCCCCAATTAATATCCACATCCAACATTCATCATAAATGTCACAATAAATGTCATAACATAAATGTCGCATTGAACATCACAACATATGAGACAAGATACAATTCATGTGCAAAAATTATTTTTGTTATAATACAAAAAGAGTATAAAGGTTCGGCCCACAACGTACTCTCAAAATACAACAAGATTAGCCCTTGGTTCATCAATCGAGTCCCACAGAAAATTCCATAGAGAAAGCATCTTCCCTTCATTCAAGACTTCACTCTTACAATTCGGGCATGCCCGGTTGTCTCTACTCGGTTTGTTCCAAGCTCGGTTCACCCCGCTGCTGGAATGGATTGGTTCATTCCAACTTGGCTCCTCTTTCCTTTGGAATGAATAAACTCACATCTATCATAAGGATAGAGAGAGTCATATTCCCATTTGGTCTTTCCTCAAAGACTCGTTTGGTTCTGCTCCACATCTATTTGTTCCTCATGCGAATTCTATCATGCCTTGTTTGAAGTCTATTATGCCACCTCTGTCATTACTCCATTGTTTCGTCTCTATAATGATAGAGTCTCATCTTGAAAATTGGGTAAGCGTTTGATTGGGTGGGCTGGCACTCGTTCTGTCGTGCATGAAACCTCAAATTTTCTTGGGCCAACTCATTCGATGTTGGGTGCGCTCATTTTAGGTGGGTGTGCCAACTTGATTTATCTTTTGGTTGACTTGTTTGATGCTTGAGTATGCTCGTTCTGGGTGGGCATGCTGACTCATTCCATGGATGGGTGCGTTCATTCTGGGAGCTCTCGTTCCACCTTGGGCACATTCAGGTAGGCACACTCATTCCACTTAGGCATCTTGGGGCCACTTTGGTAAAGGCATGCATTGGGTCGATTCAAGCACCTGTTGTGCCACCTCTATCATCACAGGTGGGATTGATTCACTCTTGGGTACCAAATTTTGGTCGTTCTTCCTCTCCTCATGCAAAAACTCGCAAACATCACAAATATCATCACAAAATGTGTGATGGTACTCTCACCTCATGACTCATCTTGTCTAGCTCGCGATGCTTGTGGGTGCTCAAGCTCAAAGGTTTGAAATCGTCCCCACTAAATAAATGTTGTCATCCTCGACAATGAACCTCCACTGGCAAACCATCCATCACATAAAATACTCCATCCTCAAGAAGACTACTCATCAATTGACACTTCATGCCATCAAACAAGCTCCCAACTGCAAAAATCATATGAATAATTCTCATCTCTTGATAATGGCTAACTACACGACACTATAAATTCTCCTATAAGAATGTCATGTCTTTGATCCTCTTGTGTTATCAACTAATCAGGTGGCTAAGATGATCATAGCACAAATTCCATAAGAACTCAAGTCACTCGAACATCATGCAAACACCATCATATTTGTCCATGTCATCCGAGCATCTCTTCACATACATATCATCTCAATTATAAAATGCTCATTAGGAAGTACCTATGCTAGGAAATCCATATCTCATTGGACTTGTCACCTTGATAAACTACCAATGAGCCCATATCCAAGAACTCACAAAGAATATTAAGTGGGGTAGCCTCGCGAAATACCTCTCCACACTCCAAATATAACTCCTAAAGATGTACTTTTCTCCCTTGAACATGCTTTAATGGATTCTATAAATGTTCCTCTTGCTCTTGGAATGAACCCTCCATATTTTTATGTAATGTATACAAAAAAAGGGGGATAGGAACCTATCCTACCCTCACTGTCCTCAATGAATCTCTCTAATTTTGGATCCTTAGGCCAAGCATCTACTCCAACTGTCTCATTAGACTCCCTAATATTTTTGCTCGATCGCCTATACCAAGGTTCATCATCCTGAGCTTCATCTTGGACTGTATATGAAATCCTTCTAGCTCCATCATCACCAAAATCAAGGTGATCCTCCATCAACTCACCCTCCTAATCATATATGTCAACAAGCTAAACATACTTGGACACCAAAGTCTTAATATCAACCATCTCAGGTCTCCTAGAAAGACTCGAAATCCTCTCTTCCAAATCAACCATCATATTTTTTTGTCGTAGAAGAGTATAATCCATATGATCAAACCTCCTCACAAAATCATCATCAAACTACCTCTCCTCCACATGAATGACTATAATTTTATCACTTCCATCTAAAATGGTCTACACGATTGGAACAATCACAGATTCCACTCTTGAAAGAATGAACAATCACTCCAAATATGGTACATACACAACCCTATCTCCAATTAGACACTCCTGCCCTAATAAAACCTCATAATTATCCAACTGAATGATGTTGAAGTCAAGATTCCCACTCCAACATCTGATCTTCATTGGAAATTCTTTGATCATCCCAATGACTCACCTATCCTCATAATTCACTGCTTTGAAGGAAATATGGATTTGAATGATATGAAAATCCAATCTCCTCATGATATCCTCCTTCAATAAGTTATGATTAGAACTACTTCTATTGCATCCCGTCTACACATATACTCACATAGTTTGACCGATTCTTTCTTTGATCCTGCTTTGTATTAACCTCTTTCAAAGAAGTTGCTCCCAAAACCTACATCACTCCTACAAATTACTTATTTTCCTACTACATCAAAAATTCCTTCTGGTTCCAAGTACAATTCCTCTCCATATGATCTTCTCTACACAACTCACCTAGCTATCCGAGATTCTACTCCACATCCCAACATAAATTTCCAGTCATCTTTACACATCTAGTATTGTCATACATCAATGGTTCCTTCACCTTCATTCACATGAACCCTAATCAACTGATTTCTTCAATACTTCCATCGTCTCTAACTACTCATGAAATAATGATATAAGTTCTTCACCCTGCATCTCCAGCTAATCCATTCTTCTTCCATCGGTCTCAATTTTATCAAGCACTTAATGAAAAGCTCAACTCACAAGAACCACTTCTCTTAGCTTGTGTACCATTCCTCTTGACCTTGATTGATTTGAGCTATCCTCAAATCACCTATCTCATCAAGAAAAATGTACCAAACTACCAAAAATCAACTCTAACATCATCTCTCGTTCAGTAAAGAGATGCAATTTCATCTTCACTATCACAAACTTTTGCTTTGATACCAATTCTCAATTGGTGAAGGTCTGCACCATTATTGCACATGCTCTTCCTTATTTTAGCTCGGAAGAAACTCTCGGTTGGTGAAGAGCTGCACCAATGCTACACATTCTCTTCCTTCTTTGAGCTCTGATACCAATTATCACATTAGAGACAATGTGGTGAAGAGAAAAGCTATCCTCACTTCGAAAATTCTTTAGCTTTGATACCACTTGTCATTCCCCCAGAGTGTACACTCGAGTTAAGGTGTGTCGATTCCTCTGGACATGTAGCATTGATAAGGTCTATCGCAATGGTTGTGACCAACTTATGGCTACTATTTTCAGACTACACTTCTAGCACTTATTCTTCTTATTCACGCGTGAGATTTATTATGTTAACAGAATTAACATTCAATCTTAAAACACAAGTACAATGCCTAATTAATATTTTTATGACAGAAAAATCGTACACAAAATTGCACAAGTCTGATGGCACCTAGGGTCAAATACAAAATGTATAGGTGTAGCATTTTTTGCGGGAAACAACATGAATTCGAAAAATCAAAATTATTTCCAAAGGTTCATTTAAAAAAATTAAACCACATAGGAACACTAAAGACAACCTTTACCATAACCATGTGACTATTACTTCAATAGCCGTATGGATTTACCAAAGTGCCAAGTCAACAATCCATGGACCACATTACATTGAATGGCCTGTTTTCTTCTGATTATACAAGGTTAGCTAGCTGTTGAAAATTTTACAAGTAAAAAATCATACACACAATTGTACAAATCAAATGGAACCCAACTTTAGAAAAAACATGTATAGGTGTATCATTTTTAGCTGAAAACATCATGAATTCAAAAAACCAAATGAATTTCCAAAGGTTCATTTAAAAAATTAAAACGCGTAGGCGTGCCATTGACAAATTTCACCATAACCATGCATTTTGTTTTCAATAGTCATGTGGATTTCCGATTTACCAAAGCACTAAGTCAACAATCCATGGACCACATTACATTGAATGGGCCATTTTCCTCTTATAGTATAGAGTCGACTAGCCATTTTTGAGCCTTGCCAGTATTAATTTGGAGATATGCAGTCCAAAAACAAATCCTCATGTCATTCCCCAAGCCTCTATCTCAATAATGAGCCAGGGGGGAGGTATGAACTTATTCAAAAGTATATAAATGCAAGGGGAATGAGAGCCAAAATCAAGGAGAAATCAATGCATTTTTATGCTACCAAAAAATTGCCCAAGCAATTAGCATTAAATTGTAAGGAAGGATGCATGGAAAATTTTAGGGGCTAATATTCGTAGGTGGGCTAATTTTCCATGGTTTTTCCAAAAAAAAGATTCGTCAATTTCCATTTTTTTATAAAAATGATTCACCCAAATTTTACAATATAAAATTATTTTACGTTAAAAATCGCCAAATTTATATAGACAATATATATAACATCATTATAAATTTGAATAATTGTACAAATACATCAATAAACATTTTATAGTTTTCATATTTGGGACTAGTGAGATTCGCTAATTTTTCAAACTTCAAGACAATTTTCCATCCTTAAAATTATCCCTGGTTCAAGGATTCTATCAATTTGATAGTTTTTACACATTATTCTTTGATAGGGAGAGGCTTGCACAAAAGGATTGGAGAAATGAAATCCTTGTTTAGAGCTAGAGATCACCATTTCTCATTTTGGTTCTCTTAAGTGTATTCAATACTCACATTGTATCTCAACCACCAACAACTAATAAATAGGTTGTTTTTTCATATTCTCTTTGTTTAGTTCATTTATCTTTGAATCTTGTTTGCTCACATAGTTCCAGTTCCATTTCTATGCTTTGTTTCTCCATTGTTAACTTTGCATTTGTATTTCATGCATGAATTCTAACACTTTCTATCTATGGGTTTCTCTATAGGTAACAACCAAATTGTAGTAAGAAGTGGAATTTTGGGACACCTTTGTTCTAAATTTCATACCACAAAATGGTGAATCCACTGTTATTTCTATTATTTTGTTGGTTTTTTGCAGATTTTTTTTCTTTGTCCTTTTCATGGGTTTTTCTATTCTAACACTATATGCAGGTTTGCAAGCCACCCTTAGGCCTAACAGAAGCTGAATTTTCTATGTTAATAATTTTTCAGGCCACCTTGGCGGCTATTGAAGAAACAACCACGTCTATCTGTATGACTTTGCACACATAACCCACACACATTACCGAGAACAAGTTTTTTCATTGTAATTTCATTTTTCATAAGTGGCAGGGAACATTTAGTGAACCACCTCCACTCCTACAATTTTTTTACATATCAATTAGGCCTGATTTTTCATTTACTAACCATTATAGTATATAATTTTTCTTATCTTTTTTCTTTAATTTGGGACAAGGTGTGGTGTTATTAAGAAAGAGATTAGGCCCTTCCCCCTTGCACTATTTTGCGAGCCTGTGGGGAATCCAAAACATTTCTAAAATCAATACCTTTCCATCTCCCTATAAATTGGAAATTCTCACATAGCTTAACTAGGTGGAATAAGCATCCCTTTATATGCACATAATTTTTTGCAAACATATTTTGGGACTAGGAGTGGTGTTTCTAAGAAAGAGAGTAGGCCCTTCCCACTTACACAATTTGGAAAACTTGTGGGGAATCTAAAACTTTTCTCAAAGCAATACCTTCCATCTCCTTGTAGGATAGGAATTTCACACCTAGTTTAATAGGAGGAGTAAGCATCCCATTATACAAATATCTTTTACTTTTCTGCAAGGTACAATACACACAGTCTAATTAGGGGTAAATTGCAATAGATCAAGTGATATCCATTGTTACAAACACACTTTTTATGTACATTCCAACCTTGCACACACACCACTCACACAAGAAATTATTCTAAACTTTGTACAAATAATACACCATTAGAAATTTGTACTTGGTTTGTTTGAATGTCATTTGGCACATCCTATGTGAATAAAGACTCATTAAAATCAACCTTAACTTGAACTCATAATTTCCCCACAGGGGCCACAAAAGAATTTATAGTTCAGGTTAGGACCACAGGGTTAGGCATTCCAATAATCCACCATGGTTTTTTACATTGAAACATAGAAGTTGTATTTTTTGGGAGCTTAAAATCCTACACAACCCAGTGGAAAAAAATTTAGTGATGAGAAAAACACGTGAAGGAGGCAAGGCCTAGACTGAGGATTATCATGTTCCTCCTTAAATATCTTGATCCTATGTAGGGGGTTTGGGTCCAAAGTTTCTAACCAAAAGCTGATATTCTCTCATCCCCATTGGGAATAGGTATATTAGTTTCAAAACCTATGGAATCTTACATATAGGTGGAAGATGCGATAATGCTTGCACATGGAGTGGATTTCAAGTGACTACTGGAAGCATCACCCATTTATTTAGGAAATGGCTCCAATACCCCTTGTTATAACCCTCCTTCCTTACCTTTGTCGGTTTTCAAGCTAGTGGTTTGAGACCCCACTATCGTAAATACCTTTTAAAGACCCAATTACTGATTGAGTGGAAGGACGTTAGGTATTTTAGGAATTTTTCACACATGAAACATATTGCCAAATTTTTTATTTTGGATTGTATCACACATTTAGAGTTTAAAAGAGAAATTATAATTTTATTTTTTTACCTTTTTTTTTTATGTGTGGATAATATTGGTTTCCTAAATACCCCCTCATAGTGATTTCACAAACATATTAGGGCACCCTACAATTCCCTGTCGCTCTAGGTGCCTAAAAAGCTTCCCACCCTTAACGGGAGGAGTTACTGGTATTGAAACATCCCCCACATGACCTTCCAATTTGGAACACAACACCCTTCCACTTTTATAGGCTCATCCATTCTTGGTGATACATTGTTAGGAACCACTTCCTTTCAAGGTACCACTAACACATCACAACAAGGTGACACCACAATGGAAAATACGACGTAGACCATCCCATTTTAAAATTCATTGAATGTCCCGCATATCTCAAGGATGAAAAATGACCCCATAGCCCATGATCTTGCATGGTCAATCATTTCGACCAAATTATTATTGGACATTCCAAAATCCGAAGGTAAGTAGGGATAAGGCCCAACCAACCATGTCATGTCTTTTCACTTATGGTGTTCCTCCAATAACATAATCAAATACTTAGTAAGACTGATAATTTTTCACTGTATCATCATTTTACTTGCAGCCAAATGGTATGTGAGAGAGGCTTAAGGTGCACATCACACCTTCGAATACTTATCTATATCTTTCCTCACCTTTTTCTAGGTCCTAGTTGATCATGACATGGGGTTGGAATTATTAACCCATTTTCGATAAACTACTTCAACACATATCACAAACCATATCCACGAGTTGCATAAACACTGTAGTATTTGTAAGATGGATATTTCACCTCCCATTATTTTGTATTTCTTCCTTAAATAACTTTTTCCAATTATTTCAAAATATGTCGCAACCACCATGCCTCATAATGAAGAAGAATCCATTGCCAAAGCTCAACAATTTGAGATTATATATAAAATCAAGGTACCTCTACTCTATCATAATTGATGCCCCTTTCCTACAATCTTTCACAAATTGGAGTTATACTACGGTACACTAGCTCCCTTGTGCCCAAAAGTTAGTATAGTTTGGTCGGAATTGAAGGAGCACAGGGCTTTAGGAATGTTCCAATAGAAACTAGGGGAGTTTAATGTTGCTGATGGGTTGATTGGGAATGTAAACCAATTCCAACTTGGGAACCCTCCCCCATATCAAGGAAACACATATGGAACACTTTCATCACTTTCCCACTTTACTAGTACATCTACACCACCAGCACCACCTTCAGCCAAGTATTTTCCCATCCGTGACTAAAAATTATCCTAACCCTCCCATGTAAGGTAATTAATACCCAAATTTCATGTCGAAAGACACATATACTTCCCAACCAACCTACGGAAAATCCCCACAAGGAAATGTGTACTTTCTCTTTCCCGGTCACCCGCAAAATAACACACCATCTCAAAAAAATGCAGGGGTTAATTTTGTCCAACCTTCTTTTCCTTAGTAGCAACAATAATTTGAGAAGATTAATACTAAAAATCCACGTAATAAAAATAGGAAGTGAGGAAAGAATAACTGAAAGGGAACCATGGGCAAGCAGGAAATAATAACAACTAAATGTGCAGACTGCGAGAAATCCTCCAATCAAAACCAAAATCCAAATTAGGGTACCAATAATCTGCATAAAAAAAACAAGAATGATGGTCTTAAAAGTAATCACACTTATGTGATTTGAGAATAATATGGGAACTATACCCACCATTTTTCTCAAATCCGAGAGTTGAAATGCATGAGAGAGTCCAGGGGTAGGGCGATGCTAACCAATAATTCGTTGTACTACAGAACCAAGTTGCTAAGTGTAGAATTTTTCCAATTTTGGTGTTGGCGGAAAATTTTGGCATTTTGTGAACTTAGGAGATGTGGGTAAATGGGGCCCATGTTAAAAAATGAGGAAATACACACCCTTGAGAGAGAGTGTGTGTGTGAATTAATGGAAAGTGGGGGCCACCAAGGGGAACACATGGGCCAAAAGTACATAATGATAAAGGGGAGGCATTTCTAGGTATCTTTTGACTATTACACTTTAGAATAAAACCTCTCTTGGAGTTATTTAGCGCAAGGGTTGAAGTGTTGTTGAGAAAATGGATTTCAAGAGAAATCCACACCAGTTTTAGATAAATTTGAGTGTCTCCCTAGTTGGAAATTTGGGGAGTCCATTTCAGGGTTTCCACAGGGTGAAATTTGTAGTAGATTAACCAGTAGTGCATATTTATTAGGTGGAGAGGTAGTTAGAATTATTAGTTATCTGGGCTCGTTACCATGATTTTGATGAACATGATATGTAGGAGTATTTCCCATCTTATAGCTGGGATGTTGGTGTTATTTTGTAGGGGTAGTTTGGGCCATCCATGAGGGCCAATTTTTTCGATTTTTTGGCAGTGCATGAGCATATATGGGAAAATATTGTGCATACCTTGGAGTAGGTTTGTTGGGGAGATTGAGGAGCCAAGGAAATGGGGCCTTTGCAGGCCAATTTTATGAATGGGGAAGAATTTCTTGAGTTGGAGTTGGAGGTTATTTGCATCAAGCATATTTCTTACAGAAGAATGCACCATTTGGCTAGTTGGGAGTGCACACTTGTTGGAGGGCTTCCTCACTTCTTGGAGTGAAGCCAAACCCTTTCCAGTTTTTTCTGGGTTTTGGGAAAGGATTCTAGGGGCGAAGTTTCAGGTTGATCTAGGTAATATTAGGAGCAAAAACCTCCATCTCAGTTGGAAATCAACAAATAGTCTTCCTTAGGCAATGCACATTTATCTCTTCCGAGCCATTTCTTACGTGGGTCAGATACATCTTTTTTGGTTTTGCTCAGCTTGGTTGGAAACCTAGGTTCTATCATTCCATCTCACTCTATGTTTCCAGTTCAAAATTATTAATAAAATGGCTCGAATTGTTTTTTTGTGTCAATTTTGTACTGATTTATGGCTCTGATTTTTATTTATTTTGTTGTTCCAAGTTTCGTTTTGGTATGCACTGTTAATTTTTACTTTAGGAATATTACAGTGGCATAGAGCATGCTCTTGTCTAGTTGTGGAAGCAGGAAATGGTGATTCCACCTCATTTTGGTGGTGTATTCCTTCATAGAGGTAGGGGCTATTATGAAACCAAATCGCAAAATAGAAGTAAAGATATATCAACGGTTTAGAAATCAACCTCTTCGAGGGGGAAACCTCCTTTACATTACCTAAATGAACAATTCTTGGATGATACAAATGAAAAAAATCACCTTATATATATAGGAGTCTAAGAGGTCACAATATAACAATATGGGGACCACATGGGCACAATAATAACAGTAAAGGGTCTACACCTATAGGGCACAATAATAACAATATGGGGACTACATGGGCACACTGATAACAACAAAGGGGTTACACTATTAAAATTAAGGGGCTACACTAGTATTATAGGGACTTAACATGCTCCTGTCCTTAAAAAAGTGTTGTCCTCAACGCTTGAGTAGTTCTAGATTCTTATGTATAAAAATTATCATTCTCCCATGAGGAATATTCAGCTCGTAAGTTCTTCCACTTGATGAGATACTTTGAAATTGATAGATTTCGTAGTTTTCGAGTTCTTTTTTTTGAGACTGTTTCAGGTTCCAATATGTTTTTTCCTTCCTCGTCAAGTTCTAGAAATATTGTTTGAGCTGGGAGATTGTCACCTATAACCTTATTTAAGCATGAAAAATGGAAAATTTGGTGCACTCAGAAAGATGCCGGAAGCTCCAATTTGTATGCCATAGTACCAATATTTTGCAACAACTTGTAAGGACCATAATACTTTGGTGATAGTGTATTATCCTTCTTAGCTTGCTTGAGGAAAATTTGTTTGTATAGTTGTAGTCATAAAAATACCCAGTCTCCTACATCAAAACTTCTTTCACTGCAATGTTGATTTTCATGTTGTTTCATTCGATTTTGCGCCAAAGTTAAGTTATCCTTTAAGAGTTTGAGAACTTTTTGATGATGCTCGATGTGATTTTCCACTGCTTGAACCTATAGTGAACATAATTGTGCAATTACGCATCATTTTTCTTTATTCAAAATCTTTGTCATGACATTAGAGCTGATTATCTTTCCTGGTTTCTCTGCAATACCCTGTAATTCAACTTCCTTTCCTTCCCAAAAAAATTTCTTGAAAATTAAAAGTTATAGTCCCCAAGGATTGTAACCATTGGACTCCTAGTACAACATCAACACCACCCATTGGAATAGAAAGAATTGGAATATTAAATACATATTCACTCATGGTTAGCTTGATATTTTGGCACTTTCTAGATAAATTTATAATTCCTCCATTTGCAACCATCGCTTGACACTCTCATGCTCGATATAGGAAGAAATTCAATTCCTTGGCTATCTTATAATGAATAAAATTATGGGCACTACCTGAATCAATCATAACTATTAACTTTTTCTTCTTGATATGTCCTTCTATCTTGAGAGTTTGAGGAGTGGTAATTCTTGCCAATGCATTACAATATATTTTCAAATTCATTTCTTCTTTCTGTAGGGTTGGTTCATGGTGTATATCCTTTTATTTTGAATTTTATTGTTCATTTTCTTCATCCTCTTCACAATCTATGTAAATTAATTTCTTATTAGCACACTTATGACCTTTAGTGTATTTTCTATCACAACTGTAACATAGCCCTTTTTCTCCTTTTTCCTCCAATTTTTGTGGTGTCAACCTTGTAGGTTGTGGAAGGATAGGAGCAACAAGATTTCCATCTTTATAATTGTTATTGGTAGACTTAATTGTTGCCATAATTTTTTCTTTCAACTTTTCTTGCGACTCTGAATGCCTTCTCCAATGAATTAGGTTTGCAAGCGCTAACCTCATGTTGGATGTTATCCTTTAAAGTCCCTGTGAAGACATGAATCCTATGCTCCTATGGAATATCTACAACCTTGATATTAAATTTTTGGAAGTCCTCAATGTGCTCCATCATTGAACCCTTTTGTTTGAGATTTATCAATTGGCTAAAGAAGGTGTTTCTCTTTGTATCCTCATAACGTGCTATCATTTCCTCCGTAAAAATTGACCAAGTGACAAGTGGTTTATGAGAACAAAGCTATCAATACCATACATATTTATTTGGTTCTAAATATAAAGTTGCAAAGCATACCTTTTGTGTGTTTTTCACATTATGAAGATCAAAATATTGCTCCATCTGTAATATCCATGTTACCAAATCCTTGCCATCAAAATTCCTCATATCAATCTTTGGAATATGTTGGGTCTTAAATCCAACATTAGAGTCTATGAAATCATGATTAACATTTATTTTGTTCTCATCATGAGTTTCCTCTACTACCTTTTCATCATTAGGAAGCTTTTCCTAGAGCAACTTGGCCAAAAATTCCTTCAAACCTTCCATGTCATTCTTAAAATATTCTATGTTGCCTTCTATACCATAGATCTTAGCTTCCATATAATTATTCCTCCTTCAAACCATCTATCTTAGCTTCTAGTTAATTTTTGGTGGTTCTATGTGAGAGCGAAATTTGTTGCACTTGGTCCTATAATTTTGAGATATCATGCTGCAATTCTTCCTCTTCATGTGTCATAGTAGAGCTTTATGAGGGCTTAATGGGTGTGGAATTATTTTTTGGAGGCATTTTACAACTAAATACTAATATCTTTGCTTCTATATGCCCTTAGAATCACTTCAAACCATTTTTTCAAAAAATTATGCAATTTGTTTTTAAAAATAGACACATTTTTCTTTCTTTTAGGATCTTGATCTTGAAACGGTTGTAACTCTATAATTTCGGATCTCCAGGATCTGAAATTCAGTCTTGTGATAGCCCTCCAAGTCTTCTTTCCAATTCTACAGAAAAGGCCTAATTTTGATTCTCCAAGGAAAAGTTATGCCCAATCTCCCACAATGACCTAATTATGGGTTGGTTCAATAAAGTGAACTTGTATGACGTGCCACATGTCACTGTTTTGACCTTCGTCTCTGAAATTGATATACAAGAAACTAATGTTAGTTCAATTTCGACCACATTTTACATAATTCCAATCTGATGTCTAAAATGAAAGTTATGACAATTTTCCCTAGGACACCTATTTGAGATGAAATTTTGGAGCCTGCAAAAATCGTAACTTACTCAGATCGTATCTCTGAAAATATAGCGAACCAAGATCTGAAATTTTTACACGAAGTTCCTCATGATTTCTGCTTTGTGTGATAAATATTTCAGCTTCTGAAAATTCGTAGAAAAAAATTATAGCGAAAATTCCAAGATTACCTGTTTGCAATAGTGAAAACCTAGAATCAAAAGCTTTGATACCAAATGTTATGAAACCAACTCACAAATTAGAAGAGAAGATAGATCAATGACTTAGAAATCAACCTCTTCGAGGGGGAAAACTCCTTTATAGTACATAAATTCACAATTCTTGGATGATACAAATGACAAAACCTACCTTATATATATATGAGTCTAAGGGGTCACAATATAACAATATGGGGACCACATGGGCACAATAATAATAATAATGAGGCTGTTAGCAACCTATAAAATTTGTCATATCAAATGGTGGCTAAATCATTTTTTGGAGCCTTCAAGAAACAAGTTGTATTGCAAAAAATTGTTATCTCTTGAACTCTTGTGAAGAAATCATGTCCCTGGTTAAATCTTCACTATTGTTTCCTTTTTTAAACTCTAAAATTCTGTTGTTTTCCATGATGAAAAGACTGTTGCAAAAATCCCTTTTTTCCCCTCCTTTCACTTCAAATTAACCTCCATTTTACCCCCTTGATTCCTCATAAAATTCCTCCATTTTTCATTTATTCCCCTTTCCCCTTCATGAAAATCCCTTCAATAAGGTTTGAAAATCCTTTTTGAACCTTACCGAAACCCCCAAATCCATAAAAAAACTTTGAAAATTTCATAAAAAATAAGCTTTTTTTACTACAGGCTTAAGCCCCTTTGGGCTAAGTCCAAAAACCACTTCCCCACATATGCCCATGCCCTAGAACCAGGCGCTAACCCAGTCGGGTGCTTATTGCATCGAAAAAAATAGATGTGCGCAAGTCTTTTTATCATGTTAAAACCTCTGATCTGATTGGCCTCTGTTTATAAGCCCCGAGCCTTTTTTTTTTTTCTTCATATAACCCTTGAGCCCCCCATCAGGTGCTTAAATGTTTATATAAACCCTGTCCGATCATATTTTTCCTTTGTATATTCACAAAAACCCATTTTCCTATGTTTCGCATTAAACCTGTCGGTGCAATGTTTTGAATGATAAAGAACCATTGATCCAAAGGCTGATCAATGGTCTAAAATATCTCGCATCGAAGATTTTCTAATGGGTAGATTGAAAAGGCCCGCACCATTGTTCCGATGTGATTGACCCTTTATATGTATAGACCCTGGTCCCTTTATCCTTCTCATGTATCCAAAAGGCCCTGCAACCGGGCGCCTAACCTTATATATATCCCTCCCCGATGTAATAATCCCTTTGTATTCCATAAAATTTTGATTTTTCGTGTTATAAACGTGGCCCACCATTCATTGGTTAGAGCCCTTATCCACCGTTAAATCTTGAGCCAATCAACGGCCAGTGCTATCTCGCATTGGGGATTTCCACTGGCGCAATTTATTATTTTATTCACCACCTCCGATTGGCGGTCTCCCGATTCATTTCCTACCATCGATTTGATCTGTAGATCGATGGTCCACAGCCAATCGCATCGACGCTCCCCTGTCCATTAACCCCGCCGATCGAAAAACTCCGATTCCATCTGGGCCGTCCACGTTTCAAGATCAGACGGTCTAGATATTTCCTCGCCAATTTGGTTAAATTCATACACTCCGCTTTATCATTTTCTTCGGCCACATTTCAGCCGTTGATCTCTGTAGATCAACGACCCATATTAACCCCTTTCTATGCCTCATTATTTTTCCATTTAACCCCAGTTTCAATCCTGACCGTTGATCTACTTTCATCTGACGATTCAAAATGATCCCGACAGGCTGGACTCCTGTGGGTCCTGCCTTCCTATAGATTTGATCTCTGCCGTCCAAATCTCTGATCCAACGGGCCAGAATAAAACCACCCTGCTTCTTTCTGTCAGTGCATCTTACCCTCCGTCGCATGCGATCCGCACCGTTGGATCTGCGCCCCTCCATCCAACGGCTCACATTAAGTTTCACATTTTTTTTGCGACATAGGTTTAATGCCAAAAAATTATGTGAAAAAAGTGGTTTTCATCTGGACACGTGGCGGGCGGCAGACTGTATCGCGTTTTTTTTGGGAAATTTGGAAAATACTAAAAAATAACGCGAAACCTGTGGTTTCTAAAGCTGAAACCACTTTTCCCCTTTTTACATTGTGTTCATCGCATTCACTCCCCGCCGTTGATCTCTGCAGATCAACAGCTTAGATTTAATCTGGCCATTACACTATTTCCCTCTGCTTATCACCAAGGGACTTCTAAGAGCAATCTCTTCCATTGGTCTCGGGGTCCAATCTCAACCGACGACCCAGATTCATCTGGGAAACCCCAAATTTCCTTTCAATGTAATTTTCTCCGCCAAAGGATTTTAACCCCATTTCCTTTGTATTTCTTCTATTTTCATGGGCTTTGATGCCATATGAACCCTTTGTACACCTGCACATCAATAAGACACAGTAAAATTTAAAAGAGTATCAGTGTTGAAGACCTAACCACAGCAAAACTGAAGATTGAAGATTGTTTCCACAGTTTTGGTGGATTACGGCTAAGGTCAAAAATCAAAAGCCTAATCCACTAAATTAAACATAGTTAAAGAACAGAAAGATAGAATTAGGACGAGTTAAGCCTAAACATACATAATCAATTCAAATTAACCGTGTTTAAAATAAAATCAAAAATATCTATCAGACCCAGAAAGCCTCCACTGCCACATCAGAGGCTAATTGATTCCTCTCAGCTACCTAATGCCACTTGTAGCATCACAACATTCAACAGGGGCTGAGTAATGACTAGAACAGAGGATATTTTCCTCAATACAGCCGAATAGTTATTCCAAGCCAAACAAAGTTATTGCAAAGATGACAGAGAGCCTTAAAGTCAACAAAAGCTCCCCACCGAGCTTAATTCTTAATGTAAAACAATTAATACAGAGGAAATATCTGTAAAATTCTCCATCAAGCCCCTCAAAGGCCGAGAAGTATTAATATGTATTAATTGAACCTTGGAGATCTTTTATCCCATCCCACCTCCTCATTTCTTCTATAGATACTTCTGTAGAAGATGAAACAATGTTGGTTGCAGAACTTTGAAATATACTTGTGTTCGAAACTTCTACCTGTAAATAGTGTTCAAGGGCTCTTGAAGCTCTGTTTGTGATTAAATAAGTTAGTCTGAGAAGTGAAGATGATTGCTAAACTGAAACATTGGGTTTGAGAATGTAACTGGTTTGACTTCAATATACAAGTTGTTTCTTGGGATCTTGGTCTATATCACTGGTGAAGTGCTCCTTTCTTTGTTATTGCTTTTTCCTTTCATGAGTGCCATATTGTCCATTATTCTCTGATAAATAAAAACAAGCATAGAGTTAGGATTTATTGTTTACAATACCCTTCTTCGACTGATAAGATTTATCTCGATGTTTTCCTCTAAATTATGTATTTAAGAATGATTCAATATAGTTTGAGTAGTTAGGAATGTTGGCATTCCCTCGTCCTACTGTTTACGCCAAACATCGTTCTTGAATGTTATTTTCATTATTTGTTTAGTAAAGTTAGACTAGAAAAGTGATGGTGTGCCCTATTTTCTAGCTTCTTTCTTCAAAGGCAATTATGAAAGTTTCCCTTAGTGTATGCCGAAAGCAGACTAGATATAAAAGTATCTTATCTGATTTTAAGTTGCATTTTGTTTCTCTTATCTATTTTCATCCCTTATGAAAGTAATTACGTGGATTACTAGATTGTTTGTCTCTTGAGTTATCTTTAATACGATCTTTTCCAAAGAGGTTTATGGTGAGCCATGCCCTTTGGTTGGTTTTAAACAGTTGCTTAAAAGGCTTTTTCTTGTTTGGACATACTATAAATCCTAGTTAAAATTATTATCTGTTTCCACCCCTCCAACACTTTTATTGTTCCATTCCATTATTTTATCTCAAAATATCTTGTGATATAGATGACTTTCCCCTTGGACCACTCTTGAATTGTTGCACAATTAAAAGCCCTATTATGACTCCATAGCCCAATGGACTAAAAACTAGCATTATATCTATCTTTTCAGCCAAAGCTTGTTATGATTGCTTGCAACTTCACACCTTTGAAACTCTTTCTTTAGGACTTACCACTCAAATAATAATCATGCTCAACCATCCAAAACAAACAAAAAACCTCGGTCTTCATAACTAGCCTAATATCATTACCCAAAAGCTTTAAGGATAAATCAATCTTTGCACTTTATTGGAGAGATCCCTCTCCGGATTTAGGAGGGCTAGATCATAGAATCCCAAAGTGGTTCAATTGTTCTCTCCGCAGTTATGGTCTCACCAATCTGCTGGAATTATGGGGAGCTAACATTTCTGGTGACTCCGTTGGGGACTTGAGTGTTTTTCAGCCTGAGTATCTTTAAGACCTCAAGAAACCCTTGATTCAAGAACATTGTGTAGTGAGTAAAATAAGCCCTCTTCAAGCACTACCAAGCAAACTGTAATCATGATAAAAATTGTTTGAATCAGTGACAAGCTAAGGAAACCTTAGGATTCTCATAAGACCTTATCAAACCTTGAAGGATCAGCTAGCTTAGCCATAAGAGAAAACTGTCTTTGTCACATAACCATAGCTAAGTTTTGAAATAGATTTATGACACTCTTAAGAACCAATAGGACCAAAAAATAACTCAGAAAAACCCAAAAATATTTCAGATTGGTATTCAATAAACATGGTGGCGGACCATAAAACGTTTTACCTCCAAAAAAGCTAAAAAATTCCACTTGGAAACTCCACAATCCTAAACAGACCTTAAGACTCCACTGGGAAGACCCATAATCATCATAACATCATACAAACTCAGTTAGAAGGCTTTAGGATTAAATTTTTCTTGTTTGAAAGATCAGTTAGCCTCTTAAAGACTGTCACATCTGGTTAAACTGTTCTTGTTTAGTAGGATCTGAAAAACACAGCATAGTGGCTCCTAGAAAGATTCATACTAGAGCCTTCCCTAACCCCGACCCACTTGAGATAGTTGATAACTGTGAAGGTATCCTTGGGAAGTCTCCTAAGATAAAATTTTCAACTGTTTTCAGATCACCCTTGAGAGCTAATTTAGTTTCTGAAAACCTTGCAGCTCTACACCAATCACAAGTCGACTTAAGAAATCCATTTAGAACTAGGTCGCTTGATGATTTAGATAAGCTAGATTTATAGTCTTCACTTTCATCCCTTGAAACAAGTGAATATCCTGGTAGTAGAGAAACAACACCACCTGATTTAAATTTCCTTCACAATTTAGGTGTCTCTCATCCAAGATCAGCTCAACAATATATTCCTGGTCCATCCACATCTTTTCATCCTACATCCAATGTCCATACCACTTCACTCCATCCCACCTTCCCTCTTGTTAATCCACCTCCACCTCCTATCATGGCAGCATGGTATGCTCCCTTAGTCCTTCTTGTACCATTAGTCAATCTTCCACATGACTATCAGTCCAAGATTCCATTGTATGATTCCAATAATGCTACCACTGCATCACAACATGTGGATAAGATGAATGACTACTTTGACAGAAATAAAATTGATGATGAATCTATCAAGCTTAGATTATTTACTCAGAGTTTAGGGGGAGAAGTAAGAAAATGGTTCAAAGGCTTAGCCCCCCACAGTATAAATGATCTCCAAGCCTTCCATTAGACATTCCTAAAAAAATGGGAAGTAAGAAAAAACCCTCTTCAAATACTTTCTGATTACAAGAACCTCCACAGAAACACCGTGGAAAGTGTACAAGCTTACTGCACTAGATTTAACAGTGTGTATAATGCTCTTCCCCCAGATTTAAAACCTCCACAAGGCTCAAATCTAAACAAGTTTCCTAAAGGATTTGATCCTCAGATGGCCTATCATCTGAGAGAGAGAGAGATCCTTTAACCCTTGAAGATATGCAAAAAGGGGCTCTTTCTGTGGAAGTTAACTTGATGGAGAAAAGAGCAAGAATGAGGAATGAGAAGAAAGTGTCCTTAAAGGAGGAATATACACCTTCCTCTTCCAGCTCAAAGATGGAGAGAATGATGGAGGAGATGATGAAGAAAATGAGCATCCTTGAGAGAGCACAAGCAAGTCAAAATCAAACTGCTCCTCAAAACAGAAATCAAAACCAAAATCAGAATTTTAGGAGAAATCAGCCTCAAAAAAGACCTAGGGAAGGTGATCAACAGATCACTCCTCCCTTTCATCAAAACTATGTAAGTGAGGTTGAAGAAATAGATGAAAAAAGAGAGGAAGATGATATCAATATGCTGGGAGTAGATAACGATGACTTTGAGGTTCATTATGATAGAGAACAAGGTCCATACACACCATATGATGACAAAAGAGATGAGGATGAAAGTTATTATCAATACATGGATAATGTTATCATAGAGTCTCAAAAATAATATGACCTTAGAAGTAAAACCAATCAAGAAACTCCCAAAACTAAAACCTCTGAAAAATATTCACAAAACAACACTGTAAATAAACCCAAAATTTTAAAGCATAAGGAAAAAATAGTGGCTGGAAATTTTGATAAAGGTAAAGACAAAGGCACTCAAAACAATGCAAAACAGAGTGTAGATCTTGGTAGTGTTAGCACCTCAGCTAATACTCCTATTAAAACAATTTTGTCAAATGTAAATAGAGCAAATCAACAAACAAATTTTTCTGATAGAGTGGCAGTTAATAAGGCTGAGGCAAGTACTTCAAAGAATCAAATTCCTTTTAGCTTGGAGCAAGAAATTTCAAGAATTAAAATCTCTGTTCCCCTTACTGAGTTAGCTGCCCAAAATGTATATAGATCTCAAATTTTGAAGGCTTTTAACATAGAATAGAATAATGACATTGTCAATCTTAACGATGACCAACCAGAGCTTAGATTCGGTCCTAAGATTGAAGGTAGATATCAAGAGGGACATGTTCCTCCTTTTTATGTAAGTTTAAATGTTCATGAAATTTTTTTGCAAAATTCTATGCATGATTCCGGGGCCTCTCAAAATTTAATGCCCAAAGCTGTAATGGAGAGCCTAAGCCTTGAAATCACCCGACCTTACAAAGACCTTTACTCCTTTGACTCAAGCAGAGTGAAATGTTTAGGATTAATTAAAGACCTTTGTGTTAACTTAGCACAGATTCCAGTCAAATGTTTAGTCATGGATATTTTTGTGGTTGATGTGCCCCCAAAGTATGGTATGATGTTATCTAGATCTTGGGGAGCTAAGTTACAAGGGACTATGCAGATGGACATGACATATGCGACCATCCCTGTTTTCAATCAAACAAGAAGACTTTACAGGGAGTCACATATGCAGTACATGGTTACTAGCCAAGACAGACCACAAAACTCTCCTCTGTATTCTGTAAATACAGGCCTCGATTCTTTTATCCTATTTAACGATGAAAAATTCAGTGAACAAGTCACTTTAACTGAATTAATGGCCAATAGAGAGGAGGAGAGAGACAATGAAGAAGTTTCTAAACAGTTTGCTACATTTGAAAACTTTAACAAACCAAACACAGGGCTTGAGCTACAAGTCATGTGTCCTTTGTTTTTAAACCTTGAAAGTCAAGAAAGCATTCCTCAACGCAATGAAAAATCTGAGGAATCGAAACAAATTCAACAGAGTGCTGATATTCAAGAACAAGCCGAAAGCACCTTAGTTGAAGAGGACAGTAACCAAACAAATGAACCTGAAACTAGTCCTCTGTGGAGTATGAACTTTGACGGGTCGTGCACTAGAAGCAATGCTGGTGCAGGGGTCTGGATTCGCCACACTGAAAAAAACCACACAGAAAGCCTTTCCTGTAGATTAATCTTTCAGTGTTCGAACAACATAGTAGAATACAAATCCCTTCTCTTAGGCTTACATTTGTTGAAAACTTTAGGAGCCAAAAGAATTAAAGTGTATGGGGATTCAAAATTAGTCATTAGGCAGGTCAATGGGGAATACAATGCTAATCACCCCAGACTTAGGGCCTATCGAAATGATGTCGTGGATCTATTGAAAAATTTTGAGGAGTCCCAATTTATTTTTGTCCCAAGAAGAAAGAATAAAATGGCCCACATCTTACCTTTTTCTGCTAGAACATCCTTAACGCCATATGAAACTAAAGAATGCACAACTCAGATTAAATTTAGATCAGCTGTCCCTGATAACGAGAAATATTGGCAAGTGTTTGACGGAGACAAACAAATAGAAGACTTCATGTAGTTCATAAATGAATTTGAACTACCAAGTTCGGATTCAGACTATGAAACAGACTGGCCTAGTGAAGAAAAATTTCTTGATGAAGAAAAAAAGTCTCCTGAGCTTGCTAATGAAAATATTTTGCTTAGAAAACTTGATAATACAGCAGAAATGGTTGCAGAGTTAGAAATAGAGGATTTAGAAACCCTACAGTCTAAATATTAGAGTTTGCCAAAGGGTCTGGCTCCTTTAGAAGAGTTGTTTGATTTCAATGATGTGGCCAAGAAGCCAAAAATGGAGCCTGTAGAGACTGAAGTTGAAGAGTGTAATATAGGCAGTGAATTGAAACCAATGATGATTAAACTGTCTAAGACTTTACCTGCTCACATTAAACTCAAATACATAGAGCTGTTTAAAGAATTTTCTGATGTTTTTGCGCGGAGTTATGAAGATCTGAAATCCTATGACACTGAAATAATTCAGCACAAAATTCCTCTCAAGGAAAACCAAAAGCCATTTAAACAAAAGCTGCGCAGAATTAACCCTTTTCAGTTACCTTTGGTTGAGAAGGAAATCAAGAAGATGTATGAAGCTGATATTATTCTCCCTATTAGATATTCTGAGTGGATGTCTAATCTGGTGTCAGTTAGGAAGAAAACAGGAGAGATTAGGCTTTGTATAGACTTTAGAGACTTAAACAAAGCTTCGTTGAAGGAAAAATACCCTTTACCCAGGATGGACCATATTTTACAAAGGGTAGTTGGTTCAAAAATAATTTCTTTGCTTGATGGCTACTCAAGGTATAATCAGATTTTAGTTCACTCTGATGATCAATTAAAGATAGCCTTTACTACACCTTGGGGCACTTTCATGTATGTGAAAATTCCCTTTGGTCTAATGAACGCTGGTGCAACATTCCAAAGAGCCATGGACATAGCATTCTCGAAATAATTGGGCTACTTCATCATTATTTACCTTGATTATGTTACTGTTTTTTCAAAGACAGATGAAGAGCACTTAGAACATTTGAGAATATTTTTCGAGAGATGCAGGAAGTTTGGGATATCTTTAAACCCTAAGAAAACACTATTCGGTCTCCAAGAAGGTAAACTTCTTGGGCACATTATTTCATAAGAGGGTATTAAGATAGACCCAAAGAGGATTGAGGCCATATTGCAAATCTTTCATCCTCGAAACATCAAGGAACTCCAATCTTTCATTGGAAAGATTAATTTCTTGAGAAGGTTCATACCCAACTTGGTTGAGCTCCTTAGAAACATTACAAACATGCTGAAAAAGGAGCAAGGAGTTAAATGGACCTTGGAAGCAAAGAAGTCCTTTGAGATGGTGAAACAAGCGTTAACCAAAACACCAGTCTTGATAAGTCCTTATTTTTCAAAAGATTTTTATATTTTTTCATTCGCATCAGAACATACAATAGCTGCTATCCTTTTACAGAAAAACACACAGGGAATTGCATTCTTTAGCAAGGCTTTGAGGGATGCCCCTTTGAAGTACAACATTATGGAGAAACAAGCTTTTGCCTTGGTCAAAGCATTAAAAGACTTCAGAGTATACATATTGCACTCACACATCATTGCCTTTGTCCCAAATTCAGTTGTGAAAGACATTCTAACACAAGACCTAGATGGCAAGAGAGGTAAGTGGATTGCGGTTATACTTGAATATGATTTAGAGATAAAGCCCACTAAACTCATCAAGGGCCAAGGTCTAGCTAGATTAATGGTTGAATCCAATTTTGAAGTTCTTGATATTAATATGATAAATGCTTTAGATGAACAAGAGAAAATCTCAACTCCCATTGTTGAAGATCATTTTATGAATTCCTCTTGGTATGCTGATATTCTTTATGTTTAAAAAACAAAGGCAAGGTTTCTAAAGTTAAAAGCTGTAAACTACTTCATTATAGATAAATGTATTTATTGGAAAAATGCAAGTGGAATATTGCTTAAATTTTTGCTTGAGTATGATGCAAAGAAGGTTAAGCACGAGTTCCATGAAGGAGAATGTGGAGGCCACCTATACTGGAAGAAAACAACCAAAAAAATCCTAAGGGCTGGTTACTATTGGCCCACTCTCTTTCTTGATGTACACAAGATGATCATTGCCTATCATAAATGCCAAATTTTTGAAGGCAAAAGGAAGTTGCTACCCTTACCTTTGCATCCAATCATCGTTGAAGCTCCTTTTCAACAATGGGGACTTGACTTCATAGGAGAAATCCATCCACCATCCTCTGCCCAACATAGATGGATTCTCACTGCCACAGAATACTTCACCAAATGGATCAAAGCCATCACTTCTAGGCAAGCCAATGATTATGTCATCATAAAATTCATGGAGACTAATATCCTCTCTAGATTTGGCTGTCATAGAAAGATTATTACTGATAATGCAGCAGCATTTGGATCCAAGAAGATGGTTGAATTCTGTCACAAATATCAGATAACATTGGGTCATTCCATGGCCTATTACCCTCAAGGTAATGGACTAGCAAAATCCTCAAACAAGATTTTGGTGAACATAATCAAGAAGTTGCTAGAAGACAACAAGAATTCTTGGCACACAAAGCTAGTTCATGCACTTTGGGCTGACAGGTTGACACTTCAAAAATCCATTGGAATGTCACCCTACCAACTTGTGTATGGTACAAATGCAATTTTTCCAACCAGCCTTGGTGTGCTAGTTATGAAGTTGATTCAAGAGGTTCAATCTGAAGACAATGACATGATCAGAAGGATAAATCAGACTATTCATCTTCAGCAAACCAGAGATGAGGTTTATAACAAAGCATTGCAAAAGCAATAAAACATCAAAAAGCTTTTTGACAGAAGAAAAAAGGCCAGCAATTTCAATGTTGGGGACAAAGTTTTAAAGTGGGACTCAAGGAGAGAAGACAAGGGAAAGCATGGGAAATTTGACAACTTATGGCTTGGCCCTTACCTCATTCATTCTGTTGTTGGTAACAATTCCTTTTTCCTGCAGGAGTTGAATGGAGCTGAATTGTTTGGGGTTCATGTCAATGGCGGGATGCTCAAACATTACTTCTCTCGATCCTATCATGTTCTGAAATCCTTTTTATCTTTTTTTCTCATTATAAATATTTCAACCATCAGTGCATTCAAAGTTAGAAAAATCAACAATACAAAAACAGTGAAAGAAAGAAAAGAGGGAAATTTGTAAAAACAATAAAGGTACAGGCCCATACCAAAAAAGAGAAACAAATCTGAAAGTGTGCAAGATTAAATTTCACTCCTAAAAACACACTTATAGTTATTCATACAGCCTAACCATGACTAATTAGTTTGAAATTGACTGCTGATAGGTTATTGAATTCAATTTTCCAAACGACTTAATCTTGGCTTATCAGTAGGTAGATTAGGCTAGAAATTAAAGGTTCAAACAAGCTCAAAATCTGAACCTAACTGTCCAAAAGAAGAAGGACTCCTATATTTTTTAATTATGAGTAAAAAACAGAGGTAAAACTAGTTCTAATCATCTAAAAAATCTGAACCAGAGAACAAGGAAAAACAACTCGAATGAACTTAAGAACAGAGCTGAAGAAAAGAGAAGGTCGTGCTTAAAATTTCAGATCTTAAGCCTTCCATTTTGATTTAATTTTCTGCAAAATAATATCTATGTGCAGCTTTTTGTTTATGCCATAGATTAGCAACAAGTTAGACTGTTCAATCCTGACTTGTTTGCTTTTAAATTTCTGTTTTAGAAGTTAGGGAATGAAAATCTGTTAGACTGTTTAATCCTAACAGATAGTAGATTAGGTAGAGAAGCATATGAACTCAAATGTTTAATCTGAGTTCATGGAGAAATAAGAAATAGACTTAGATTAGTTTCTTGCTTTCAAAAGAATAAAATGTTGTAAGAGAGTTTTCCAATCCAATTGCACTCTGAAAGAAGAAAAAATTTTAGATCAGTAGGATTGGGTAGGTAGAAAGCTTGTGTTGATGAAGATCCATTGTTTTTCATGGCTAATAACATTTTCAGAGCAAAAGAAGATCATCCAAGTAAATAAAGTTGCAGCCCAATGGATGAGGCACTGATCAGCCCCCCAGAGAATGCAAGTCTCAAGTTCTTGATGCCTTCATGAAGGCACCATCCCCAATTGGAGCCACTGTTAGCCACCTATAAAATTTGTCATATCAAATGGTGGCTAAATCATTTTTTGGAGCCTTCAAGAAACAAGTTTTATTGAAACAAATTGTTATCTATTGAAGTCTTGTGAAGACATCATGTCCCTGGTTAAATCTTCACCGTTGTTTCCTTTTTTAAACTCCGAAATTCTACTGTTTTCCATGATGAAAAGACTACTGCAAAAATCCATTTTTCCCCTCCTTTCACTTCAAATTAACCTCCAATTTACCCCCTTGCTTCTTCATAAAATTCCTCCATTTTTCATTTATGCCCCTTTCCCCTTCATGAAAATCCCTTCAATAAGGTTTGAAAATCCTTTTTGAACCTTATCGAAACCCCCAAATCCATCAAAAAACTTTGAAAATTTCATAAAAAATAAGCTTTTTTGACTACAGGCTTAAGCCACTTTGGGCTAAGTCAAAAAACCACTTCCCCACATATGCCTATGCCCTAGAACCAGGTGCTAACCCAGTCAGGCGCTTATCGCATCAGAAACAATTGATGCGCGCAAGTCTTTTTATCATGTTAAAACCTCCAATCCGATTGGCCTCTGTGTATAATCCCCGAGCCTTTTTTTTTTTTTTGCTTCATATAACCCTTGAGCCCACCATCGAGCGCTTAAATATTTATATAAACCTTGTCCGATCATATTTTTCCTTTGTATATTCACAAAAACCCATTTTCATATGTTTTGCATTAAACCCGCCAGTGCAATGTTTTGAATGATAAAGAACCGTTGATCCAAAGGCCGATCGACGGTCTAAAAGATCTCGTATCGGAGATTTTCTAATGGGTAGATTGAAAAGGCCCGCACCATTGTTCTGATGCGATTGGCCCTTTATATGTATAAACCCTGGTCCCTTTATCCTTCTCATGTATCCAAACGGCCCCGCAATCAGCTGCCTAACCTTATATATATCCATCCCCAATGTAATAATCCATTTGTATTCCATAAAATTTTGATTTTTTGTGTTATAAACGTGGCCCGCCATTCATTGGTCAGAGCCCTTCTCCACCTTTAAATCTTGAGCCAATCAATGGCCAGCGCTATCTCGCATCGGGGATCTCCATTGGCGCAGTTTATTATTTTATTCGCCACCTCCGAGTGGCGGTATCCTGATTCATTTCCCGTCATTGATCTGATCTACGGATTGACGGTCCATAGCCAATCGCATTGGTGCTCCCCTGTCCATTACCCTCGCCGATCGCAAAGCTCCGATTACATTTGGGCCATCCACGTATCAAGATTGGATGGTCTAGATCTTTCCTCGCCACTTTGGTTAAATTCATACACTCTGCTTTATAATGTTCTTCGGCCACATTTCAGCCGTTGATCTTCGCAGATCAACGACCCATATTAACCCCTTTCTCTGCCTAGTTATTTTTCCATTTGACCCTAGTTTCAATCCTGACTGTTGATCTACTTTCATCTGACGGTTTAGAATGATCCCGACAGGCCGGACTCCTGTGGGTCCTGCCTTCCTATAAATTTGATCTCCGCTATTCAAATCTCTGATCCAATGGCCCAGATTAAAACCACCCTGCTTCTTTCTGTAAGTGCATCTTACCCTCTGTCGCGTGCGATCCGCATCGTCGAATCTACGCCCCTCCATCCAACGACTCGCATTAAGTTTCGCATTTTTTCTGCGACAGAGGTTTAATGCCAAAAAATTATGCGAAAAAAGTGGTTTTCGTCTAGACACATGGCGGGCGGTGGACTGTATCGCATTTTTTTTTTGGAAATTTGGAAACCACTCAAAAATAATGCGAAACCCGTGGTTTCTAAAGCCGAAACTGCTTTTCCCCTGTTTACATTGTGTTCATCATGTTCACTCCCCGCCGTTGATCTCTGTAGATCAATAGCTCAGATTTAATCTGACCATTACACTATCGCCCTCCGCCTATCACCAAGGGACTTCTAAGAGCAATCTCTGTCATTGGTCTTGGGGTCCGATCTCATCCAACGACCCAGATTCATCCGGGAAACCCAAAATTTCCTTTCAATGTAATTTTCTATGCCAAAGGATTTTAACCCCATTACCTTTTTATTTCTTCTATTTTCATCAAAAGTGGCCCTTGTCCATTGTATTACCTTGGTTGATCTCGACCGTTGATCAACACAGATCAACGGTTCGGACTTAATCTTGCACCATTCTTCCAAACTGCCTCCTTCTGACCCCCGCAAGAAAATCTCCACTGTTGGATGCTTTCATCCAACGTCTGTGACTTAACTGCAACTTCCAAAGCAGTTAAACCAAAAAATACACAGGATTTTATTATGTTTTATTGTTTGTGCAGGTTATAATAGTTTTTCAAATGATTTTAAAATAAAATAAAAGCCGAGGATGACGATCCTCCATGCTTTCATTTATAAAAGAAAATCCATATACAGGGTTCGACGCCACGTTTCATAAGTGTATCATGGGCACTGATGCCATATGAACCCTTTGTACACCTGCACATCAACAAGACATAGTAAAATTTAAAAGAGTATCAGTGTTGAAGACCTAACCACAGCAGAACTGAAGATTGAAGATTGCTTTCACAGTTTTGGTGGATTACGGCTAAGGTCAAAAATCAAAAGCCTAATCCACTAAATTAAACATAGTTAAAGAACAGAAAGACAAAATTAGGATGAGTTGAGCCTAAACATACAGAATCAAATCAAATTAACCGTGTTTAAAAGAAAATAAAAAATATCTATTAGACCCAGAAAGCCTCCACTGCCACATCAGAGGCTAATTGATTCCTCTTAGCTACCTAATGCCACCTGTAGCATCACAACATTCAACAGGGGCCGAGTAATGACTAGAACAGAGGATATTTTCTTCAATACAGCCGAACAATTATTCCAAGCCAAACACAGTTATTGTAAAGATGCCACAGAGCCTTAAAGTCAACAAAAGCTCCCCACCGAGCTTAATTCTTAATGTAAAACAATTAATACAGAGGAAATATCTGTAAAATTCTCCATCGAGCCCCTCAAAGGCTGAGAAGTATTTATTTGTATTAATTGAACCTTGGAGATATTTTATCCCATCCCACCTCCTCATTTCTTCTATAAATACTTCTGTAGAAGATGAAACAATGTTGGTTGCAGAACTTTGAAATATACTTGTGCTCGAAACTTCTACCTGTAAATAGTGTTCAAGGGCTCTTGAAGCTCTATTTGTGATTAAATAAGTTAGTCTGAGAAGTGAAGATGATTACTGAACTGAAACATTGGGTTTGAGAATGTAACTGGTTTGACTTCAATATACAAGTTGTTTCTTGGGATCCTGGTCTATATCACTGGTGAAGTGCTCCTTTCTTTGTTTTTGTTTTTTCCTTTCATGTATTCCATATTGTCCATTATTCTCTGATAAAGAACAACAAGCATAGAGTTAGGATTTACTATTTACAGTACCCTTGTCTGACTGATAAGATTTATGTCGATGTTTTCCTCTAAATTGTGTATTTAAGAATGGTTCAATACAGTTTGAGCAGTTAGGAATGCTGGCGTTCCCTCGTCCTACTATTTACTCCAAACATCGTTCTTGAATGTTATTTTCATTATTTGTTTAGTAAAGTTATACTAGAAAAGTGATGGTGTGCCCTGTTTTCTAGCTTCTTTCACCAAAGGCAATTATGAAAGTTTCCCTAAGTGTATGCCGAAAGCAGACTAGATTTAAAAGTATCTTATCTGATCTTAAGTTGCATTTTGTTTCTCTTATCTGTTTTCATCCCTTCTGAAAGTAATTATGTGGATTACTGGATTGTTTGTCTCTTGAGTTATCTTTAATACGAGCTTGTCCAAAGAGGTTTATGGTGAGCCATGCCCTTTGGTTGGTTTTAAACAGTTGCTTAAAAGGATTTTTCTTGTTTGGACAGACTATAAATCCTAGTTGAAATTATTATCTGTTTCCACCCCTCCAACACTTTTATTGTTTCGTTCCATTATTTTATCTTAAAATATCTTGTGATATAGATGACTTTCCCCTTAGACCACTCTTGAATTTTTTCACAATTAAAAGCCCTATTACGACTCCATAGACCAATGGACTAAAACCAGTGTTATATCTATCTTTTCAGCCAAAGCTTGTTCTGATTGCTTGCAACTTCACACCTTTGAAACTCTTTCCTTTATGACTTTCCACTCAAACAATAATCATGCTCAACCATCCAAAAGAAACAAAAAACCCTCAGTCTTCATAACTAGCCTAATATCATTACCCAAAAGATTTAAAGATAAATCAATCTTTGCACTCTATTGGAGAGATCCCTCTCCGGATTCAGGAGGGCTAGATCCTAGAATCCCAAAGTGGTTCAAGTGTTCTCTCTGTAGTTTTGGTCTCACCAATCTGCTGGAATTACGCGGAGCTAACAGAGGCTAAACCTATGGGGCACAATAATAACAATATGGGGACTACATGGTCACAACAATAACAATAAATGGGCTATACTAATAACAATAAGGGGCTACACTAGCATTATAGGGACCTAACAAGGGTAGAGGAAGAAGAGGACATGGTGGAGGTTGAGGGCCTAAACCTTTTTCTGACACTGAGGTACAAAACACAATAGGGAACTATAACTAGGACAAAGAACAGATGGAGAATTAAGGATATCCTGAATAGGGGGGAAGGGAGTTGACATTGGCAGAGCTCGCAAGGAAACAAAAGCTTATGATGGCATGCTAGCGTAGTTAGCTAGTGTTTATTTATAAAACCAAGGAAAGCAGGATAACAATGAGAAAGGTGGATCCTGAAATGGTGATGGGAGCTAAAACATGCATGCACAAACCACTAGGATGACACACTTATATCTGGTCATTCTAGCATTCCCACTTATCCCCAATTTGTGGATGGGCACTCAGGAGAACCAGAGTCATTCAAAATGTTTTTAGGTCATTCTTAGAGGGGATCAATGAGTACAATGCATTGGACCCAAGGATTAAGATGACTACATATTTTGGGGAGTTTTTCCACTTGAAGGAGAAGCACAACACCGAAGTTCGGTTATCGTTTAGGGGATATAAGCAAAACCATGACATGAAGAGGACAATGGAAAAAATAACCCTTCCCAACTTTGATGGTGTTGAACCTCAGAATTACCCTCTCTTTGAAAAATTTTCTCACCTCTTTCCCTCAATTTCTCATAAGATCACAGACCCCAATCAATGATAAAAACTAGGTTTTGTCTCAAGGATGCATTAAAATAATTTCCATATTATATTTTCATGTTCTTTCTATTTGGATATATTTTTGCAATTTAGCTACAGAATGCAGCCTGTTCTGCAGCTAACTGTGGATTCTATGGATACTCTCATGGTCTGGCAAGTTCTAGGTGTCAAATGAAGAATTGGGCCACATGGGTGTTTCTAGAATCATCTCTACATAGATTCTATCCTATTCACTTGGTCCAAATTGACAGAAAAGCAGACCTAAGATCATGGTCAAGGTTTGGTCAAAGTATGTTATCTGAAAGCAACATGACTATTGATTTGCTCTATCGTAGCAAATAAAGAGCCTAACAGTCCTATTGCAAGTCTAATTCGAGTTAGCTACCTATAGCAAGTTTATATCACAAACAATTATGTATTTTCCTTTAAATTTCGGTTGTAAAAGGCCAAGAAGACAGTTAAGAAATTAAGTGTTATTGTTTAATATTTTTGTAGATACTCTGTATTCAAACTTTGTTTTATCATAATACAAAGTTCATGTTGCCAATGACTATTTGAGTGCATCCTTAACTAGCTAGCAATTCAGCCCAATCAGTTGTAGAGGGCCCATGCACTGGAGGAGGTTTTTCATTTTTTTTTTTTAGTTTAGTTTCCATTACTCTATTTTTAATAGATCTGTTTTCTAATTAGGTTGATGTTTCATTCCAGTTTTTGATCAATAGCATAACATTAAATCACAATTGTGCAGCCTTGTTCTTCTAAGATATTTCGTGAAGATAGATAACTCTGTTTTCAAATCGAATTAAGATTGAAGTAATAATATTACACAATTTCCTAGTTTCCTTACTGTTTTGTCATTCATTTCCTTTTAACATAATTGTGAATTAACTGTGTCAATGGATGTTTTCAAAATCCATTTCAATATGATGATCCTAAACTAAATGGTTAAATGTCTAATTCATACAGTGGTTGAATTTACTTTGCGCATTACTATTTGCTTTCTAGGAATTTAGAGACTAAGGCATAATTGACTTCTCACTTAACATCTTAAGAGGGTAATAATTCACATTGAATGTTGTAGAAAATTCAAATATACATTAGTTTTTTTAGTGATTTTTACATGCTTTCACTTTTTGCTTCCAGATCCTCACTTAATTGCATCACTGATATTCCTAAAAGTCATTCTAAAAGAGATTGATTTAATCATGTTTCAAGATTTAATGGTTGAATGTTTAATGAGTGCAATTACTGAGTTACCTTTTGCATACTTTACTGAGTTACCTCAGTTTATAATTAATGAAAGCAATTTAAGACATTAAATTGAATAAATATTTTGGCGCCATTTCCGGGGAAGTGTAATTAGGTAACCTCATTTCCTACATCTAAAAAAAATGATATGCGTAGAGAAAGAGACTCTAGGGGAAGATTCATAGCTAGAGGCAAGATTTTAATCCCTACAACACCACTCACTCCACCAAGACTAAGAAGTGATACACCTCCATCTCAAACTCATATTCCATATTTCACTATCCATAGACTTCCTGAAGTTTTAAAGTCAGAAATCCAATTAGGAGGATTCCCTACTTCATTTACTAAGGTAGTCTTAGAAGAATAAGATCCTAGGTCTACAACAGAAGGAGTAACCTTTTTCACCTCTACAGGAGAACACATTTTAGCTGAAGAGTTAGAACTTCCTAGTGGAGAGGAAGAAGAAGAACCTTTATTCAACATACGATTGATAGAAGAACCAGAGGAGGAGAAGTTAACCTTACAAGTTGACTCTTATATCAGCTCTGAAGAATCTACAATGGAAGGAAGAGGAGATGAAGGGGAAGGAGAAGGAGAAATTCTAAATGGAGAAAATTTAATATTTGAAGGAGGAGATAGAGGTAGAGGTAGAGGAGGAGATAGAGGAAGATCTAAGGAAATGTAAAAGGAGGCAGAAGAAATAGGGTAATTGAGAGTTATTTTGGATTACCTATATTTGATGAAGATACAAATTCCACCATGAAAAATATCTAACCTTCTGTCCTCCAAAAATTTCATGGATTGAAAAGTGAAGACCCTAAAACATTTTTGTTTGAATTTGAAGTCTTATGCAAAACTTATGATTAAGAATCTCAAAAACTCAAATTGTTTCCTTCAACATTGAAAGGAGAAACTCTAAAATGGTTCATGAGTCTAATCATTAGGTCTATCAAAATGTGGAATGATATGAAGAGAGCATTTTTAGAAAGGTATTTGGATTATTTCATACCTATCAATCACAAGGATGCAATGTTTAAAGCCATGCAAAGAGAGGATGACAATTTGGAGCATTTATTTGAAAGATTCAACTATAACATAAAAAGAGCAAAAATGGATAATTTAGATCAAGACACTTTAAAAGCTATTTTGTTGAAAGACATTAGAGATGAGTGGATAGACATCCTTAACATGATGGGGAAGGGGGACATCTCTCAAATCCAATTACCTGACATTGGAGATTTATGTATTCATCTCTCAAGAGGAAAATAAAAATCTGGGAAAGTTCTAAGAGATATTGCTCTTGCTAGGGTAAATAAATCTGCAACTGGAACAATGAGTAGGGCAGAAATTGGAAACATGCTTGACGAATTTAAAACATACATTTCAGGGAGTCTTAGTGAACAAATATACACCCTTAAGTTACAAAACAAGCAGAAAGAAGAGACTGATTCTTTAGCTACTTTCTGTCCCAAATTAAGAAAGAAGCATGCTTTAAGAGAATTTCCTCTTGATGCAAAAGTGATAGAGACCTGTATGATTTGTTCAGAAAGTTATGAGACTAAGAGTTGTCCTTCAATTCTTGGTATTAAGGCTGTTTTTCAAGAAGAAACAACTTCAAATCCAACATAATCTCTTTGCTTTGTCTCTAGAAGGTCATGGAAGGGGCCACAAAATCAAGGTTTTAATAACCAAATGTATACTTAGTCCTCACCAAATTGGAATTCTTGGCAGCAACCTTGGCCTCAATCTCAATCTCAATCTCAACCTTGGGCTCAAGGAATGAAAAATCCCAATGGAATATTCTGTCAATATTATCAATATCCTCCATCATATCCAAACTATCATTCCCAACAAAATCAACAACCCCAACTCCAAAGAAAAAACAAAAATCCACAACTCTCACTACCATTCCCTTAGAGACCAAATCAGTTACATGTCCAACCATTACAAAACCCAAAAAATAAAAATCCTCAGAATACATATATGATAGAAGGACAAAAAATTCCAACCTACATGACAACTTCTCTAGATCTTAATGATGTCCAACTTAGATCTGGTAGGATATTAGAAAAGAAAAATCCTTCTATAGTCATTCAAGAATAAGACAATTCCGAGGAAGATTCTCTACATCCCAATAAAAGTTTTAAAGAAGGAACATATTTTCAAAACCAAAATTCTGAAAATGAAAATAAAAAAGAACCAATAAACTCAACTCCTATCATAAAGCAGCCATTAGTATCTACTTCTACACCTCCTTTTCCTGAAAGATTACAAGTTGATAGAGGGGTAGAAATGTTGGAAATGTTGTCATTGATGGCAAAGGTAAAGACAGGAGCAACACCTAAACTATCCATAAGGCAAAAGAGACAGAGAGGTGTTGGGAATCACGATTGCCGTTAGACCAAAACCCACAGGTGTTAGTTAACGATCGCATCGCCAGAGATAAGGATCCACGAAAGGCGGTTAGTCCATGTCGCGAAAGACATGGGGAGTGTTGGTTTATCCAATGTCCAACAATCTCCCCCTGGAATGATATCTTCGTTTTGTTCTCCCCCTGAGACTGTACTTTCTCTTCATATTAGGGAATAGTATCTACAGATACTACCCCTAGTTTTTCTCTCAAGTATTCGAATGGTTCTCTGGCAAGTGGTTTGGTAAATATATCTGCTATCTTTTCTTTCATTGATACATAGTCCAGTTTAACTATCTTCTGAGCCACTTGTTCTCGGAGAAAATGATACTTGATTGGTATATGTTTAGTTTTTGAATGAAGCACAGGATTTTTAGATATACTTATAGCACTTGTATTATCACATTTGATTAAGATAGGTTCATTAATGCTTACCTTCATGTCTTGAAGTGTCTGCTTCATCCACATGACTTGTGTGCAACATGCTGCTGCTGCTATATATTCTGCTTCAGCTGTAGATAGAGAGATGGATGTTTGTTTCTTGCTTAGCCATGCCACCAGAATTTCTCCTAGATAGAATGCACCTCCACTTGTACTCTTCCTATCATCCACACAACTGGCCCAATCTGCATCTGTGTATGCTGTCAAGGTGAAGCTTTTTCCTTTAGGATACCAAAGCCCATATTGTGCAGTTCCTTGTAGATATCTGAGTATTCTTTTTACTGCCAGAAGATGGTTTTGTTTTGGTGCTGCTTGATATCTTGCCACTAGTCCTACTGCTAGCATGATGTCTGGTCTTGAAGCTGTCAAGTACAGCAGGCTTCCTATCATGGATCCGTAGAGTTTTTGATCTACATCTGCAGACCTATCATCAGCACACAGCTTGCATCCCGTGATCATGGGGGTTGTCATTGGTTTGCAGTCCTCCATTTTGAATTTTTTCAGCATTTCTTTTAAGTATTTTTCTTGAGAAATGAATGTGCTAGTGTTCTTTTGCTGAATTTGCAGTCCTAAGTAGAAACTGAGCTCTCCAATCATAGACATTTCAAACTCTGTTTTCATCTCATCAGCAAACCCTTTTGCTAGTTCATCTTTGTTGCTTCCAAACATAATGTCATCAACATATACTACAACAATCAGGAGTTCATTTTCATGGGCTTTTATATATAGATTGTTGTCTACTCCTCCTCTTTTAAAACCCTGTTTTTGCAAATATTTATCCAGTCTTGAGTACCTAGCATGAGGAGCTTGTTTTAGTCCATATAGGGCTTTTTTCAGTTTACATACATAGTCTTCTTTATCTGTCAATGAGAAACCTTCTGGTTGTTCCATGTACACTTCTTCTTCTAGATCACCATTAAGAAAAGCAGATTTTACATCCATTTGATATACCTTGAAATCTTGATAGCATGCAAATGCCAGGAACATTCTAATAGCTTCCATTCTAGCTACAGGGGAAAATGTTTCATCATAATCAAGTCCTTCTATTTGTGAGTATCCTTTGCAGACCAGCCTTGCTTTATTCCTGATTACCTGTCCTTGCTCATTCATTTTGTTTTTGAATACCCATTTTGAACCAATGATATCTTTCTCAATAGGTCTAGGAACTAGTTCCCAGGTATTGTTCTTCTCAATTTGGTCCAATTCTTCATTCATTGTTTTTATCCAATACTTGTCCTTGCTAGCTTCTTCAAATTTCTTTGGCTCTATTTGTGATAACATGGCTATGTATACTTCTTCTGTTTGTTCTGTTAGCTGCCTTCTTGTCTGGACTCCTGCTTTCTTGTCTCCTATGATCTGATCTTCAGGATGATTCTTCTGAGTGTATCTTGAGGGGGTTTTTGAGCTCATCTCTGCATCTTCTATTGTCTTGCTAGTTTCTTCATCATTCCGGTCTTCTTCTTCATGATTAACTGATGGACTACAGCAATCTGTATTTCTTGTATTATTTGGAAATTCTTCATCAAATCTCACATCAATACTTTCAACTATTTTCCGAAGAGTCTTGTTGTAGCATCTGTATCCTTTACTTTTGGAAGCATATCGTAGAAAAATCCCTTCATCTGCTCTTGCATCAAATTTCCCAAGGTTTTCATCATTATTCTTTATGTAACACTTGCTACCAAAGACTCTGAAATGTTTTATTGAAGTTGGCTTTCCATGCCATAGTTCATATGGAGTCTTGTCACTGCTTGGCCTTAAGTGAGCTTTATTAAGGATATGTACTGCTTCTGCCCAGAAGGTTTGAGCAATATTATTCTCTTGCATCATAGCTCTGGCTATTTGTTGTACAGACCTGTTTTGTCTCTCTGCTACTCCATTCTGCTGAGGTGTCCCTGCAATAGTAAATTGTTGCTTTATTCCATGTTCATTACATAGGTCCGCAAAGTCATAATCTGTGAATTCTCCTCCTCTGTCTGATCTGATACATTTCATCTTGCATCCAGTTTGATTTTCTGCTAATGCTCTGAATATCTTAAATTTTTCCAATGCTTCTGATTTATTTTTGAGAAAGGCAACCCATGTCATTCTGGAGAATTCATCTATTATCAGCATGAAATAGGATTCTCCACTTGGTGTTCTAGTTCTAGCATGTCCACACAGGTCCATGTGCACAAGCTGGAGTGGTCTTCTTGTTGACAACTCCTCTTTAGATTTAAAGGATGTGCGAGTCTGTTTCCCCAATTGACAAGATTTGCATATAGTACTTGAAGGCCTTTTTATTTCTGGCATGTCTTTGACAAATTTCTTCTTGCTCAATTTGATGATATGGTCAAAGCTGAGATGTCCCAATCTCCTATGCCACAACCATGACTCCTCAAGTTTGCTAAGATGGCAGGCTTCATCTTCCTCTTTCACTATGTATACATTGTTCTCTGTTCGAACACCTTTGAGCAGAATCTTTCCTGTTGTGCTTGACCTGAATACACAATCTTGTGCTCTAAAAAGAACTTCACAGCCTTTGTCACACATCTGACTGACACTCAGTAAATTTGCTTTCAATCCATCCACAAATAGTACCTCTTGGGCTTTTCCTCTTGATCTTTCCTAATTTATCATTACCAAAAATAACATTGCCAGATTTCTTTTCATCAAGAGTTATAAACTTGCTTCTGTCTCCAGTCATGTGTTTGGAGCAGCCACTGTCCAAGTACCACTGGCTTTTCAGATCTTGAGCAGTTAGAGCTAGGTCACATTTATTCAGTTTCTTTATCCACTGGAGGCCCCCTTTTGTATGGTATCTTTGGTGAGGTGATGAATTATATCCCTTTAGAGAACACTTGGAAGATATATGCCCAATTTGATTGCATATACAACATTTGATTATAGTTTTTGCATAATTGTGAGCATGAACAAAATTGCTTTGACTCATAAACCTCCTTAAGGTATTGAACATCAGTCTTTGTCCATACTTTCTACATTCAATAATTTTATGGCCAAATTCCTTACAATAAAAACAATAACCATAGAAATTATTTGCATACCTGATGTAATATTGTTTTCTCCATTTGTTTGTTTGAGATAGCCTCTTCACTGTTTGCATCTTTTGCAGGTCTGAATTACTCTTCTTTGCATAACAATATGCAGCAGTGTGTCCTGGCTTGTGGCAGACATAGCAGGTGGCATTCTTCATAGGAGGGAAGAATCTCCTCTGATGACTTCCAAATTTGATATACTCGGGGGCATATGATTCTTTTTCTGCCATCTTAGTATTCATTATATTCCTTGTTACTAGAGATTTCTTCTGACCTCTGTCATCCTTATTATATGTTTCTTCTTTTCTATGAATTGTCTGGGCTTCTTCATCAGTCTTCTTTGCTTTTACAAAAATTATATTTTTGTTTTCTTTTTCTTTGCCTTTACTTGATTCTCCTTCATAGCCTACTCTTGTTTTTATCATTGGGGATCTTTGAGCAACCAGAATATCATTCAACTTGCTAGAGCTTGTTGTTTGAGAAGAGTTTATAACCACTGTCCTTTGAGCATTTTCTAGTTTCTTCCTGAGACATACCACTTCTTCCTCCAACTTCTCTTGTTTTTGGGTTTTATCCTTGATTTGCTGAAGTAACATATCTTCTATCTTCTTGGCTTCTTCAAGCTTTACCTTCAGCTGCATGAGGACTTCTGAATTTTTTTCTTCTTTCACACATTTTAGGAGAATCTATTTTTGTTTTCTGCATTTTAGTTTGAGTCTGTCAATCTCTTCCAGAGCACTTCTTAGCTCCCCCTCAAGGTCTACTTCCCCTTCTTCTTCTTCATCTTCTAGTAGGAGTCCCTCAAGATCTTCTATGGCCATCAATAAAAATTCTGAGGTTCCTTCTTCATTTGAGGGTTCATCTGAGTCTTCAGATGCACTACTGTCTTGCTGAGAATAGAAGGATTTTCTACTGAATTTATTTCCTTTCTACCAGAACTTTGATGTGTCTTTCTCGGATTCTTGAGCTTGATTTCTTACTTTCTTGTGAGGACATTTAGCAGCATAATGTCCAACTCTTCCACAGTTAAAGCATTTGAAGGGAAGTTTACCTTTGTATCTACCTGAGCCTCTATCCAATTTCTTGACAAATTTAGCCTCTTCTTCATCAGAGCAAGAGCATATTTCTTTCTTTTCTTCTTTCCTTTTTTCTGTTTTGAATGCTGCTTCCCTTGTACTTGGCTTCTTCTGTGGGAGCCTCATTTCATAGGCTGTTAGATTTCCAAGTATCCGGTTCATGGTCAAAGTCTCCCAATCCACTGTCTCTTCTATTGCAGATACCTTGGGATTAAATCTGGGTGGGAGTGATCTTAGAATATTTTGCACAACTATACTTTCTAGTATGGTTTCTCCAAGAGCTTTCATATTGTTAACAATTTCTGCAACTTTTAAGAAGAAGCTGCCAACATCTTCATCATCATTCATTTTTAAGTTTTCAAGCTGGGCTCTATATACTTGAAGTTTGGCAGTTTTTACTTTCTGGTCTCCCTCATGTATGTCTTCAAGAGTATCCCATATTTTCTTGGCAGTGTCTTTGTGCATTACTTTAATAAACTATGCTTCACATAATCCATTCAGGATGGCATTCATGGCTTTTGCATTAGCTACAAAGCTTTCTTTAGCTTCTTTCTCTGTATCAGTTGACTTCGGGGCATATCCTAATTGCACAGCAGCCCAGACTTCTACTCCTAGTGACATTATGTATGTCTTCATTCTGATTTTCCAGAAAGCATAATTTTCACCAGTGAAGAAAAGGGCTTTATTGGTTGAGCATCCTTCTCTACTAGCCATCTTGGGAACCTAGGATCTCCTTTCAGTTGTTAGACTTGTACAAAGGAACCGGCTCTTATACCAATTGTTGAATCTCTAATTAAATTGAGAGGGGGGGGGGGTGAATCAGTTTAATACATTCCTGATCTTTTAAACTTTTCAATAAACTTATTTACACCTTCATTTCAAACTCTATTTGATGTGAGAGTAATCTTAGAATGTAATCTGAAAGTATTAGTTTAATAGAGCAGTAGACTTAATTTGAGAGCGGCAGGTATTAAGCAAATGATACATATCAGATCAATACATAAATATCATGCACAGAGACACCAGATATAAGTGGAAACCCATAAAGGGAGAAAACCACATCTTATTATTGTAGTGATGCAAAGGCAAGCTCCAACTCCCTCTCACCACTGTTTTCTGCAGGCACCAACCTACAGGAGGCTCTATCCTCAATTCTGCAAGCTACAACTTGCAAGGAAGCACCAACTCCCTTCGATTTTCTGCAGGCACCAACCTACAGGAGGCTCCAACCTCAGTCAGCTACAACTGACGACTATCAAGCTGCAACTTGATAGGGAAGCTCCAACTTCCTCAATTTATCAAACTGAAAGTTTGCCGATTTACCTCAGATATCAGCCCTGTTCTGTAGCTTCTCCTTCTGTTCTGCTTTTCTTAATCTTCTCTGTCTTACCCTTCTATATTCTGCATTCTCTCGATTTACTCTCACTTACATTTCTTGAATATCAAGATGATATTATTTATAGATTTCTTCACATGACTGTTTGTATTCTGCTTGGAATTCGAAATGGAAATTCATGTCTCTTTGCCTTCTGCCTTCTCACTCCTTTTATCAGCTTACTCAAAAATTATAACTGTAGGTGTCAATTTTAACATTACAGTGGGAGTTTTCTTTCTCTCGGAGACTTGCCAATGCATCACAAACAATAAAAACAATTAAAACATTTACATTCAAATTTAAATGAGAACTCCAGCTCACTTCGTTTTGTCTCTTGGCTTGCTGCACATTTGTCTTTTCTCTGACTGTGTCTTTGTCTTTTCTATGACTGTGTTTTATCTCTTTTCTGTTCTCTGTATGTCATTCTGTATATGGCTGCTGCGTAAATTCTGTATTTGTGTAACTGCATTTTTCATTTTTATATCAGTTCTTTATATATATAAATGAATATGCTGACTGTAATTCTGGGCCATATTCCAATGCTTTTCATGCCACGAGTGTCTTGTTGATGTGGAACATTCCGCAAGCGGAACGGACATATATCACAGTCATTGTATATTGATAATCGCCCTCCACCTTAAGCCGAGGCCCGTGGGTCCACAGACCACGCGGCACTTTTCAATACAATTGCAACAACTTTTTATATATATATATTTATATATAACAGCGCCTTCACAAATTTCCGTTTGCGATTAGAACTGGAACTCAAACACTTGTTAATCATAGTTAATAATCCCATCGGGTCCGGGCTTCAATCAAATGCAATCGGGGCGCATAATAGAAAAGTTCCGATTGCGATCAGAACACGGATGCAATTTTCATATATCAACTCCCGCTTATAACTGGATCGGGTCCGCCACTTCAATCGCAGCGTTTTACAAAGTCGTGCGATCAATCGGAGAGTTCCGATTGCGATTGAGATTCCGGATGCGATTGAACCTATTAAATCCATCGTATAATGCCATCGGGTCCGCCACTTGATCAGAGCATATTACAAAGGACTTGCGATCAATCGGAAAGTTTCGATGCGATTAGCCGGAATTCAAATATATATACACCATCGTTAATACACCCATCGGGTCCGAACTCTTAATCGCAATCGCAAGTCTTTTAATATGTGTTGCGATTGACCACTATTCATTGTATTTTGCCGATGCGATTGGGACAGGACTTCAAACATGTTTGAATTATAATTCATACCTCCATCGGGTCCGGACTTCCAATCGCAATCGCAACTCACATGTTCTCCGATGCGATTGACCAATTCCGATGCGATTGGGAACTCGGATGTGATTAGCAATAAACTGTGGCATATAGCTCAATCGGGTCCAGCCTTTAATCGGAGCACATAACAAAACTCCGCCGATTGAACCTTTTATCCGATTGCGATTGGGGAGGGGTCCCACCTTATAAGCCATTTCGTTTTGATAGAACCTTTAGTTAAAGTGCTCCGCTTGTATATAACTGATATATATGCTTATATATATTTTGCCGCTGGAGTGAAGCGATTCTCAGAATAATGTTTGTATTTTTTATATGTGCTCCGTCGGTTGGAGAGTGCGATTCCCGGAATGTGGTTCTGTATTATATGTGTAATGCCCGGCTGGAGTCTGCGATTCCTGGAATAAGATTCGTGTTGTATAACGCCGGTTGGAGTGTGCGATTCCTGGAATATGGTTCTGTATTATATGCCGCTGGAGTGAAGCGATTCTCGGAATTTTGTAACTGCTCTCTGCCTCTGTCTTTGCCTCTGCTCCGCCGGGTGCGATTCCCAGAATTTTGTAACTGCTCTCTGCCTCTGTCTCTGCTTCTGTCACTCTGCCTCTGTCTCTATCTTCCGATAACGGTTCTTCACTGTGCTTCTATGACTGTTACATTTTGACCTTCTTCTTGCTGCCTCTATTGCTTTCGCTGTGCCTCTTTTGCCTTCCTTTGCTACAGCGCTGCCTCTTTTGCCTGAGTGCTGCCTCCTTTGCCATCAATGACAATATTTCCAACAAGAGGTTGCAGAGGCAGCAGAAGAAACAGAGGAATTGAAGTAGAAGCAACAAAGGAATTAGAGACAGAGTAGTGGAGTTGAAAAGGCCTGAAGGGTGTAATACAGTTTGCAGATGAATTATTGAGCAGTTATTCATTAATTGAGTCTGTATGGCATATACATTGATTGAAGACTAAAACCCTGTGGTAAAGACTTAATATGCTTGGGGATGAGTTGGAGCATTTCTTAAATGGCAGAAGAGGGCTGAAGAAGAGAGCCTGAGCGCTGGAGAGAGGCAGAGAACCTCTTCAACAACAGAATAGGAGGATAATGGCCACGAAACTGAATATCTGGCTTGTTATGAATTGTAAGAATTGTTTTGAGATTTATCACCTATGTATATATATATATATATATATATATATATATATATATATATATATATATCTGTTTATGAAGAATTGTTTATAAATCCCGTATGTGACTTTATGCTCCCTTGGTCGGATTATATGAGGAAATTATCTCAGTGTAACTGTGCATTTTTTGTCTAAACCCTGTGTGAGGAATACCTTGCGTATTGTACATTGGTTGATTATTCCCTGTAATTATGTATAGTGCGAATCTCTGTGCATGAGACATTGAGTTAATATTATTGTGTAATGGTCGAATTAACTCTGTGTGAACACATGAGTTCTTGAGGAGTGGTTGTGTGCACTCTGCATAAGGATAGACGGAACCGAGAAAGTGGTGGAACTCTGCGTCAGAGTATAAAAGAACCCTTTAATGTATAATGGGTGGAATCTGAGTTTAAAGGAGGAGAACGGAACCCGGAGTAAAAGGACGAGAACAGAACCTTGCATGAGGAAGCGGAACTGTGACCCGATGAACAGTAACAATGGTTTGGAGCGAACAGTGGATTTCATCGCACCACTATTATACGGAAGGCGGTATTTTGGAGTTTCACAGCGATTCCATTGATTGATCGACGCGTGTCCCTAGATGAACAGTAAAACCACCGTTTAACTTGCGCCATCGCTCATTAACTATCGACCAGACACGCCGAGCGAAATTGAAATGAGCCATTGATCTGGAAGAGGGCCATCGGACGGTGATCGTGCGTCGGACTTGCCCGGAGTTTAACCAAGGTGCGCGAACGATAGTCCAGATGTGACGCGCCATCGCGCGTTATCTTTCACGCAAGTTGCCCGTGCGATATCCGTTGGATCGGGCAATGCAATAGCAGCCGTTGGATAAGAAGGCGAGATAAGCCAGGCACGAACAACCTTGGTAATGTTTATTAAACTTTGGTTATAATGTTATTTGGCAATGGTAAAGTAATACCTTGGGTTCAATAACCAGCGAAAGGCTAGTTAATACCTTGGGTTTAATAACCATACTAGAAGTCTGTAATTCCGGAGGCGGTATTATATGCATACATGACGTCATTTATTCTGGGGGGGGTCTCCTTCCCTTACCTGCTCAAGTTTGCTACCCCCATGGAACTTAAAAGGAATGGAGCTCCGTTTGATGCGAGTTGATCCGACTATGGTTTAAACCATATATTCTTTAAGGAGAAAGAGGAAGTATATATGCCTGCCGAGGGTTATATGATATGATTGAGTTATATCAAGAGCATGCTGAAATTAATTAGGGATGTGCCTTATATGAAAAGGCCCAAACTATATATATATATATATATATATATATATATATATATATATATATATATATATATATATATATATATATATATATATATATACTATATACATATATATAAAGGCATGGTGCAATGCATCGTGGGCCTGGAGCCAAAGGACGATATATATTTATATGCTGTACTAAAGGCATAAGGTTGGGTTTTTATTATGGTTTGACCATAGTTTTTGAAGATGCTGAGAGTTGATTAAACCAATGGTTTTGCAGTAGAAACTATTCAAAAGGTGTTTTAAATTAGAAGACTTTGGAATATGTGGGTCTGACGAGTAATGCCAATTGTAGACCTTTGGAAAAGTATACATATGGGTAGCGTAGTTATATTAAAAGGACAGTCATATATATGCAAAGGTTACATTACTGCAATATAAATAGAGAGTGCAGAACAGGTTCTTAATAGCAACAGAAAATGACAAACCCAGCAAAGCCAAAGGCCAAAAATGGGCTGAGTGAAATCGTCTTTGTGTAACTGAAAATGTAAATTTTGTAATTGATTTTTATTGTTTGTGATGCATTGGCAAGTCTCTGGAAGAGAGCAAATATCCCACTGTAATATTAAAATAAGCACCTACAGTTACATTTTTCTGAGTGAGCTGAAAAGAGATGAGAAGGCAGAAGGCAAAGAGACTTGGCTGTCCATTTCGAATTCCCAGTAGAATACAAACAGTCATGAAGCTATTTTTTGTATAAAACAGGGTAATATCCAAGGGGAGAATGTTACGAAAACAGAGTGAGAGAAGAAGAGAGTGTGCAACAGAATTGAAGAGAGTTGAAGAAAATGAGAAAGCTGCAAGAAGTTAGAGAGAGTGAGTGAAGAGAATGCAGAAATGAAGCAGTGAAGTAGAGAAGAAGGAGGAGCTGAGTAGAGAAGAAGGAGAAGCTGATAGAGAATCTAAAAAGATGTAGAGATGATACAGGGCAGATATGAGAATAGATGAACAACAGAGCAAATGAAAAGAACAGAGCTGATATCCAAGGTAAATCAGCAAGTGTTTCTCTTTTGAAAGAGTAAGGAAGTTGGAGCTTCCCTATCAAGTTGTAGCTTGATAGATGTCAGTTGTAGCTGACTGAGGTTGGAGCCTCCTGTAGGTTGGTGCCCGCAGAAAATTGATGGGAGTTGGAGCTTCCTTGCAAGTTGTAGCTTGCAGAATTGAGGTAGGAGCCTCCTGTAGGTTGGTGCCTACAGAAAATCAGTGGTGAGAGGGAGTTGGAGCTTGCCTTTGCATCACAACAATAATAAGATGTGGTTTTATCCCTTTATGGGTTTCCACTTATATCTGGTGTGTTTGTGCATGATGTCTATGTGTTGATGTGGTTTATCTAATCTGCTTAATACTTTTTTCTCACATATTAAGACTGCTATTACATTAACAAATCTGTTTGATACTTGCTGCTCACTAATAAAGATTGCTCACATATTAAGTTGATCATGAAGTGAAGGTGTAAATAAGTTTTAAGAGAAAATTTTTAAAAGTCCATGTATGTGTTAAACTGATTCACCCCCCCCTCTCAGTTTAACTAAGGGTTCAACAATTGGTATCGGAGCAGGTTCCTTTGGTGTAAGCGTAATATCTTGAAGGAGATTTGATTGAGTCATGGACTATAAAAATGTACCTGTGCTAAATACAACAAACTTTCCTGAATGGAGAGATAAGGTTAAAACATGATTATTGGCTTATGAATGGAGGTAAGGGAAGCCTGTAAGCCACTAACACAAGTCATGACTTTGCACAATGAAAGAACAACAGAGGAATGCCAAGGCAAAATGTGTGATATATAACAATCTTCATAACAAGGACCTTGAGTTAGTAATGGATTTAACTGCAACAAAAGAAATCTGGGACAGACTGCATTTCATGCATGGAGTAGACATTGAGGATTGCATTGTCAAGAAGGAGAAGAGAATTAAGAAAAAGAGAAATTCATGTCAAAAATAAGATTTTCAATCAAATGAGGTACCTTCTGTTGTGAATGGTAGTAAGAGCCATGAAGAAATTGCAGCTGAAGAAAAAGCCAAACTTGACACAACTATGACTGAAATAGAAAAATTGAAGAATGAAAACAAAGACCTTAAGAGATTGGTACAAATATGTGATGAGAAAGAATATGAAGACAAAACAGAAATTATTTTCCCGAAGACACAGATTGAAGAGGCAAATAAAGTATAAGACACTCTGCTGCAACAAATGAGAGAGAAAATTCAGGAATGTGAAAGATTGGAAGAAGAAGTAGTGAGCCTAAGAAAGAACTTAGAAAAAGCCCAAAGAGAATTAATGAATACACCTCTCATAAAGGCTGGGATAGGATATGAAGGAGAAACTAGTAAGCCCAAGGTAGAAGATAACAAGAAAATCATCTTTGTGAAGGCTGTAAAAGATAATAAAGCAACTCAGCAGATTCCTACAAAAATAGAATCTAGCAAGAACATGAGTTGCAGAGAAACAAATAGAATCAAGCAGCAAAATGAAAGAAGAGAGAATGAGAAGATGAAACAATCAATTGTTGAAGGCTCACATGCTCCTAAAGATGAATTGAATAAATTTGGAAGATGTCAAAGAAGATTTTTTCCACCTATGAGAAGTATCACTTGTTTCTCCTATCACAAACTAGGACATAATGCAGCATATTGCAAGACAAAGCCAATCCAGTTCAATTAGCAAAGGATGCAGCAAAAGAGAAGAATCCCTCAAGCAAGCAAATAAAAAGAACAATCTTTCACCAGGTACACAAATCATTTCCATGGCTATTGTTATGCATGCAATAATTTTGGACATAAAATTGTTGATTGTAAAATGTATCCAAGAAGAGAAACAAAATATTATACATCAACTCAAATGCACATTGGTCAAATAAGATGTTATGTATGCCTCAAACTTGGTCACAAAGCAAAAGATTGTAATCTGCCATATACATTAAAGAACTCTAGACAGATGATGGGATCAAAGCAAATCAAACAAAACTATGAATTTAAAAGAAGCGCAGACATTATGAAGAACCCCAATAAAGTATGGAAGGAAAAGAGAAAGGGGGAGCCTATTACCTCAATAACATAATGAATCCTCCATAGTCTCACGGGGAGCTGCTCTAGGAAACAAAGCACAAATCCATCTAGTGACAAATATGAAGCAACATCCCAGGGGGAGAGCAGTTCATATATAGACCCCATGAAAGTAGTCTAAGAAGAGCTCCATGTAATGAGAACAGCTATGAGATCATGAAGAAAAAGGAAATTCCTCTAAAAGAAAACTATAGATAAAGAAGATTATCTGATGTTTTAATTAGCTGACAAATTGATGAAAGAAGAGAAGGAAACAAAAAGCCATGGTAATAGGAAGAAGACATCAACACCTTAAATGATGATCACATTGTGCATCATATTGCTAGAATTGACATGAATCACATTAAGAAGAATGAGTAAGAAAAGTGTTTATCATCATTAATATCCTTACTTCCTTCATCTATGAAAATGTCCCTTGGAGAAGTACAAAGGGTGAATTGGTATATAAAGCAATATATAAAGCAGCAATGATTATAGAACTGTCATAGAAAATAAAATGCAGTGACATTCGTTCAAATCAGGATGACAGAATAAGTAGCAGGTTACTGATGCCAAGGTCTAATTCAATATATTGATGGTGGTTGATGTGAACAGTGAAAAGATCAATAGTAGAAACTATGGGTACATGTGCTAGCTAAAGTGAAATCTCTGCATGGTTTATCAAAGTAATATCAATTGATGTTTAGGTACAAGAAGCATGCTTATCAACAAATTACCAAGCATTCTCAGTGAAGCAGCAGTATGATACAGGTCCACAGGATCAAAGGACTATGGCAAGAATGCATCAAGGTAAAATTCCCAGGGTTATCTGCATTCAGCATGAAAAGGTCAGTAGCAGTGCTAAAGGATCAGCATTAGGTTTACACTTGAAGGATTATATTATGCATTGTAGCAGTATCTGTTTCTATATATATAATTGCATGCCTTCCTGAATTCAGTACATATATTTTCAAGGCCTCTTTCTGAAAATTGTTCATAAACTAGGTAAAGTTTGTTAGCCAAGATATAAATTAAACAAATTGAAGATGTTTTTATTGGAAATAATCATGAAAGAATAGTTAAAATATCTGAATAATGAAGGACTAGTTGTGATTACCACGGAAGCTCAAAAGTCTTTTATTAGTCCATCCAAGCATACTTCAGCAGAAAGGAATTGTTGGTATTTCACCGTTTAGAGAAAGAGTGATCATTGACATACATACTTCTTATGTCATAAATAAAACTGCACAGTTGATAAGTGAAACTGACCAATACATTGAAGGGTTTTTTTTGAAAGCACACTATACAAGAAGGAAAGTCAGTTGGCCTCTAATATTGAAAGATATTGCCTATTCTTACAATAAGTTGTAAGCTCTGGTTTGATTCATTATTCACTTCAACAACAAGAACCTCTCAGTCTTTAAAAATAATATCCTTATCAGCATTCTAGCTCATATAATCACCAATAGGCAGGAAAAATGTACCATAGCAATAAAAGATATATTGGCATCATTATCATAATTGAACAAGTGTGGTACTGTAGATGAGTATTGCAGGAAAAGACATATTCAATCTACAATATTCTTCAACAGAAATATATTAGCTCACTACATCAGACAAAGACATAAGTTTATTTGAAGCCTTCTCAGTATGTTAGTTTTTTATCCAATCATACATCTCTGATTAGATAAAGATGGTACAATGTGTTCTACGAAGGATCATTATCCTCACTTTCAGCCTTATACTAGTGAAAGGAGACTGTGCTTTGGAGTGTATCAATTTACAGTGTATATTCAAGTCCAATAATCCTCAAAGTGTTCTCTCAACAAGTCTTTTACATCAGTCTGGAGCAGCATGATACAAAGTCAGCAGAAGAGGGCCTAAACATAACTCAGAGAGAGGAAATGCAGAAAGAAAAATAGGAAATGAGCAACCCTTTGCCATTGATATCAAAGGGGGAGGAAAAACAAAAAGGGGCTTCTAAAAGGAAAGCAGAAGAAGCATAGGATTATTAGTGGGGGTGTTGCCATCATTGCCAAAGGGGGAGACTGTTGGAAATGTTGTCATTGATGGAAAAGGTAAAGACATGAGCAGCACCTAAACTATCCATAAGGCAAAAGAGACAGAGAGGTTGCAGAGGCAGCAGAAGAAATAGAGGAATTGAAGCAGAAGCAACAAAGGAATTAGAGACAGAGTAGTGGAGTTGAAAAGGCCTGAAGGGTGTAATACAGTTTGCAGATGAATTATTGAGTAGTTATTCATTAATTGAGTTTGTATGGCATAGACATTGATTGAAGACTAAAACCCTGTGGTAAAGACTTAATATGCTTGGGGATGAGTTGGATCATTGCTTAAATGGCATAAGAGGGCTGAAGAAGAGAGCCTGAGAGCTGGAGAGAGGCAGAGAACCTCTTCAGCAACAAAATAGGAGGATAATGGCCACGAAACTGAATATCTGGCCTGTCATGAATTGTAAGAATTGTTTTGAGATTTATCACCTGTGTGTGTATATATATATATATATATATATATATATATATATATATTTATGAAGAATTGTTTATAAATCCCGTATGTGACTTTATGCCCTCTTGGTCGGATTATATGAGGAAATTATCTCAGTGTAACTGTGCATTTGTTGTCTAAACCCTGTGTGAGGAATACCTTGCGTATTGTACGTTGGTTGATTATTCCCTGTAATTATGTATAGTGCGAATCTCTGTGCATGAGACATTGAGTTAATATTATTGTGTAATGGTCGAATTAACTCCGTGTGAATACATGAGTTCTTGAGGAGTGGTTGTGTGCACTCTGCATAAGGATAGACGGAACCGAGAAAGTGGTGGAACTCTGCGTCAGAGTATAAAAGAACCCTTTAATGTATAACGGGCGGAATCTAAGTTTAAAGGAGGAGAACGAAACCCGGAGTAAAAGGACGAGAATGGAACCTTGCGTGAGGAAGCGGAACTGTGACCTGATGAACAGTAACAGTGGTTTGGAGCGAACAGTGGATTTCATTGCACCACTATTATATGGAAGGCGGTATTTTGGAGTTTCACAGCGATTCCATTGATTGATCGACGCGTGTCTCTGGATGAACAGTAAAACCACCGTTTAACTTGCGCCATCGCACATTAACTATCGACCAGACACGCTGAGCGAAATTGACATGAGCCGTTGATCTGGAAGAGGGCCATCGGACGGTGATCGTGCGTCGGACTTGCCCAGAGTTTAAACAAGGTGCGCGAACGATAGTCCAGATGTGACGCGCCATCGCGCGTTATCTTTCGCGCAAGTTGCCCGTGCGATATCTGTTGGATCTGGCAATGCAATAGCAGCCGTCGGATAAGAAGGTGAGATAAGCCAGGCGCGAAAAACCTTGGTAATGTTTATTAAACTTTGTTTATAATGTTATATGGCAACGGTAAAGTAATACCTTGGGTTTAATAACCAGCGGAAGGCCAGTTAATACCTTGGGTTTAATAACCATACCAGAAGTCTGTAATTCCGGAGGCGGTATTATATGCATACATGACGTCATTTATTCCGGGGGGGGGGTCTCCTTCCCTTACCTGCTCAAGTTTGCTACCCCCGCGGAACTTGAAAGGAATGGAGTTCCGTTTGATGCGAGTTGATCCGACTATGGTTTAAACCATATATTCTTCAAGGAGAAAGAGGAAGTATATGTGCCTGCCGAGGGTTATATGATATGATTGAGTTATATCAAGAGCATGCTGAAATTAATTAGGGATGTGCCTTATATGCAAAGGCCCAAACTATATATATATATATATATATATATATATATACGGTGCAAAATATATATAAAGACACGGTGCAATGCATCGCGGGCCCAGAGCCAAAGGACGATATATATTTATATACTGTACAAAGGCATAAGGTTGAGTTTTTATTATGGTTTGACCACAGTTTTTGAAGATGCCGAGAGTTGATTAAACCAAGGGTTCTACAGTAGAAACTATTCAAAAGGTGTTTTAAATTCGAAGACTTTGGAATATGTGGGTCCGACGAGTAATGCCAATCGTAAACCTTTGGCAAAGTATACATATGGGTAGCGCAGTTATATTAAAAGGACAGTCATATATATGCAACGATTACATTACTGCAATATAAATAGAGAGTGTAGAACAGGTTCTTAATAGCAACAGAAAATGACAAACCCAGCAAAGCCAAAGGCCAAAAATGGGCTGAGTGAAATCGTCTTTGTGTAACTGAAAATGTAAATGTTGTAATTGATTTTTATTGTTTGTGATGCATTGGAAAGTCTCCAGAAGAGAGAAAATATCCCACTGTAATATTAAAATAAGCACCTACAGTTACCTTTTTCTAAGTGAGCTGAAAAGAGATGAGAAGGTAGAAGGCAAAGAGACATGGTTGTCCATTTCGAATTCCCAGTAGAATACAAACAGTCATGAAGCTATTTTTTGTATAAAACAGGGTAATATCCAAGGGGAGAAGGTTACGAAAACAAAGCAAGAGAAGAAGAGAGTGTGCAGCAGAATTGAAGAGGGTTGAAGAAAATGAGAAAGCTGCAAGAAGTTAGAGAGAGTGAGTGAAGAGAATGCAGAAATGAAGCAGTGAAGCAGAGAAGAAGGAGGAGCTGAGAAGAGAAGAAGGAGAAGCTGATAGAGAATCTGAAAAGATGCAGAGATGATACAGGGTAGATATGAGAATAGATGAACAACAGAGCAAATGAAAAGAACGGAGCTGATATCCAAGGTAACCACACAATGTTTTCTGAAAGAGTAAGGAAGTTGGAGCTTCCTATCAAGTTGAAGCTGATGGATGCCGCTTGGAGTCGACCGAGGTTGGAGCCCTCGTAGGTTGGTGCCTGCAGAAAATTAATGGGAGTTGGAGCTTCCTTGCAAGTTGTAGCTTGCAGAATTGAGGTTGGAGCCTCCTGTAGGTTGGTGCCTGTAGAAAAACAGTGGTGAGAGGGAGTTGGAGCTTGCCTTTGCATCACAACAATAATAGAATGTGGTTTTATCCCTTCATGGTTTTCCACTTATATCTGGTGTCTCTGTGCATGATGTCTATGTGTTGATGTGGTTTATCTAATCTGCTTAATACTTGTTGCTCACATATTAAGACTGCTGTTACATAACAAATTTGTTTGATACTTGCTTCTCACTAATAAAGATTTCTCACATATTAAGTTGATCATGAAGTAAAGGTGTAAATACGTTTTAAGATAAAAGTTTTTAAAAGTCCATGTATGTGTTAAACTGATTCACCCCCCCCCCCCCCCCTCTCAGTTTAACTAAGGGTTCAACAAGAAAAGCATATTATGTTGCCTAATTATGATTTTCTAGATGAATTGAAAAATGTTTGTATCAAAATCACTTTGTTACAAGCCATCAAGGAAATTCCAATTTTAGCTAAAACAATAAAGGAGTTGAGTATGAAGAAACCAAGAAGAAAAATGAAAGAAATAAAAAGAATTCAGCTTGTAGGAAAAATAGCAGACATAATGATGGGAAAAATTGCCATTAAAAAATATTTAGATCCAGGTAGTCTATTTGTAAAAACACATATCAATGAAGTTGAAATTCAAAATACATTGATTGATTTAGGAGCAGCAATAAACATCATGAGAAAACAAACCATGGAACAACTCAAGCTTCCTAATCTTCTTTATACACCTACATTACTGAAATTAACAGATAGATCTGTAATCAAGCCAGATGGGGTGTTAAAATATATCTCAATGTCCTTATATTCTTGGGAGTACCCTGTTGATTTTATGATCTTAACCTCTAAGAAAAATCTAGGAGGACATCCACTGATATTAGGAAAACCTTGGTTGGTTACAGCTGATGCTTTCATTAGCTGTAGATCTGGTGACATGCATATTTGTAATGGTAACTCAACTAATAAATTCACTCTATATCCTCCAGCAAGAACAATCACGGAGATAGATGAAAAATAAACGATTGATGATGAAGATGATATACAACCTCTCTTTACTATTTCAACTATTAGTGAAGATAGTCAAATCCTAAATACAATAGAAAATTTTGAATCATCTCCAGAATATGGAAATGTTCAATTTCAAGAAAAATCTAATATTGAATATTTGTCATCTAGGCAGATGTCTCTTTATTCTATGGAAGAATTTGGTAGCTCTACAGTTGAAATATTTCCAGGGAAAACCTTGAACATAAACAATAACTTGGAAAAATTACAACAGGAAAAGCTAATCAAAACATTACAACAACATTCTTCTGCATATGCATGGGAATACATTGACATGAAAGGAATTAGTCCTAAGACTTGTATACATCACATCTACATTGAGGGAAATTGTAAACCTATCAGAAAACCTTAGAGAAGGATGAATCCAAATCTTAGGGAAATTGTGAAAGAGTTGCAAAAGTTGTTAAATGTAAACTTCATTTACCCAATTTCAGACAGTTAGTGGGTTTCCCCTTTAGTGATTGTGCCTAAAAATAATGGTAAACGGAGGGTATGAATTGAATATCAAGAATTGAATAAAGTTACCCTAAAAGATCATTTTCCTTTACCCTTTATAGATAAAGTGTTGGATACATTAGAAGTATTTCTCATTCCTGGATGGTTTTAGTGGTTACAATCAAATTCAGGTAGCACCTGAAGATCAAGATAAGACCATATTCAATTGTCCATGGGGGACTTATTCCTACCGAGTACTTCTTTTTGGATTGTACAATGCACCTGCAACATTCCAAAGGGCAGTACTAGGAATTTTTTCTGATCTAAGACATGATTGTGTAGAGGTGTGTATGGATGACTTTGCAGTTTATGGTAAAACATTTGAAGAGGCTTTAGAAAATTTGGAAAAGGTTCTTAAAAGATTTAAGGAAGAAAACCTTTCACTAAGCCATGGAAAATGTTTCATGATGTTTAGAGAAGGGATTTTTTTAGGACATCAGATTTCAGGAGATGGAATTAAAGTTGATAAATCTAAAGTTGAATTCATCTTCAAACTATCAATTCCAAGTTGCCAAAAGGATGTTAGAAGTTTTCTAGGATTCACAGGATATTATATAAGATATATAGAAAATTCCACCGAAATAACATCCCCACTCTTCAAACTACTCACCAAAGATTGTGAATTCAGTTGGAATCCTTATTGCAGTTAGCATTTGAGACTTTAAAAGCAAAAATTTATGAAGCACCCATCTTAAGAGGTCCAAACTGGAAACTACCTTTTCACATTTCAACAGATGCTTCAGATACAACTTTAGGAATTGTATTAGGAAAAAAATATTTTATCCCCTATTCCATCTATTACACAAGCAAGAATTTGACTCCCATAGAGTTAAATTACACTGTAACTGAAAAGGAATTCTTAGTTGTTGTTCATGCTATCAACAAATTCATACATTATATAATAGGCTATGAAACATTTTTTCATATAGATCACTCTGTAATTATATACTTAATGAATAAATCTATTACTAATGGAAGAGTTACAAGATGGTTATTACTCCTGCAAGAATTCAACATTATTGTTCTAGACCGACTTGGAAAACAAAACACAGTTGCTGATTTCTTGTTAGAATCCAAAATATCAAAGATGACACTCCAGTTGAAGTTAAATTTCCTGATGAATATATTTTTGCAATAACTACTCAGACTCGTTTGTTTGCAGATATTGCTAATTATTTAGTTACAGGAAAATTACCTTCACATTTGCTTTCTAGAGAGAAAATAAAAAGCATTCAATTAAGTGTAATATACTCATGGATTACTAATGAATTGTATAATATAGGTACAAATCTCATTATTAGAAGATGTGTTCGAGAAGATGAAATGCCTGAAATTATTAAAGCATGTCATGATGAACATTGTGGTGGACACTTTGTCGATAAGACGGCCTATAAAATCCTTCATTTAGGATATTATTGGCCATCCATCTTCAGAGATGCCAAAGAATATGTCAAAAGGTGTGACAGTTGCCAAAGGGTAGGGAAAACTTCTCCTTCAAGTGAAATGGCATTACAACCTCAGGTACTCATTGAACCTTTTGAAAAATGGGCCTTGGATTTTGTTGGACCTATTAATCCTCCATCTAAAAAAACGAAGTATATTTTGGTATAGATTGATTATGTCACTAAAAGGGTAGAGGATAAAGCATTACCTTTTTCTAATGAAGGATCTGTAGTTAATTTTATTTTTGAGGATATATTCACTTGTTTTGGTGTTCCAAGAGAAATTGTAACAGATCAGGGAACTCATTTTACATCAAAGGTGGTGAAAAGTCTTGTGGAATGTTACAATATCAAGCACAAAAAATCCACTCCTTATCATCGACAAGAAAATGGTCAAGTTGAATATACCAATAAGGTGATTGAAGGAATTATCACTAAGATTGTACATCTAAATAGAAGAGATTGGGAAGAAAGGCTTCCTGAAGCCTTATGGGCCTACAGAACTACATGGAGAAACACAACAGGACATACTCCCTATGAACTTGTCTATGGAAAACAACAGGACATACTCCCTATGAACTTGTCTATGGAAAACAAGTCCTGTTCCCTATAGAGTTTCAGATCCGAACCTTCAATATGGAAATCTAATTGGGACTTGATTTATCAGAAGCACTCATAGATTAGAGCAACTCAATGAGCTAGATGAAATAAAACAAGATGCAGTTCAAAGAACCAATATAGTCTAGCAACAAAGGGCTAAATGGCATGATAAGTATATCAAGGAGAAGAAGTTTCAAGCAGGGGATTGGGCACTTTTGTTCAATTCAAAATTCAAAGGTTTTCAAGGAAAGTTTCAGACTCATTGGCTAGGGCCATATGAGATTGAAAAAGTCTTTGATAATGGAGCAGTGAAGATAAGGACAATAGATGAAGAAAAGTTACATCTTCTTGTGAATGGTCATTGGTTGAAAGCATATCATAAACCACTTTCAGAAGAAGAGTTTGTCAAGATTTTCCAAGATAACATTGATATGAATTTAGTGAAGAATAATTCTTCTTCTTCACTAACTTAGCTTTTATTTTTCCTACATTCATAAAAAAATAATATAAAAACACAAAAACATAAAAAAGAATAAAAGTAAAAAAAATTAAAGTGTATAAGTATGAAAACCAATCAATGACTGACATACTTATACATAAAATACAAGGTGAAAATCAGAGATTTCTGACATCCTATATTTTCCATTTTCTTTTCTATAATAAGAAGTGACACAAAACTACATTCATTGTAGTTCATAATATGCAATTTCATTTCATTTTTTAGTTTCATTCCATCTCACTCCACTTTCATTTCATTTCACAAGTCACTCCACTTTCATTTCATTTCACAAGTCATTCCACTTTCATTCCATTTCACAGTCATATTTTCATTTTCCATTTCATCTCACATTCATATTCCATATCCATACTTCATTCCTTTTACAGAGTACATTCTGCAGCTGATTCCATTTTGCATCTAATTTGATTCTGCAACCACTTCAGTAGTTCTGCCACATGATGATTGCAAAGAATTGAAATATTATGTTTTGAAGCCCAACATGCTAAAAAGGGTACCTAAGGATCAACACCAAAGAAAAAAAAAAACGGAAAGGTTAAGTTCTAAAAGGTAAAGTGAAAATTTTTATTTAAATAACACAGTTAAAATATGAAACATGTATAATATGAACATTCATATTCTTCCTTGAAAAATCATCATTTGATTTGATTATAATCCCCATCATACTACATATCAGCCACATCCTCTGTATCAAGTTGCATAATGGCCCATAATTAACTCCCTTGTTGATGACTAACGGTCATGATCTATGACGTGACATACTTGTCTACGTCTCTCCAAGACCCCTACCATCTATTTATTCCTACAAATCCTCCATAACCCTCCATCAAATCTGTAGGCAATTCATTTCATAAAATAGATGGGTAATTCTGAAGGTTGAAGAACTCTGCATAGTAGAAATATGGGGCTCATTGTCAGGTCAGAAACAGTGGGAGAAAATTACATGGAAGGATACCCAAAACTTAAATAATTATTACAGAAAGCTGGATGGCTTAGGTTCATAGAGAAATTTAATGGTTTTCATAAGGATATTACAAAATCCTTTGCTCAGTCTTTTGATGGAACCGAAGTAGAAATTGAAGATATAAAATTGCAGTGATAGAGTCATTCATGGCCGAGGCTACAAAACTTCCAAGGCATGGTGAAAGATGGTTAAAAAATAAGGAGTTCCACAATGAATCATAGAAAGTAATACTCAAAAATCCAGGTATGGATGTCTCTGTTTTTAGAAAAGGTATCCCCACTTCAGCTCTTAAAAGTAAATGGAGAAACATGTTATTGGTTTTACAGAAATTTATCACTTGTGAAGGAAGGTTTGGTTGCATGTATGTATACCATATCCGTTTACTGATGAATTTTCTAGAAAATGGTGAAATAAATCTTCCTTTATTTCTACTAAATAGTTTAAAAAGGATGGCCTCAAATGTTAAAAAGAGAATACAGCTCATAGATACCACCATGCATCATCATGTGTTGGTGAAGATATTGATTGAGTTTCATTTAAAAATCATAGGAGATAACTGAGAGGATTTCCTTATTAGAAATCATTTTCAAGAACCACCAGAGTCACCTAAGGAAGATAATGGGTAATATCCCAAAATTGGATTGCAGCAATACATGAACATAAAAATGTAAAACTCTGCAAATATGAACATGACATAAGAGGGATCAATGTACAACCATCATTTTATTAAGATATCAGCAGAAATATACAACAAGATCATGAGGGACAAGCCACTCAAGCAATGTGAACAAGTCTCCAATGAATAAAACAATCAACACATGAGCTGCTGCAACTGTATAAAATGCCAGAGAGTAGTGAATACATATATAAATAGAATGTGGCTGATAGAAACAAAAGAAATTCCCAACAATGAAGATGTGGGCTCTAATACAAGATTTCTAGCCAACTCGAAAAGGATTACTAGAAATACCAAGAAACATACAATGTGACAAATAACCCAAGGGTTAATGCGCCACTACAAACTAGATCTGATATGAAATTAGGCTATGAAAGATCTGAAATAATGATGTCCTCCTCCAATGGTATTTCTAATTAGAAGGCTAATCCCTCTACTCAGAAATAGACCCTCCTGATGAGCTCAGTGAACCCTCCAGCAAATGCCTCCAAAAATAACACAGTTCAGGATGGAAACTGCACTGTGAGGGATAGAATATGGCTGGCCTGATGCCAAATATTTCAAAATATTCCCAGGATTCCTCCTTGCTAATTCTCCAATGAATAGACAAACTCTCCACTGAAAAACAAGCCCAGAAATGACTCTAAGAGATCCTCTTTTGCTGCACCCTGCAACACAACCCAGCTCTAAATAGAAACTGCACTGTAGCTGAAGGAGGTAGCTTGGAAAAAATTATAGAATGAGGAAATGTAGCCTAAGGAACTCTCCTTCCCTGAGGATGAGGTAGGGATTCCTGATCAGGAACACCCTTGTGCTAAACAGCACTGCAACCCTGCTAAACAGCAAGAGCAAAAAAAGTCTAAAAGACCAATAACAATGATAATCAAAACTTGAATAATAATGGTTTCTATCCCCTCAATATATAGCATGAGAGCCTCTCCACATTGGGTCCCATCCATATTTTCCACCAAGCTCATGCAAGTTGTCCTCCACTAAAACTATGTTGTTCACCAAGGAGATTCAATGTATCTAGACAGTGATGTTGACTTGGTCAAATTTGACTGAATCAACATGATCCAGCCCCTGTTCCCACCCAAAGGTGCTTAATCCAGCTGCTTATTCTTCCTCCTTTCACATTAGGAGTGTTTTTATTGCTACTCAAGAGACATATGGGCCTCCCCACCCATTTATTTACCGACCTAATGATAAAACAACTATAATATTCCATTTAGCTTAGAGGCTAAATTTTTGGAATATTACATTCCTCCCCTCCAAAATGTTGCTTGTCCTCAAGAAATCGTATAAGGAGAGAAAAATTCCTCCCCTCCTCCTCTTGTGGCCTCCTCATTAATATTTCCCACCACTGCTCAAAACAATCTGCAATAAATCTGTCCTCTAGTACTCCCTCCCAAGCCTGCAATACCAAAGGGCTCACATAATGAAAAGGTGGAAGGTGTAAGTGGAAACCTTCTTATTGTCCAGTGGCCTCCTCAAGATAGAAGTTATGAAAATCATAGGGGATCTCATGACAAATGAGAGAATCTCAAACCCATGCTATCATCCAAATGAAATGAGCCATTCTAGGTAGCTCATCAAAAGAATCCTCAACCCTTGGTGTATGCAATGTGTTGGGGCTGCATGGAGATATTATATTTTTCCATTCAAGTGGTTTCTCTCTCCATTTATGGTAATTATGGGGTTGTTTCAGGTTTTGGGCTGAAATGACATGGCCTTCAAGAATGGCCCAAGTTACCCCACTCAACAATTCAGCCATGAAGTGCCTCCTCCAAGAACTCAAGTTCTTCAAATGGCTCCTCCCACATGAAGAAAATAGATGTGATGTGGCAATCATGGTTTTCCCATTATTTCTCCTAGAACATACAACATGTAAAGTAGGGAGAATCATACTCCCAATGGGCATCTCCAACTCATTTTTCTCTCTCCAAAGAAAGCTCCCCATTAATATAAAAATATTAGCAATACATGGAATCAAAAACCAATGAAAACAAGTTGTCATATGACAACCGGAAAGTGGATCAAGGTTCCACACATGGAACCAACGTAGGGCATCTCTTGCCTGCCTCAAAACAAAGACTAACAAGTGCTTTCCCAGCCACTTTTTTGCTACCACAATCATCCCATAAGATGGAATCATGAATATACAATGTGGTGTCAATGGTGCACACCAAGAATCATGTGGCCTCCCCCACAAACCACCAATAAGATAGCCAATCTCAATGCTACACTTGGCCTCAAGTACATCATCATATAATGTATAAGAATGAAAGCCCCTCCTAAATACAACATGCTGCTCATATAAAGTAAAGGAATACAAATTACAATGAAAAATTGTACCTCCTCCACAATGTACTATGGCCCTTGAGCTGAAATGGCTCAACTGGAAATTCTCCCTTACCTCCAATGAGTAGGAAAGTGGCTATGACATCATTTCCATCACCATCTGGGATATTCATCTCTCCATATGTTGAAATATATCATGTTGGATGCCCTCCCAAGTGAACTCCTCCATCAAAGAAATATATGCATCAAAGTGCATGGAGAAGAAGTCCTCATGTGCTGCATGTAGTAACTTCTTCTTGAGCTCGGAAACTCTAGTCAAGAATATCCTACCATAAGAATATATTACCACATCATCCACCAAGTATCTATCATTGACTCCCTCCGTGTCATCAAGAATCATGCAAGCACTAAGATCCTTGGAGTACTATACCAAAATTTGAGACCTCCAATATGGATCAATCCTCTTAAGAGACAACGCTGATGATCTGCAATGTGAAGTTCCCCACATGTTGTTGTCTTTTCCTTTGACATTCCTCATGCCAAATTCAACCTCCAAATTGATGCCATGCTCATTATGCAGCAACTCATGCTAAAAAATAAGTAGGGGTCTTTGGAAGTTGGCCTCCCATGAGAAGCTCCCATCCAAGAAGAATCTCCCAATCTTGGCCAATGCAAGCATGAGTGGCCTCTATATACTCCAATGTATGGAGGATTCCTTCCTCAAAGTAAGTACCCTATGTTTCTCCAAATCCATGGAGCAACTCTCTTGCACCATGAAGGTGCCATCCTCCATCACTGTAGCAACTTTTGTCAGCATAGTATATGTAGTAAGAGTGGGTAATGCAGAAAATGAAAGAGTTCCTCTCTCCTCCTTGAGTTTATCCCAAACTCTCTACACTGTACTGGATTCCTCCAAAGTCTTCACCTCTTCGGAATCTAAGAGTGGTGAACTAAAGGGTAAAATGTCTCCTACCAACTCTAGATCTGGTGGTCTCCCAAGTGGAATGCCCCCATGTAGTGAGACATCAAAATCTGAAGTGGATAGTATATATGTGTGGACTAATTTTTCCCTCTCTTCACTGTACAATACAACCTCCTTATTTTGTGCAGAAACCTCCGGGAATAGATAAGGGTGAATGCTCATCATCCCTTGATGCTAATCATTCCTTTCTTCTCCTTCCATCTGCCAAGATTCACAACCCAAAATAACTGATGCATGCTGCTCCAGAATTGTGGTTTGGTTCCCACATGTTGGATTATTTAGAACTCCTTGCAAAGATACAAGGGCTCCTCCAATGGAAGAAATGGATCCCTTCCCATCTCCATGTGGTGATGGATCTTCTCCCAATGGTACAGTGTTGTTATCTCTTCTTTGCTTATCCCCTTCATCAATATGTGAGATTGCCTCATCATCAATGAGAGACCCTTGATCTTGGTCTTCCCTTGAAGGAGGTTTCTCCATGTCTTCACCAATAGAAGAGGGTTCTTCAAAAGGTGGGGATATCGCCCTTGGAAATGGACCATGCATTTTTTTATCCCCTTCATCCGAAATATGGAGTGGAGTTGGAAATATAGATCTCTCCAACTCATGCAAAGGTTTTAAGTTTTTGGGTTCCACAAGAGATGTTTTACAATGTTTAGTGTCAAATATTTTCACCAATTCCTTAGTGACCCAAACATAAGTGTTTTTATTTGCATGATAATATGAAGAAGAACTATTAAACCACCAATTATGAGCCATACCTTTGAGGTGTGGTGCTGCTACTCTAATGGCCTCCTTTACTGAAACTTGGTGTAGCTAGAAATATGAATCTAGCTTCTCCACCCAAGCTTTGGCTGTGCTCTCTGTTGATATATCAAAGTTAGATAGAAATATTATACCTCTCTTGCATCTATAATGGTTTCTGGATCCTCTACCTTCCTTGAGTTGGAAAAACCCTTGGAAGTCCAAGTGATATTTGAATCTCCATGATTGAGACTCATACTCCTAAAGATAGACACTCAAGGTCTCCTCCCTTGGTGCATCTCCTTCCTCCATCCTTCTTTCAGTGAATGTGGACAATAGATTCCACTGTGGATCTACACGTGTGGCTGAATTCTCACACCCATCATGTGAATAGCTAGGGCTTGCTTCCCTTTCAAACCTTCTCAGGAATTTCCCATACTTCTCCCCTTTCATGTCCTTGAGATCTTATTTCATATTTTTCATAGCTTGGAAAAGAAGCAGGGAGACCCTCTCTTCCTTCATTTCTCCAAACAATGGAGTCATGCCTTTTTTTCTTCTATGAATTTTCTCTTTTCTCTGATAAGCTTCTCCACCTAATGGCATAATGTATTGGATGCATAGGCTGAGCCAAGATTATGCTTTGATACCACTGTAATATCCCAAAATGGGATTACAACGATACATGAACATAAAAATGTAAAACTCTGCAAATATGAACATGAAATAAGAGGGATCAATGTACAACCATCATTTTATTAAGATATCAGCAGAAATATATAGCAAGATCATGAGGGACAAGCCACTCAAGCAATGGGAACAAGTCTCCAATGAATAAAACAATCAGCACATGAGCTGCTGCAACTGTATAGAATGCCAATGAGCAGTGACAGCACTATCTATAATAGTGTAGCTACTGTTGAATACATATATTAATATAATTTAGCTGATAGAAACAAAATAAATGCCCAGCAATGAATATGTGGGCTCTAATACAATATTTCTAGCCAACCTGGAAAGGATTGCTAGAAATACCAATAAACATACAATGTGACAAATAACCCAGGGGTTAATGTGCCACTGCAAACTGGATCTGATATGAAATGAGGCTATTTTTTGTGCTCAACCTAGTGTTCCTAAATTGAGTTCATTAATTGTCAACCAGGGTTGGTAAACTGCTGAAGTGTGGTGCACTATATGTGCCTAGGTATTTGTTTCTCACTACGTTGTGTTTAGTGTTTTCTGATGTTTTTCGTTTTATTGTTTTATGTTTGAAAAGGGAAAGAACTAGATGTTGGTGAAAAGAAGTTATTGGCCTAAACTATGGATGGCAAATAAAAAATGCAAATACTAAAACAGAACAAAGTCTAAACTATGGCTGGCAAACAACAAAGGTAAAGCTTGATAATGACTTCAGTGAAAGACAATAAATCACAACATGAACTTAAAATTATCCAATTCATTCATTAAAGATGTGTTGGAAGAGCTTGAGAAATGGACAATTTAAGTATCAATGAAGTTCTCCTAATTAAACAATCAACTTACAATGTTACAACATCTCATCCATGATTAAAGGTTTATTGGAATATATTTGGAAAAGAACATTTGTAGCACAATAAGATTTCTACTCTAAACTAGCTTCTAATTCTGTTCTGCAACTCAATTTAACACCACTAGGCCTCACTCAAAAGTTATAGATTTCCTTTTTTTAGAATATTCTTTGAGAAAAGGCTTGTTTGTGAAATGGTAAAAAGGTTGCAAACTACTTCCAGGTCTTAGACTGATACTAGCTTCTGTTCAAATGATTATGTATTAATATGAGTTTGGAACAAAAGAAGTTTTATAAATAATGAAGACCGTGGTATTTAAATTTAACAACTAATACAATTTAAAATGCAATGGATAGCAACTAAACTTGGAGTGTTAATACAGTGAGTTAAGACTAAACTAGAGTGTTACTAGTCTACTTGAAGTGCAGTGAACAATGTTAAACTAGAAAGCCATTATCAAACTTGAAATGAAATGACAGAGCTGAACTAAATGCATTCTACCTCCGGAGTGCTGTAACTAAATTAACATGAAACTATCCTAAGGAATTTACAACCCATCTTGTTCAATATGAATGATATTTTGGAAGAGTTTGTGAAAACAAGTATGGCTGTATTATTCAATGCAATTGAGAATAAACATAAAACTGAAAACAAACAACTAGAATCTAAGACACCACAATTGTTTCTTATTCGTTGTTAATGATGTTTTGGAAGAGTTTGTAAGAGTAAGACCGGTTGTGACACTTAGTGTAAACAAGCAACTAAAATCTACAGTACCACAGCTATGCCTTATTCATCATGATGATATTTTGGAAGAGTTTATTAGAGTAAGTCTAACTATGATAATTAACGAAAGGAAATGCAACTAAAACTTACAATACCACAGCTATGCCTTATTCATCGTAATGATATTTTGGAAGAGTTTATTAGAGTAAGTCTAACTGTGATAATTAACAAAAGGAAATGCAACTAAAACCTACAATATCACAGCTATGCCTTATTCATCGTAAAGATATTTTGGAAGAGTTTATAAGAGTAAGTCTAGCTGTGATAAGTAATGTAAACAAATGTGAACATAAACTTCAAAAACTTGCCTAAGCTAGAAATGAAAACGAGACTAAAATACTTATCTAAAACGTATAAACAAGGCTGCTCAGGAGGCAGGGGCCCTCTACCACCAGAGTAGCACGAAATCTACTTCAAGATTGATTCAACGCTTTCAAGGAAATAATGCTTCTTTCATTAAAGAGAAATTACTTCAAAACAGAGTGTTTTCAGACTTCTGAAATCTAGCAATCAACCATAAAATCTAACCTTGTCCCTCGGTTTCCCGAGCATATTTATAACAAAATTACATAACCGTATCTGAGATAACATAGGAATAATTATCTTTCCTAATTAGAATCGAACTAGAACTCTGAAGGTGGTCTCATAATATGATTACGGACATCTGGACTGTCCTTATCCTGTTAGGAGTCTACCTCCTAATTTGAGTTCCCACGTGCATAACCACCTATAGGATTCCGTTCAAACTTCGTGGAGAGCAAAAAATGATAGGGAGATGATGTGGAATATGAACATATGTGATTTTCTATGAGATAACACCTGGAACCTGTGCATACATGAAGACGGCTGCAGAATTGGAAACTAGCTACAGAATGTCTGCATTCTGTAGCTAGATTTAGTTCAAAATTTACTACAATGACAAAATCATAAAAACATAGCAAGTTAGTCATGATATTCATTCTCAAAGAAATTTTAACTAATTCCATTGATCATTTGAGCCTGAGATTAACAATGGACAAAAGAAATGGAGTGGAATGTGGTGGAAGAAAAAAAACATTCTTGGAGCTCAACATACCCCCACTGCTAGATTCTTGCATGTCCTCATGCAATTATTCCATGAAATCTGAGACCTCTGCAAGAACTCCAACCCTCTTCTTCTGCTTTTCCTGGTAGTTAAAGGCCTTCTGGGCTTCCTGATGACTAACTTGAACCTTAAATTGGTAAGTGCCCTGATTAACTTTTTGTTTCTCTTTTTCAATTTTTCATTGGCCTTTTCCACTTTGCCCATTTGTAGAGACAGGGTTGAATTCATATCAGTTTTCAATTTAACTTGCTCCCTCAAAATATCATTTTCAGTCCTGATATGTCTATTAATTACTTCTAGCTCGTACTTATCTCTTCTTAGCACATCTATTTCAGACTCTGGTGGACTAGGGGTTCTGTCCCTACTTTTTGAAGCTCTTCTCTCCAATGACTCAACATAGTTGTAAATTTCTTGTTGTGCAGGGTCTATTTCAGGAGTTTCTTCATCAAAATCCTGCTCAATAGGTGTTTCTTCGTCTTCTATGTTTATGGCTCCAGTTTGTTTAACTTTTGTTTTCTTTAGTATCCCCCTCAGACTGTGGCTCCTCCTCGGTTGAGATGGCCCTTCTCCTTTCCCTCTGGAAAATTTTCTTATGATCCTCTCTTTCTTAAGCTGCTTCTTAATCTGAACTAATTTTTCAGAAATCATTTCTTCACTACTTTCTTGTATTGTTTTACCAGTTTCAGTTTTGGAGGATTTCCAGTTTCTGCTTCTTTTTGTAGGTTTATCTTCAGGTGGAGGTCTCTTTGGTTCCTCAAAGTGATTTATCACCAAGAAGTCATCCCAAGTATCTCCTATTTTTGCTAAATGATGTTCAATTAAAATCTTGAATAAACCATGGTGGTATAAGGTTGTCTCCAAAAATTGAATTCTCTTTTGAACACTTGAAGCCATTTTCTTTAAACTTTGAAGCAAGAAAAAGGGCAAATTAAGTTCTTCTTCTAGAAAATGCATTATCAATCGAATATGGTAAACATAGAAAGTACCATATCTACCTTCACAAGTGATGAATTTTTGCAGGACAAGAAACATATTCCTCCATTTTTTTTTTAATGCAGAGCTAGGGATACCCTTTTTAAAAACAGTGACATCCATACCTGGTGACTTGAGTATTTGCTTCCATGCTTCGTTATGAAATTCTCTGTTCTTAAACCACCTTTCTCCTTGTCTAGGAAATCATGTTGCTTTTTCAATAAAAGCCTCTGTGACAGTGAATTTAATATCTCCAACTTCTACCTCGGCTCCATTAAAGGATCTTGCAAAAGTTTTAGTAACCTCTTTGTGGAAGCCACTGAATTTTTCAAGGAATTGCAACCATCCTGCTTGTTGTAATATTTATCTGATTTGGGGATAGCCTTCCAAGTATTTAGTGCCAACTGGTTCAGTTCTCACGATGAGGTCCATAACTTCTTCTTCAATCTTCAATTCACTAGTCTTCTGCTCATGGGGAGAATGGCCGTTAACAAATTATTTTTGCCCCACAAATGTTTCCTCTGTTCACGGTCACAATGGTTTTTACAGAGATGCCTCTGTCTCACAGACCGAAATGGTTAAAAGTTGGCTACGAGAAAGAATGATATGGAGTGGTTACGGAATGAAGATAATGAGGTGAGGATGATGTATATGAGTTGAAAGATATCACAGAAGGAAAGACCGCGGAGATATTTTGTAACGAATTCAAAAATCATCATTAAATGCTCAGTGACGTGACTAATCCAATCACTTCAGCACTTTAACCATTTAGATTTTTAAATGATGATCGGATATGGGTTTTGAAATGGTGGAATAGAAGGAGTTTTATCCAAAAATTTTGCGGGGGGTTTGTTAGGCATGATCAACAAAATTAATTAAAAAAACTTTTTGAATAATATATAACTGAACTATACTAAAATTTTTCATGATATGTCACCATAATAATTTCATACCTTTGCCTTTGCTTTGATTTTCTTGTGATCTTCATATGCTTTGTTCTCCCCTGAAAATCATTACTTTTTTAGTATTCATAACCTTCTTGATTTTGCTTGTTCTTGGATATGCAGGATCATTTTGTTGCAGATCAAATGATTACTAGACAGTGTTTTCAGGCTCTCTGGCTACAGAATGTCTGACTGGCTGCAGAATGTACCTGTAGAGAACTTTGAATATGGTTTGAAGCTGGAATGATGAAAGGTTGTATGAAATGAATAGTGAAATATGGTAGGATGGAGTATGAATGAAATGAATAATGGAGTGGAATGGATCACAACTTATGAAATGGAGTGAAGTATGAGAAGTGGCCTGCAATTCATGATATGTTTTATTCAATTGCAGAAAAACATCAAACTTTAAAAACCTAGAATGAATATGAGGTGGAGCATGGAGTGAAGTGAATGAAGTGTGGATGAATGAATGAAATGGAAAATGGATGAGTGAATGAAATGGAAAATGAGATGGACCATAAGTGAAATAAATCTGCACTTATGATTTTGTAATAACTACTTGCAGAAAGAACAGATTTGAAAAGCTAGAGTGTCAGAAAGATTTTGATTTTCACTCCACCTTTTCTGTATAAACATGCCAATCAGTGATTGGTTTTCATGTTTATACTTTATTATTATTATTATTATTATTATTATTTTTCAATATCTGACTTCAGAAAATTCACTTAAGTTGATGAAGAAGAAAAATTCTTCTTCATTAACTTCATATCACTGCTTTCCTAGAATTTCTTGACAAATTCTTCTCTTGAGAGTGGCTTATGATACAGCTTCAATCTATGACCATTCACAAGAAAAGTGACCTCTTCTTCATCTATTGTCCTGATTTTTATTGCTCCATTGTCAAAAATTCTTATAATTTCATATGGCCCAAGCTAATGTGTTTGAAATTTACCTTGAAAATCCTTGAACTTTGAATCAAACAAGAGAGCCCAGTCACCTTCTTTGAACTTCTTCTCCTTGATGTACTTGTCATGCCATCTAGTCCTTTGTTGTTGGACTATACTTGTTTTCTGAACTGCATCTTTTCTGATCTCATCCAATTCATTAATCTGCTCCAATCTGTGCTTTTGTGCCTCTGATAGATCAAGTCCTAGTTGAACTGCCATTTTGAAAGTTTGAATCTGGAATTCTATGGGAAACAAAACTTGCTTTCCATAAACAATTTCATAAGGAGTATGGCCTGTTGTGCTTCTCCATGTAGTTCTATAGGCCCACAAGGCTTCAGGAAGCCTATCTACCCAATCTTTTCTATGTAAATGGACAGTCTTTGTTAGGATTCCTTCAATAACCTTATTAGTAGATTCCACTTGACCATTTTCTTGTGGATGATAGGGAGTAGATTTTCTGTGTCTGATTTTGTACCTCTCCATCATTTGTTCCACTATCCTTGATGTGAATTGAGCTCCTTGATCTGTAACAATTTCCCTTGGGACACCAAAACGAGTAAAAATATCCTCAAAAAGAAAATTAACTACAAATGCTTCAGTAGCAAAAAGTAATGGCTTGGCCTCTACCCATTTGGTAACATAATCAGTGCAAACTAATATATATCTCTTTTGTCTTGATGGAGGACTAATAGGTCCTACAAAATCCAAAACCCATTTTTCAAAAGGTTCAATATGTACCTGAGGTTGTAATGGCATCTCACCTGAAGGAGAAGGTTTCCCTACCCTTTGGCAACTGTCACACCTTTTGACATACTCTTTAGCATCTTTGAAAAGGGATGGCCAATAATATCCTAAATGAAGGATCTTATAGGCTATCCTCTTATCAGCAAAGTGTCCGCCACAAGGTTCATCATGACATTCTTTGAGAATCTCAGGCATCTCATCTTCCCGAACACATCTCCTAATGATAAAATATGGACCTGTCCTGTACAATTCATTAGCAACCCATGAATATTTTTCACTGTCATAAATGATTTTTCTTTTATCTCTTGCATTCATTATTGAAGGAAATTTTCCTGAAACTAAATAATTAGCAATGTCAGCAAAGCAAGGAGTCTGAGTAGAAATTGCAAAAAGATATTCATCAGGAAATTCATCTTCAACTGAAGTGTCATCTTTGATGTTTTGGAGTCTAGATAGGAAATCAGCTACTGTGTTTTTTTTTTCCAGGCCTATCTAGAATGGTAATGTTGAATTCTTGTAAAATAAATAACCATCTTATAACCCTGCCATTAGTAATTGATTTTTTCATTAAGTATCTAATTGTAGAATGATCTGTATGAACAAAAGTTTCATAGCCTGTTATATAGTGTCTGAATTTGTTTATGGCATGAACAACAGCTAAAAAATCTTTTTTAGTTACAGTATAGTTTAACTCTGCAGGAGTCAAATTTTTACTGGTATAGTAGATGGCATAAGGAATCAGGTCTTTTTGTCCCAATACTACTCCTAGAGCTGTATCTGAGGCATCTGTTGAAATATGAAAAGGTAACTTCCAGTTAGGTCCCCTTAAAATAGGTGCTTCAGAGATTTTTGTTTTCAGGGTCTCAAAGGCTAACTGGCAATCAGGATTCCACTTGAATTCACAGTCCTTGGTAAGTAATTTGAAAATTGGAGATGCTATCTTGGTGAAGTTTTCTATAAACCTTCGATAATATCCTGTAAATCCGAGAAAACTCCTAACATCTTTTTGACAACTTGGAATAGATAAGTTAGAGATGACTTCAACTTTTGACTCATCAACTCTAATCCCATCCCCTGAAATGTGATGTCCCAAAACAATTCCTTCATTAAACATCATAAAACACTTCTCATGAATTAGTGAAAGATTTGCTTCTTTACATATCTTTAAGACTTTTTCCAAGTTTGCTAAGGCTTCTTCAAATGTGTTTCCATAAACTGTGAAATCATCCATATATACCTCTACACAATCATGTATTAGATCTGAAAAAATTCCTAGTACTGCCCTTTGAAATGTTGTAGGTGCATTGCATAATCCAAATGGAAATACTCGGTAAGCATAGGTACCCCAAGGACAGGTAAATGTAGTTTTGTCTTGATCTTCAAGTGCTACTTGAATTTGATTGTAACCACTAAACCCATCTAGAAATGAGAAGTACTTTTTTCCAGCTAATGTATCTAACACTTGATCTATGAAAGGTAAGGGAAAATGGTCTTTAAGAGTAGCTTTGTTTAATTCTCGATAGTCAATACATACCCTCCATTTACCATTTTTCTTTAGCACAATTACCAAAGGAGAAACCCACTGACTATCTGAAATAGGATAGATAAAGTTGACATTCAACAATTTTTGCAATTCTTCTTTAACAATCTCCCTAAGATTTGGATTCATCCGTCTTTGAGGTTGTCTGATTGGTTTACAATTTTCCTCTATGTAGATGTGATGAGTGCAAGTCTTGGGGCTTATCCCTTTCATATCAGTGTACTCCCATGCATATGCAGAAGAATGTCTCTGTAAAATTTTGACTAGCTCTTCTTGTTGAGATTTTTCTAGGTTCTTATTTATGTTTAAAGTTCTTCCTGGAAATATCTCACTTGTAGAGCTGCCAAATTTATCCATAGAATGAAGAGACATATGTCTTGATGATAAAAACTCAATTTTGGATTCTTCTTGAAATTGTTCATGTTTTCATTCCGAAGAGGATTCAAAGTTTTCTAAAGTATTCAGAATTTGACTATCTTCACTAATTTCTGAAATTGTGAAGAGAGGTTGTAAGTCTTCTTCATCTTTTATCCATTGAGTATCATCTAAATCTGTAATTTTCCTTGCTGGAGGATACAAAGTGAATTTCTTAGTTGAACTACCATCAAAGATGTACATATCACTGGATCTACAACTAATGAAAGCATCAGCTGTAGCTAACCAAGGTCTCCCTAATATAATAAGATGTCCTCCTAGATTATTTTTAGGAGTTAGGATCATAAAATCCACAGGGTACTCCCAAGAATCTAGGGACACTGGAATGTCTTCTATTACCCCATCAGGTTTGATCACAGATCTGTCTGCTAATTGTAATAATGTGGGTGTAAAGAGAAGATTAGGAAGTTTCAATTTATCCATGATTTGTCTACTCATAATATTGATTGCTGCTCCTAAATCAATGAGTGTGTTTTGGATCTCAATTCCATTGATGTGAATTTTAACAACTGGATTTCCTGGGTCTAGATACTTTGGAATAGAAATCTTACCCATCATGATATCTGCTATTTTTCCTGCCAATTGAATTTTCTTTGTCTCTCTTATTCTTTTTCTTGTTTTCTTCATACTCAACTCCTTTATTGTCTTTGCTAAAATTGGAATTTCCTTGATGGCTTGTAATAATGGAATCTTAATGCAAATATTTCTCAGCTCATCTAGGAAATCATAATCAGGCACCATAATTTGTTTTTCTACACCTCTATCAATTTGTAATCTTTCTGGAAAGGGAGGAGTAGGAGTGGATGTTGATGGCTGCTCTAATATAGGAGTTGAAGTTATTGGTTCTTTTTGTTTTGATTTTTCAATGTTTGGGTCCTGAAAAGATGTGTCTAGTTCAAGACTTTTATTTTCCCATAGAGAATCTTCCTCAGAGTTATCTTGTTCTTGTATGATCACAGAAGGTTTCCTCTTTTCAAGTATTCTTCCAGACCTAAGTTGAACATCACTAAGGTCTAGAGGAGTAATTAAATAAGTTGGAAATTGTTGGCCTTCTATCATATATGTATTCTGAGGATTTTTATTGTTGGGGTTTGGTATGGGTTGAGCAGGAAATTGATTTTATTTCTGAGGAAATGGTAATGGGAGTGGTTGATTTTGATGTTGTGGATTTTGAGGATTTTGTTGAAAATTTTGTTGAGGAGAAAAATGTGGATATGGTGGATAGGATGGTGGATACTAATAGTACTGAGAGTATCTTCCATAGGGATTTTGTGAACCTTGTGACCAAGCTTGAGATCGATTTTTAAATTGGGGCCAAGGTTGTTGCCAAGAATTCCAATTTGGTGGGGATTGATTATACATTTTATCATGAAATCCTTGTGTTTGAGGTCCTTGCCAAGGCCTTCTGGAGACAAAATTAAGATATTCTGTGGAATTTGCAGAATTTTCCTCTTGAAAGATAGCTTTAAGACTAGGAAGTGAAGGACAACTCTTGGTCTCATGTTTTTCTGAACAAATTACACAAGTCTCTACAACTTTTGCATCCAAAGGACACTCTCTCAAGGCATGCTTCTTTCTACATTTGGGACAAAAGATTGCTAAGGCATCAGATTCATATTTTTTCTTGTTTTGTAACTTAAGGGTGTCTATTTGTTCACTAAGGCTCCCTAAGATATCAGATTTTAAATCATCAAGCATATGCCCTATTTCTGCCCTACTTACTGTCCCAGAAGCAGACTTACTTTCCCTTGCAAGAGCAGGGTCTCTTGGGCCTTTTACAGTTTTGGACTTCCCTCTTGAAAGGTTGATACATAACTTAGATATTTCAGGTAATGTGAGCCGAGATATATCTCCTTTTCCCATCATGTTAAGGATATCCAACCATTCATCCCTAATTGTCTTCAACAAGAGAGCTTTTAAAGTGTCTTGATCTAAGTTCTCCATTTTTTCTCTTTTGATGTTGTAATGAAATCTCTCCAACAAATCTTCCAGGTTTTCATCCTCTTTTTGTATCATCTTGAACACTTCCTCCTTATGATTAAATGGCATACAATAATCCAAATACCTCTCTAGAAATGCTTGTTTCATGTCTTCCCATGTCCTAATAGAACTGTTGATCAAACTCATAAACCACTTCAATGTTGCTCCTTTCAATGTTGAAGGAAATAATTTAAGTTTTTGAGCATCTTGTAAGTAGTCATAAGTTCTACACAGGACTTCAAATTCAAATAGGAAGGTTTCAGGATCTTCAGTTTTAAGTCCATAGAAGTTTGGAAGGACAGAGGGTGAAATATTTTTCATAGTTGTATTGGTTTCTTCATCTATTATAGGAAACCCAAAAGAGCTTCCCATCTCTCTTCTACCTCTTCCTCTGCCTCCTTCACCTTCTGCACCTCTACCTCCTCCAAATAATGTGTTTTCTCCATTAAAGACTCCTCCCCCCCCTTCTTCTGCCATAGTTGATTCTTCTGTGGAAGTGGAAAAGTTTGTGTCTCCGGCAGGAGTCCTTGAATCTTCTTCTAAGACAGGTCTAGTAGATGAAGTGGAAGGTCTTTCTAATGGAATATCTAATCTTAAGTCTTCTAGAAGTCTAGGATCAATAAAGGATGGAATGTGGGTCTGAGTTGGAGGTGTGCTGGCTCTAGATCTTGATGAAACAAGTGGTGTTCTAGGAATCAAACTTCTTCTTCTACTTCTTATGAATCTACCCCTTGAGTCTCTCTCTCTACGCATATCATTGTTTTTGGGAGTTAAGAAACAAGGCTACCTAGTTACACTTCCCCGGCAACAGCGCCAAAATGTTTGTGCTCAACCTAGTGTTCCTAAATTGAGTTCATTAATTGTCAACCAGGGTTGGTAAACTGCTGAAGTGTGGTGCACTATATGTGCCTAGGTATTTGTTTCTCACTACGTTGTGTTTAGTGTTTTCTGATGTTTTTCGTTTTATTTTTTTATGTTTGAAAAGGGAAAGAACTAGATGTTCGTGAAAAGAAGCTATTGGCCTAAAATATGGATGGCAAATAAAAAATGCAAATACTAAAACAGAACAAAGTCTAAACTATGGCTGGAAAAAAACAAAGGTAAAGCTTGATAATGACTTCAGTGCAAGACAATAAATCACAACATGAACTTAAACTTGTCCAATTCATTCATTAAAGATGTGTTCGAAGAGCTTGATAAATGGACAATTTAAGTATCAATGAAGTTTTCCTAATTAAACAATCAACTTACAATGTTACAACATCTCATCCATGATTAAAGGTTTATTGGAATATATTTGGAAAAGAACATTTGTAGCACAATAAGATTTCTACTCTAAACTAGCTTCTAATTATGTTGTGCAACTCAATTTAACACCACTAGGCCTCACTCAAAAGTTATAGATTTCCTTTTTTTAGAATAGTCTTTGAGAAAAGGCTTGTTTGTGAAATGGTAAAAAGGTTGCAAACTACTTCCAGGTCTTAGACTGATACTAGCTTCTGTTCAAATGATTATGTATTAATATGAGTTTGGAACAAAAGAAGTTTTGTAAATAATGAAGACCGTGGTATTTAAATTTAACAACTAATACAATTTAAAATGCAATGGATAGCAACTAAACTTGGAGTGTTAATACAGTGAGCTAAGACTAAACTAGAGTGTTACTAGTCTACTTGAAGTGCAATGAACAGTGTTAAACTAAAAATCCATTATCAAACTTGAAATGAAATGACAGAGCTGAACTAAATGCATTCTACCTCCGGAGTGCTGTAACTAAATTAACATGAAACTATCCTAAGGAATTTACAGCCCATCTTGTTCAATATGAATGATATTTTGGAAGAGTTTGTGAAAACAAGTATGGCTGTATTATTCAATGCAATTGAGCATAAACATAAAATTGAAAACAAACAACTAGAATCTAAGACACCACAGCTGTTTCTTATTCGTTGTTAATGATGTTTTGGAAGAGTTTGTAAGAGTAAGACCGGCTGTGACACTTAGTGTAAACAAGCAACTAAAATCTACAGTACCACAGCTATGCCTTATTCATCATGATGATATTTTGGAAGAGTTTATTAGAGTAAGTCTAACTGTGATAATTAACGAAAGGAAATGCAACTAAAACTTACAATACCACAGCTATGCCTTATTCATCGTAATGATATTTGGAAGAGTTTATTAGAGTAAGTCTAACTGTGATAATTAACAAAAGGAAATGCAACTAAAACCTACAATATCACAGCTATGCCTTATTCATCGTAATGATATTTTGGAAGAGTTTATAAGAGTAAGTCTAGCTGTGATAAGTAATGTAAACAAATGTGAACATAAACTTCAAAAACTTGCCTAAGCTAGAAATGAAAACGAGACTAAAATACTTATCTAAAAAGTATAAACAAGGCTACTTAGGAGGCAGGGGCCCTCTACTACCAGAGTAGCACGAAATCTACTTCAAGATTGATTCAACGCTTTCAAGGAAATAATGCTTCTTTCATTAAAGAGAAATTACTTCAAAACAGAGTGTTTTCAGACTTCTGAAATCTAGCAATCAACCATAAAATCTAACCTTGTCCCTCAGTTTCCCGAGCATATTTATAACAAAATTACATAACCGTATCTGAGATAACATAGGAATAATTGTCTTTCCTAATTAGAATCGAACTAGAACTCTGAAGGTGGTCTCATAATATGATTACGGACATCTGGACTATCCTTATCCTGTTAGGAGTCTACCTCCTAATTTGAGTTCCCACGTGCATAACCACCTACAGGATTCCGTTCAAACTTTGTGGAGAGAAAAAAATGATAGGGAGATTATGTGGAATATGACCATATGTGCTTTTCTCTGAGATAACACCTGGAACCTGTGCAGACATGAAGACGGCTGCAGAATTGGCAACTAGCTACAGAATGTCTGCATTCTGTAGCTAGATTTAGTTCAAAAGGTACTACAATGACAAAATCATAAAAACATAGCAAGTTAGTCATGATATTCATTCTCAAAGCAATTTTAACTAATTCCATTGATCATTTGAGCCTGAGATTAACAATGGACAAAAGAAATGGAGTGGAATGTGGTGGAAGAAAAAAAACATTCTTGGAGCTCAATAGCTATGATGGATCTGAAATAAAGATTTCCTCCTCCAATGGTATTTCTAATTAGAAGGCTAATCCCTCTACTTAGAAATAGACCCTCCTGATGAGCTCAATGAACCCTCCCAGCAAATGCCTCCAAATATAACACAGTTCAGGATGGAATATGTGTTGTGATGGATAGCAGATGGTTGGCCTGATGCCAAATATGTCAAAATATGCCTAGGAGTCCTCCTTGCTGATCCTCCAATGAATAGACAACCTCTCCACTAAAAAAAAAGCCCAGAAATGACTCTAAGAGATACTCCTTTGCTGCACCTTGCAACACAACCTAGCTCTAAACATAAACCGTGTTGTAGTTGAAGGAGGTAGCTTGGAAAAAATGTCGAAAAGAGGAAATTTAGCCCAAAGAACCTCTCCTTCCCTGAGGATGAGGTATGGATTCCCGATCAGGAACACCCTTGTGCTAAACAACACTACAACCCTGCTAAACAACAAGAGGAAGTAAAGTCTAAAAGACCAATAGCAATGATAATCAAAACATGAATAACAATGGTTGCTATCTCCTCCATATATAGCATGAGAGCCTCTCCACATTCGGTCCCATCCATATTTTCCACTAAGCTCATGCAAGTTGTCCTCCACTAAAACTGCGTTGTTCATCAATGAGATTCAATGTATCTAGACAACGTTGTTGACTTGGTCAAAGTTGACTGAATCAACATGATCCAAGCCTTGTTCCCACCCAAAGGTGCTTAATATAGCCGCTTATTCTTCCTCCTTTCACATTAGGAGTGTTTGTATTGCTACATTAGGAGTGTTTCTATTGCTACTCAAGAGACATATGGGTCTCCCAACCCATTTATTTACTGACCTAATGATAAAACAACTATAATATTCCATTTAGCTTGGAGGCTAAATTTTTGGAATATTACATACTATCATAAGAAGTAGAAGAAAGAATGCTGATATAAATGTTGAAAACAAACCTGAATTATCATTACAGAATAATAATGAAAAGCTAATCTTCGAAGAATTGACAGAAATCAGAAAATAAATCAAGACAAGGGGTAAGATAGGAAAGAGGAGTAAGGTTACAATTGAGGAGAATGAAAGTCCTCTCAAATTAATAAGGAGCTCTAGGCTCCGAGGCTCTATGAATAAAACATAATAAAAAGGGACAAAGCTTATAAATTTAGATGAGGAAACCCCAATACCATCTCCGGTTAACATTTCTCCTACACAAAGTCCTCAAAACTCTCTTATTCATCATTTTGAAGGTAGCCCCAGCAGAAGATCTCCAGGCATAGACCTAGTTCAAAAAAAAAAATATGATTATGTAGAATCACTGGAGAATAAAAATGCATCAATGAACCCAGAACATTATCTCAATGCACAAGAACCTCTAGTTGATGCTCTTAACCAAGATATTTATGAACTAGAGATATTGAACATACATATCAAATAGGAGAATGAGGCCCTGAAGTAGCAAAGCAAGTTGGATAAGGTAATTCATGACAATACCATTCTGTATCTAGGTATGTGGTATAAGAAAAATAGAAATTTGAAAAGAAAGAACAAGTTACTACATAGAGTAGTCATTAACCTCAATTATAAGCTTCTTATGAGAAGGCCTAGGATGACAATCACTTCAAAGGTGAAAAAAAGAAGGAAATTGGATGTGCTAGCAAAAGTGTCCGAGCAGATGCAGTAGGGAAGAAGAACTCACAATTTTGGCAAATTGCATGAGGGCATGCAATGATTTTGCAGTGGCAGTATGTTGAACCTTAGAATTACCCTCTCTTTGACTGCTTTTATCACCTCTTTCTCTCACTTTCTCATAATATCACAGACCCCAATCAATGATAAATGTTAGGTTTTGTCTCAAGGATGCATTAAAATTATTGCCATATTATATTTTCATGTTTTTGCTATTTGGATATATTTTTTCAATTTAGCTACAAAACTCAGCCTGTTCTGCAGCTAACTGTGGATTCCATAGCTACTCTCATGGTTTGGCAAGTTCCAGGTGTCAAATGAAGAATTGGGCCACATGGGTGTTTCTAGAATCATATCTACATGGGTTCTATCATATTCACTCAGTCCAGATCAACATAAAAGTAGGGCTAAGATCATGATAAAAGGTTTGGTCAAAGTATGTTATTCGAAAGCAGCAGGACTCTTGATTTTCTCTATCGTAGCAAATTGTAATGTTCCTTTTTCAGAAATTTCTGCATTATGGTCCATGAGGACGTTGTATAAGGAAGGAAGTGTAAAAATAAGCTGAAAGGGGACTTAGATCCCTTATTTTACACACCATACATTACAATTCCATAAGTAGAGCTCAAATAAATAACCCCGGGAGGGTTATTCAGATCTCCTTCTCTTCGGTATCTTGAAAAAGTGCTCAAAGAGTGAGCTGCAACAACATATGAGCATAATCATGAAACTCTGCAAAACTGTACATATCAATATATGGAATATAATACAGCCATCATTTTCATTAATAAATCAGCTACAATATACAAAAATATTTGGAGGGACAAGCCACTCAAGCTACAGGAATGAATCTCCAATGATCAAACTATGAAGTACATGAGTTGCTACAACTGCACAAAATGCCGAAGAGCAGTGATAGTGCTACCTATGTTAGAGAAGCTACTGATATAGATGCATAAACATGAAATATGGCTGAAATATACAAGAAATTCTCAATGATAGAAGAATGGGCTCCAATACAAGATTTCTAGCCAATCTAGAAGAGATTGCTAGAAATGCCGGAAAATGTACAATGTGAAAATCTGACTTGTCATTGCAAATGAATCAAAATATAAAATGAGGCTGTAGTAGATCATAAATGATGATTCCCTCCTCTGATAGTGTATCTAAGAAAAAGGCTGATCCTTTTACTCAGAAACAACCCCTCCTGATGAGCTCAAATGACCCTCCCAGCAATTGTTATCCAAAATAATGCAGATCAAGCTGGAAACTATGCTGTGAGGGAAGATGGATGGTTGGCCTGATGAAAATGATATGAAAATAATCCCGGGAGTCCTCCTCACTGATCCTCCAATGAATAGCTGAGCTCTCCACTTAAAATAAGTCAAGGAACAACTCAAGAGATCCTCTGTTGCTGCACCCAGCAGCACAAAATTATCCTGCTCCAGGAATAATGCTGTGACTGAAGGAGCTAGCTTTGGCCAAATGCTGGAATGAGGAAATGCAGCTCTAGAACCTCTCTTTCCCTGAGGATGAGGTAGGTATTCTCGACCGGGAACACCCTAGTGCTATGCAACACTACACTCTTGCTAAACAGCAAGAGGAGCGAAGTCTCAACAGACTAAGAAAAATAATAATCAAGCATGAAGAACAATGGCTCTCCTCCTCTCCTTATATAGAAAGTGCTCCTCTCCACCATGGGTCCCATCCACATGTGCTTTCCAACTCATGCATGTGATCCTCCTCTAAAACTGCGCAGTCCATCAGGGAGATACATTGTATCTAGACAATGCATGTGGACTTGGTCAAAATGTCTAGATCAATCATGATCCAGTCCTGTTCACACCATTTGGTGCTCAATTTAGCTGCTTTATTCTTTCTCCTTTAACATGAGGAGTGTTTAGTCTTCCTTCTCAAGGATTATGGGGCCTCCTTACCCATTTTATTTAGTTAAATAAAATACTGCTAACTATAATGTTCCTTTTAGCTTGAGGCTAAAAATTGGGAACATTACAACCCTCCCCCTTCAAAATGTTGCTTGTCCTCAAGCAATTGCAAGGTACAGAAAAATATCCTCCTCCTCTTCTTGTGGCCTCCTCATCAATAGACCCCACCATATCTCATCAAAATGTGCAATGAATCTGCCCTCCATGTATCCCTCCAAGTCTGTAAAACCAAAGTATACATCATGAGATAGTAGAAGATGCAAGTGGCAGTTTCCTTGTTGTTAAATGGCCTCCTCAAGGTAGGAGTGACTCCTTCACCCATGCAATCATCCAAATGAAATGAGCCATCCTAGGTAGCTCATCAAAGCAATTCTCAACCCCGGATCTATGCAACATGTTGGGGCTGAATGGAGAGTTTATATTTTTCCATCCAAATGGTTTCTCCCTCCATTTATGATAAGTGTGAGGGGGTTGCTGATATTGGGCTGAAATTTCATGGCCTCCATAATTGGCCCAAACCTCCCCACAAAATTAATTAACCATGAAGTGCCTCCTCCAACAACGCACTCTCTCCCAATAGCTCCTCCTACATCAAGAAAGAAGTAGTGACATGACAATCATGGTGTGCCCATTGTTTCTCCTGAAACATACAACATGTGAAAAGGGGAGAATCATACTCCCAATGGGCATCTTCAACTCCAAGCCCACTCTCCAAACAAATCCTCCCATGAGTATACAAACATCGGTAATATAAGGAAGCAAAATATAATGAAAACAAGTTGCCACATGGCAACCAGAGAGTGAGTCATAGTTCCATATGAGGAACCAGCGCAGTGCATTCCATGCCTGCCTCAAAATAAAAGATAACAAGTGCTTTACTAGCCACTTTTTTGCTGCCACAAACATCTCATAAGTTGAAAACATGTAAGTACAATTTGGTGCCAATGGTGCACACCAAGAAGTATGTGGCTTCCCCCACAAACCACCATTAAGGTAGCCAAAATCAATGCTACAAGTAGCTGCAAGTACATCATCCAAAATGAAATAAGGGATGATCCTCCTTGATACAATATGCTACTCATATAAAGTAAATAAGTACAAAACATAATGTGAAATTATACCTTCTCTACCATGTACTTGAAACCTTGAGCTGAAATGGCTCATCTGAATGCTCTCCATCACCTCCAATGAGTAGGGAAATGGTTGTGCCAACCTCTCAAAAATCATCTGGGCTATGCATCTGTCCATATGCTGATATATATCATGCTGAATGCCCTCCAAATTTAACTCCTCTATCAAAGAAAAATATGCATCAAAGTGCCTAGCTAGAAAGTCCTCATGTGCCACATGCAATAATTTCTCCTTGAGATTAGAAGCTCTAGTCAAGAAGATCTTGCCATCGGTATAGATGACCATCTCATCAACCATGTACCTATCATCTCTATCTGGGTCATCAAGAGTCATTCATGCATCTAGATCCAGGGAGTACTCTACTAAGAGTTGAGACCTCCAATCTGGATCTACCCTCCTCAGAGACAACGCTAGTAATCTGCAATGTGATGCTCCCCTCATGCTGCTACCTGCTACTTTGACATCCCCCATGCAAAATTCATCCTCCAGTATGCTGCCATACCTATCATGCAACTTCTCATGCTCAAATAGTAATGGTGACCCTTGGAAGTTGGCCTCCCATGAGAAGTTTTCATCCAAAAGAAATCTCCCCACCCTGGTCAGTGTAAGCATGAGTGACCTCCATATATTCCATGTATGGAAGAGTCCTTCCTCAAAGGAAGTATCTTAGGTCTCTCCAAGTCTATGGAGTATTCATCCCCTACAGCCTTCACCTCTCTTGGATCCAAGAGTGATGAAGCCCAAAGTGAGATGCCTCTCATCAACGCCTGGTCTGGTGGCCTCCCAGGTGGAATGCCACCCTGTAGTGAGACATCAAAATGGGAAGTAGACTATGTATATGAGAGGAATGGATGGTCCCTCTCTCCATTATGTAGTGCAGTCTCTCTCCTATGTGAAGAAACTCTCCTCAAAATATAAGGGTGAATTCTCATTCCCTCGGAATGTTGATTCCTTTCTTCTCCTCCATCCGTCATTTCACAATCCTTCAATACTACTGCATGCTGCTCAGGAATTGTGACTAAGTCCCCACATGTAGCACCCCTTAGAATCCCTTTCATAGACACAAGGACTCCTCTCATGGAAGCAATGGCTCCCATCTCATCTCCATATGGTGATGGATCTCCCTCCAATGATACAGCACTGTGGGTTCTTCTATGCATATTCTCTCCATCAATATGTGAGTATGCCTCCTCTTCAATGAGAGACCATGGATTTCGGTCTTCTTTTGGAAGAAGGACCTTCATATTATCACAAATGGAAGAGTTCCCTTCATACAATGGGGGTCTTACCTCTAGCAAGTCATCATCCCGGTTTTCTTCCCTTCTAGAAATATGGAGTGGAGTTTGTTTCATGTTTTTCTATAGCTCATGCAAGGTGTTTGATCTCTCATATTTTACACATGATGATTCACATTGGTCTTCATCAAATCTCTTCACCAAAATCTTAGTGAATTCATCATAGGTTTTTATATTTGCATGATAACGTGAAACATAAATGTTAAACCACCAATTATGGTCCATACCTTTGAGATGCAGTGTTGCTGTAGTGATAGCCTCTTTGGATGTAACTTGGTGTAGCCGGAAATATGCATCTAGCTCCTCCACCCAAGCTATGGCTTTGCACCTTGCTGATCCATTGAAATTAGATAAGAAGAATATATCTCTCTTCCTCATTTTAGGGCTTCTATATCCTGCTCCCCTGAGTCTGAAAAACTCTTGGAAGTCCAAGTGCACTTCTAATCTCCATGATTGAGATTCATACTCCCAAAGAAAATCACTCAAGGTCTCCTCCCTTGGTGACTCATCTTCCTCCATTCTCCCTGCAGTAGATGTGGGCAATGTACTGCGCTGTGGATCTGCATGTGTGGCTGAATTATCAAACCCAACGTGGTCACACCTAGGGCTTGCTTCATCCACAAACCCTCTCAGAAAATGTCTCCAGTTTTCCCTTTCTATCTCCTCAAGATATTCAATGATACCCTCTAGGGTCTGGAAAAGAAGAAGGGAAACCTCCTCTTCCGTCATTCCTCTTTTCTTGTTTTCTCTATAAATATCCTCTTCTAAATTAGGAGCTTATCCTTCTAATGGCATAGTATCTTGGGCAGCACAGACTGAGCCAAGATTGATGCTTTGATACCACTGTAATGTTCCTTTTTCGGAAATTTTTGCATTATGGTCCATGAGGACGTTGTATAAGGAAGGAAGTGTAAAAATAAGCTGAAAGGGGACTTAGATCCCTTATTTAACACAATATACATTACACTTCCAGAAGTAGAGCTCAAAGAAATAACCCTAGGAGGGTTATTCAGATCTCTTTCTCTTCAGTATCTTGAAAAAGTGCTCAAAGAGTGAGCTACAACAACATATGAGCATAATCATGAAACTCTGAAAAACTGTACATATCAATATATGTAATATAATACAACCATAATTTTCATTAATAAATCAGCTACAATATATAGAAATATGTTGAGGGACAAGCCACTCAAGCTATAGGAATGAATCTCCAATGATCAAACTATGAAGTACATGAGTTGCTGCAACTGCACAAAATGCCGGAGAGCAGTGAAAGTGATGCCTATGTTGGAGTAGCTGTTGATATAGATGCATAAACATGAAATATGGCTGAACTATACAATAAATGCTCAAGGATAGAAGAATGGGCTCCAATACAAGATTTCTAGCCAATCTAGAAGAGATTGCTAGAAATGTCGGAAAATGTACAATGTGACAATTTGACTTGTCACTGCAACTGAATCAAAATATAAAATGAGGCTGTAGCAGATTATAAATGATGATGCCCTCCTCCTATATTTTATCTAAGCAAAATTATGATCCTTTTACTCAGCAACAACCCCTCCTGTTGAGCTCAAATGACCCTCCCAGCAACTGCTAGCCAAAATAACGCAGATCAAGCTGGAAACTACGCTGTGAGGGAAGCTGTATGGTTGGCCTGATGCCAATGATATGAAAATAAGCCCGGGAGTCCTCCTCACTGATCCTCCAATGAATAGCTAAACTATCCACTGAAAATAAGTCAAGGAACAACTCAAGAGATCCTATGTTGCTGCACCCAGCAACACAAAATTATCCTAGTCCAGGAATAATGTTGTGACTGAAGGAGCTAGATTTGGAAAAATGCTGGAATGAGGAAATTCAGCTCTAGAACCTCTCCTTCCCTGAGGATGAGGTAGGGATTCTCAACCGAGAACACCCTAGTGCTATGCAGCACTGCACTCTTGCTAAACAACAAGAGGTGCAAAGTCTCAACTAACTAAGAAAAATAATAATCAAGCATGAAGAACAATGGCTCTCCTCCTCTCCTTATATATCAAGTGCTCCTCTCCACCATGGGTCCCATCCACATGTTCTTTCCAACTCATGCATGTGATCCTCCTCTAAAACTACGCAGTCCATCAAGGAGATACATTGTATCTAGACAGTGCATGGGGACTTGGTCAAAATGTCTAGATCAAGCATGATCCAGTCCTATTCACACCATGTGGTGCTCAATTTAGTTGCTTTATTATTTCTCCTTTCACATGAGGAGTGTTTATTCTTCCTTCTCAAGGATTATGGGGCCTCCTTACCCATTTTATTTAATTAAATAAAATACTGCTAGCTATAATATTCCTTTTAGCTTGAGGCTAAAAATTGGGAACATTACACAAATCAAGAGCCTAACAGTCCTATTTCATGTCTAATTCAAGTTATCCACCTATAGAAAGTTCATCTCACAAACAATTATTTATTTTCCTTTAAATATCAGTTGTAAAAGGCCGAGAAGATAGTTCAAAAATTAAGTGTTAAAGTTTAAGCTTTTTGCTAATACTCTGTATTCAGACTTCTTTTTATCATAATACAAATTTCATGTTGCTAATGACTATTTGAGTGCATCCTTAACCAGCTAGCAGTTCAGCCAAATCATTTGCAGAGGGCCCTTGCACTGGAGGAGGTTTTTCATTTGTTGTTTTTAGTTTAATTTCCATTACTTTGTTTTTAGCAAATTTTTTTTCTAATTAGGTTGATGTTTCATTCTAATTTTTGATCAATAGCATAACATTAAATCACAATTGTGTAGCCTTGTTCTTCTAAGATATTTCGTGAAGATAGATAAGTCTGTTTTCAAATCGAATTAAGATCAAAGTAGTAAGATTACATAGTTGCCTAGTTTTCTTACTATTTTTTCATTCATTTCCTTAGAACAGAATTGTCAATTAACTGTGTCAATGGACATTTTCAAAAGACATTTCAATATGATGATCCTAAACTAAATGGTTAAATGTCTAATTAATATAGTGGTTGAATTTACTTTGCACATTGATATTTTCTTTCTAGGAATTTAGAGACTAAGGCATAATTGACTTCTCACCTAACATCTCAAGAGGGTAATACTTCACATTGAATGTTGCAGAAAATTCAAATATACATTAGTTGTTTTCAGTGAGTTTTACATGCTTTCACATTTTTCTTCCGGATCCTAAATTAATTGCATCACTGATATTCCTAAAATTCATTCTAAAAGAGATTGATTTAATCATGTTTCAAGATTTAAGGGTTGAATGTTTAATGAGTGCAATTACTCAGTTTCTTTTTGCATACTTTACTCAGTTTTCTAGTTGATTAGGTATAATTGGTACTTAACACTGTCTCAAGAAGATCGCACTTCATAATTGAATATTGAAAGTAACTAAATATACATTATATGTTTTCATTACATCCTTTACTTACTGTTATTAGGACATTAGAAGCTAAAGTACATACAACTACTTAACATCATCTCAATATGTTCATACCTCATAATTGAATGCTAAAGTAACCAGAAGTACATTAGTTGTTTCATCTTTTACTTAAGACAAGAACTTCAGTTTCAATCTTAGTTTTATAATTAGATCCATGGAGTAGAACTAATGATTGGATAAGATAGATGCTGTGTTTTCCAAATTAGGTCTTAACTAGCCAACAATTTTTGGTTTATTTTTATGAAAATTAGATTAACTTAGGAACACTTCCTTTTCTTCCTTCTTAAAATTCAATAGATTCATTTAAATCTTTTCATAGTTTTATACTAAACATTCTTAGACATCAAAGAACAAAAACCCCCCAAAACAACATAAAATACAAAACAATGAAGTAAGAAACAGGTTAACTAAGCACATACAGTGCACCACACTTCATCAATTTATAAACCTTGGTTGATAATTAATAAAAGAAATTTAAGACATTAAATTGACTAAATAGATGGGTCAACCAAGATTTATGTTAGACCATGGGTGTAGAATCTATACACCTATTTCTAGTTAAATCCCATGAGGGGAGGAAGATGCGATTAAGTTTTACACCTTGCACCTAGATGGAGGTGCACAAGATTGGTGGTATCATGGATTGATCACCTTGGGTCACACTCCAATTACTTCCTACATGGAGTTCATGCTGAGGATTATAGAGAAATTTGACAGGAAGGACCCAGAACTACACTTCAAAGCATTGGCACAACTAAGGAATATAGGAAACATGGAGGCATATATTACATAGTTCTAGAGATTAAAAATGATGTTATCTATGATCCATGTGGATATTGATGGCCACTCACATATTCCACCTAGACCTCCAGTCGGTTTCATCAATTTCCTTGATTATAGCAACATTTATTATTTTTAGCATTTTTTCAGGTCTTGAACTTTTAGAGCTATTTTGACCCCCTAAATGGATTTTTTTTTAGGCATGTAGTAGGCCCATAACTATAGGTATGGGTCTGCAAAAAATCCTATAGTATTCAGATAAATATTTCTAACAAGGTATCATACGAACCAAATAGAGAAAATATGACCAAGTTACGACCCCGAGAAGTTGGTTGCCCAACTAACCCCAACAAGGCCCACAAGCTCTTGGTGTTCCATCTCCTAGGGTTAAGGTTTTGGTTGTTTACAATTTCCCTTTGTTGTTCAATAATAAAAATTCCCTTGAGCCTCATTTTAACATAGTTCATAGGCATGTAGCCATCAAATCTCTTCTCAAAGATAAGATACCATTGCCATATCTAGTTTACTTCCATTATTTATGTAAGAATCTTTCAACTTGTTGATATTAATGAAATGAAGATTTATCATGTTGTGTCTCTGCGTTTATGTTTATGTTTGTATTTTGTTGCATTCCTACATGATTCTGGATCAATCTAACATCTTAGAGGTGAGATTGGTTATGTTGTTCATTTAGGGGTTGACAAACCCATTGCATGGATGGGTGAGGTCCCATAAGCCCATGGCTTTGCATGATGTGATCAACTAGACTAGGTATATGCTGGACGAAGTCCTTAATACCATAGTACCTCCTAGGCCTACCTTTCCTTAGAAGGATAAATACACTAGACCTCCTCAGAAGGAGTGGACAGGACATGGGTGGATAGATTATGAGACTAGGAGGTACCTCTGGAGGAAGCTGTGTTTTACATGTCAGGAGCCTTGGGAACTTGGGCACAAGTGTTCTAAGGGAAAGGCCCACTATATCGAGGTGTTTTATGATAGTGAGCTTGAGGAGGAGGGAAATAAGGAGCATATAGGAGGAGAGGAGTAGAACCATGATGTATGGGAGGAACCACATTATCAGGATGCCAAGGGGGGGATAATTTCTTCACTTACAGGGGTTCTAAGATATCATACATTCTTGGCACAAAATTTTGATTAGAAGACCCGGGGTTTGACCAGTGGTTGCCAACAAAGTTTTTCATTGTAGTATAGCACATTTTTGGAATTTTCATTCCTTCACGAGGGAGAAACATATCACCTGAGGTGTGCCAAGACATTCAAAGAAGAATGGGATCAAAGTATGAAACCTAGGATCTATTACTGAACATATATTTCACTACTCAAACAATTATATATCATTTTCATAAATATTTAGAACTCTATATGTAGTTAAAACAAAAGCCTCTATATAAATAAATATTGGGAAGTAAATTAGAACATATTAATAATTTTTTGAAAGAGGTGCTTAATTCATAACCATTCTATACAAAAACACATATAACTATTCCCGCAACAACTTATTTATTATTATGAGAAGTGGATCATTACATCACAGATCTGTGAAAGAGTGCATGATATTTCACTAGGTAAGATGTGCATATTATAGTGGAGCTAATCTACAATCTAAAATAGATATAGGACTTCAGTATTCATTTCAAAAAAAAATCGACATGGCCTCGATATCTCTCTCTTGCTTGGTCCTTATGACTTTTATAAATTTCCCTCCAATATTTCTCCCTTGATTTGATTCACTTTGATCACTTCGATCCCGCTTGTTTTATGGAGTCAATTTTGATAAAACCTAGTGCTTTGGTCCTTATAACCTTGATTATTTCAAAATCAACACACATATCCTTCTTTTGCGGCTTCTGTGAGTCCTAAGATAAATTCTCCTAAATTATTCATGTCGCTTCCCTTTTATGTTCTCAACTTTCGGCTAGTTTGATCAATTAATTTCTTGCTTCCATTGGTCCTCTATGCAACCTTTTTTTGGCCAAGAATTAGTCAAAATTTACCAAAAAATGAAGGACCCAATAGGCCTTGAACACAGTTCATTGACCCGTCCTCAAGACAATTTTCTAGCTGCACACTTGGATTTTCTTACAGCTGCGCAAATTCTATTAATAATTCACCTCCCGTCTCTGCTATTTCGCATTAAAAAAAAAGACCAAAATTTGGTACTGTCTGCAAGACTTGATATTTTAAATTAGTATACTTTGTCATGGAAAATTTCCATGTGGAAATCAATGCAACAATTTTATCAATGGACTCAATTGTATTATCAGCTGTAGGTTGCTCAAGATGAGAGATGAAAGGAAAATTTTCCACTGAACATCGAAATCATAATTAAGCTTTCGAAGTTACATGAAATGAGACTGAGCTAGTGGTCAAATATCCCACAACAAATTTTTAGTGGTATGTGATTCTTCTTCCAATTGATGAATTTGATTCTCCAATGCTTCTGCTTGACTAAAAAAATTTGTTGTTGTTGGAGATCGGAAGTGGTGAGAGTTTGGTCAAACAATTGTTGTGTTTCCTTCTACATATAATATAGGGGTTGTTTCTTCTTGGAATGTAGGCTGACCCAATCTTGAACCCATAAAAAAAATTCATGTGAATCATTGGTAACCTGTTGAAGAGTGTTCCAAAAGGAAGAACCTTGAGCAATAGCTTTAGAAATTTGTGATTTGTATTGCTTCACTGAATCAGGTAGTGCTTAATACAACTCAACAATAGTGTTATGCAAATCCCTATTGGCATAAACTAACATGGTACAAGAAACTTTAATGTACTCACAACATTCAACAACATGGCACACAAAAAAAATCCTTTGGAGCATTAGGTACAAACTCAATAATGGTTGGCCACATCTGCTGAAATTTATAACTAATATCTTCAATTTTTTTTTCTAACTACTCCTTTTCACCTCACAATCAGTCTCACTTCACAGTCACATCGCTGAGTTTATAATACTATTGCTCATGAATAAAAACTAGCTCGTTATGGGAGATTCGAATTGAAGGGAGGAAGTTCTGATAAGATGAAATAGTTGAGGCGAATACCAACTTTGAAGATCATTTGCAGAAAAAGTTTCAGCTGGAGGGAATCAGGCCTGTAGAGGTTTACCACTGGTAACAGACCTCTCGGAGTGTCCTTAAGGTGAAGTTTCTAATTCTTGCCTCTGTTCCTTTTGATAACACTAGAAGGAAAAAGAGAAACTATATCCTATAACTGTGCAACTAAATGCAAAACCTCTCAGCATTTATTGGGATCTTGACTGAACAAAGCAACTTGAGCTTCTAGAAGAACTATACTATGGAATTTTTGTAACTCAAATGATGATTGCATAGACGACATTGCAACTACCTCTGCATGCAACTTAAGGCTAACTGTAGTCCATTGTATGTTATCCTTGGGGTTTGAATCAATATCCATCTCCAAAATATCTTCACCATTGTTTCCAGGGTCAGGGATATCAGAGATAGTGGCATATTACGATGCATTATGCAATGAAAAACCAAGGGAATGCATAGGATGGGTAGGGGAATAAATATGGTGTTCCCCAACATTTTTGGTAACCTTGATAAGGTCTTTGGCCTCATCGCTAGTAATTTCAACAATATGAGAAAGTTTAGTAATAGGATTGGCTTGGGAAAAAACTTTATAAAAAGAAAACATGTCAAAGGTGGAAGTGGCAGTATCAGAGATTATAGATAGATTAATGGAAATTGGACTCATAGAAATGAATGGAACTACTACCGGCTTAAAAGAATGACCAAGAAGAGGAAAAACAATAGGAATCTCTGAAGTGGAAACAACTAAACTCACCATTGATCCAACTTCAGACATGGTATTACAGACATAAGGCACACATTCTTGCAACTTCTTCAACATCAACTGGAGATACTATTCAGAGTCAATCGTGTGATTTCTGGAAGACAACATAACATGAAGAAAGGAACCATGAGGGTGCATTGAATCCATAGAATAAATGAGTTCACATTATTTTGTCATGAATTGAACTCCATACTAGGATATGACTTCATTATGAAACACTTACTTTAACAGATAATAGGGTAATTACATCATCTTGCATGTATCAAGGTTGGTAGTTTTAGGGAAAATATATGTGTGACCATGACTTATCCCAAACCATATTTGATGTGCATACTTATCCAAAATCGGATTCGAAACCCTAGTAAGTGTTTCCACAACATGAAACATTTTAGTATGTCATTTCTCAAATGTCGCCTCATTGAATTCTCTGTTGGTAGGATCAGTATGATTTAAGTGAGAGCAAGAGGCTCACCATCTAGGAATTCAACCAAATCTATCCCCTCATGTGTACACCACTTCATCATTTCAATTTAAATGATTAGGTATCCATAGATGAAATAAGTTGCTTGATTATATTCATCCTCACAGGCTTTGAACAACTCATGTAGAAGATAGCTGCACCAATTTAAAGAATCACCTTAGACATAGGCCTCTTCCATATAAATAGCATCTAAAGTGCAATCTCCCTTTATATAATACTACGTAAGCTTCCCATTAAAAATTTAGTAGGAAAATTTTATTTTTCCATCATTTATCTTTTCGATGAATTCTCCACAACCTTTCCATTCATTGCCATACATCTGGTAAAAATTATAATGCCCCTTATTTTTTTTGCGTTTCAAAACACTCTACAAGGTAGTTGAAACATCTAGGCCATTATTCGACAACATAGTGGTTTGATGAATGTCCTCCACATGATTTGGATACTCCTTTTCAAGTCATAATGATCCCCCATGCAACCAAATGATAAAAATCTTAGTGCAGTGCATGACTTCACCTATGGTGCCAAATGTAGGAAAATCACGTAATTGGAAAATTGTTGATCTCTAGAAAGGAAAAAAATCAACCTTGACCCTCAAGGTAACACCACAAGCTGGAGTGGAAATGGAATTCATGTATATTTTAGGCTTTAAGGCCAAAAAACGAGTAGGGTAGCCTTTTCATATTTTTTGAAAGTGTCCTCTGTAGGAACAATGCGAGGATATGAAAATCTAGTGGGAACTACAATTTTGGCACTGTGAGTCATGGTTGATGATCGACGAATATATATGACCTGTACATATGGAAGATGGGGAACTGAAGACACAGAGGAGTTAGACGTAAAAGATAGGGTGAAAAAATCTATTGAAGGCACAAAAACATTGAAGAAATAGACTATGGAATGTGATACTTATAGGAAAAGCAATACCAAAACGCAAACTGATTATACCGTTGGAAAATAAATGCGACAAATATCCAGATCATGCTAGAGTCAGATAACGTTAAGAGTTAGGGAACAAATTTCTATGATATGATGTGAAAGACCCAAAAAAGGAATGACATGACAACAATAATAAATAAAAACGGTACATTGAGATGCCAAAATGAAAATCAATTCAGGAAATAAATGTTATGGGGATACTAACTAGATAATTGAAAATACTCGCATAAATGATGGATTAAATGATTGAAATGAAAATTTTCACTTTCTGTCCGACCACAATGAGTTATGGGGAGTTGTAACTAAAATCTAAGATGAAGGACTGACATAACTAAATAGACTGAATGAATGACATAAGTAAACAAACAAACAAATTGACATGAACAACTTAATCCTATACCTAACTAATTCCCCCTTATTTAGAGAAAAAATCATGAAATTGATATTTAAGGACCATGGTAGGGTTTCAGGCATGCGTTGTTGACCCAACCAGGAAAAAGAGATCCATAAAGCTGAGTGAGTTTAACAATTCCATAATATCATATCTCCACAAAATAGAAGGGACCTAGCTAATGAATTTGTAGCTTACCTTGATGCTCGAGGTAATTTATCTCATAGAGAAATACTTGATATCCCACAAAGAAGGACTTCCTTTTAATATGTTTGTCATTCCAATGTTTTTATATTTCTTTCTCAACGGTTTGATGGAAATCTACAAGGAATCATTGCTCATACAAGTCCCACAAATCCTATAGCCACTCTCTAATAGATTCATCATCATAAATCCTTGTGGCCTGGGAAATAAAAAAATTTGGAACAATAAACTCAGCTGGTACCACAAATTCTAACCCATAAACAAGTTGGAATGGATTATATTTATGAAACATTTTTTCAATAGTAAAATAGGCCCATAAAGTAGCTGGAACTAATTCATCCCAATCATCCTTGTCTGTAGAAAAAAATTTAATAATCCCCTGTTACACAACATTTTGTCATTGTCCCTGCAATCCCCATCCCGCTCATTGGATGCTCATTTTTGTGAACAAAATAAAGTGTCATGCCTTGCAAATACCCTCATTGCATTCCTTACCATGAGTTTAAGATTCCTTTTGTTGACCATTTCCTGAATAGACCACCAAAAACACTTGTTTTTGCCTTGGTGTTGGTAGCCAGTTATGCCCTCCCGCCGATGAGGCAGATTAACACTGGCCCCCGCACCAGCTAGTGCTCTGTCTCAGTTAGCTTCCTGCGCCAAGATTTTTATGGAAAGTTTTTTAAAAATAGAGGCGAATTTTTTATCATAACAACTTTGTGGATGAGTCATGGGGAGTGGTTCAACTGAATAACCACGACCTTCCTCCCTTGGCCTCTTGTTTCCACCTTTTGGGGAAACCTCCCATGGGATAAGGCCTCCCTTCCACCATAGTAGGGATCCCAACCTCCTCCTCACCCTCTATAAATATATTCATCCTCCATTAATGAAGCTAGCTGAACCGAGGAAGCAGAAACGCTGGAGAGATTTCTATTCAAGATAGAACATAAGAGTCCCTTATTGAGAGAGCTTAGGCTTGTGCCTTCATCCTATCCAAATTCCTAGACATTCGTCAATACATGCTTCAACTGAACCCCATTGAAGGAGGTTGTGACATGAAGGCTTGGTTGTAACTCTTTCTTCCATTAATACATATGTATAACTATTGTCTGGTTCCCATTTTGCGTTGATGTTTGATGCAATATGCTTAACCCTCCTTGACTGGTGTTACACAAAATTTTTTCACTGTCCCTAAAATCCCCATCTCGCACACTGGAGGGTAATTTCTGTGATTAATAAGAAGTATCATTCCTTGTGAAGACCATCATTGCATCCCTTTACATGAGAGTAACATTCCTTTTATTGACAATTCCTTGAGCAGAGCTTCAGAAACCCTTGTTTTTGCCTTAGCGCGAGTAGCCAGTTCTGCCCTTGCGCCAATGAGGAAGATTAACACTGGGACCCACGCTAGTTGGCACTCTATCCTAGTTAGCCACCTGCACCAAGCAGTTTATGGAATGTTTTTTAAAAATATAAGCGGAGATTCCACTCTAACAACTTTGAGGATGAGTCATTGGGAGTGGTTGGACTGAATAACGACAGACTCCCTCCTTTAGTTTATGGTTTCCACCTCTTGTGGTAACCTCCTAAAGGATAGGCCTCCCTTTCACCTTTGTAGGGATCCTAACCTCCTTCTTTTCCTCTATAAAAAGAAGCTCCCTCTCCTTACATAAGCTAGTTGAACATGGAGAACTGAGTACACTATAGCTGAATTGTTGAAGAGATAGAACAAGAAGGAACTTCATTGAGAGAGCTTAAGTCCATGCCCTCATCCTGTCTAAGTCCCTTGACATGTATCTGAGACGCGCTTCGGCTGAACCTCGCTGGAGGATACTGCGATGTCAAAGCTTTGGTTGTATCTCTTCCTTCTATCAATACATATACGTGACTATTGTTTGGTTCCCATTTTTCGTTATGTCATTTGTTTAATGCAATATTCTTAGCCCTATTTGACTGGCTAGTAGTTATGAATGAAGTTATTATGTTGTATGATGTTCTTGTTTACTGATCTATGTGTAGGTATGCGAGCATGACTATAGAAGGATCGTGACTTGCTGTGCCAGGAGCGAGAGGCCACCACCACTACAACCATGATGACAGAATTGGGCTCTAGGTAGGTTGATATATTGTGTCCTATTTTCATTCAGTAGTTAGGAACCTACACTCTAGCATGTATCTTTGTTTCTAGACCCACTCTAGGGCTAGAGGGATCACCTCTGTCCACAGAGGGGATTGACCTGCTTAAAAAATTGGCGACTCTAATGGGGATTAGTGTGAGTTTGTCATTTCAGCTTGTTGGGTCACACTCGGTTGTTGACTTGATTATCTCTCTTTTTCTGGTTTGCTTGCTTGTTTTCAAATCCCTGTTCAGCTCCAGAGTGTCAAGATTGACCTCTGCTCATTTGTTTTTCCCTTTTCCCATAGTTATCCAACTTGGCATGCTTTTCGCTTGAATAGTCGTGCTGATTGGCACAAGTTTCTTTTGTTGCAGTCACGCCAACTCCTTTTTAGCACGGATTACCACCTTATAGTCAGGCCGAATCCTGTAGAATTTGGTTTGACCTCCTTGATGAGCCTTTTGATCAATTGTGCTTGACTCTGGGTTGTTTTTTGTGTGTAATTGAGCCTTTGGGACTGTTTTTACTGCTGTATGCTTGTTTTTCTTAGTTGTTTATTTATTTTCTTATTAGTGTAGTTGAAGGACTTAGGGTTTCTAAGTGTCTTTATGCACTGAGGCTTCTGTTTGGAAATCAAGTCTTTTTTATTGTTATCGGTCTCATTCCCAGGTTGATTGCACTAAGTTTTCTTAATCCTTTTGAGTGTTTTCTTTGGTTGGATGATCATTTCATTTTTGTTTGATTCTTCTCCTTGTTTCTCCAAGCATAGATTACATTGCTTGTTTGGGTTGCTTTGAAAACTTTCTTTTGGTTTGGGATATTGCAACATTATTTTGAGTGCTTTCTTGTGTTTGTTTTTCATTGATTGAGTTATTAAATTTCAATTCCTACGTTTGAAATACTCAAGATAATGTTCATTTTGTTTTTTTCATGTAATTAGTACATTGTGTGCTTCATTTCATTGGAAAAAAAAAAAAAAAAAATTTGCATCCTTTCCTTTGCATCAAAAGTGAAAATTTCTTTTGCATAACTAGCATTTGATCATCTAGGAAAGAGTTTTTCATTTTTGTTTGATTGCATTAGATGCATTAGTTGATTTATTTGCATATTCTCATTGTTTTATATTGTTTGAAAGATCTCTATCCTTCTCGTAATTAACATTCATTGAATGAAATATTGTGTTCTTTTGCATGTAGTTTGAATTTAAGAAATTTGAGATCCAAATTCGATAGGGCCTTGAAATTGAAACATAATCCAAGATAAACTTTAAACTGAATTCAATTAATCTAAGGAAGCATTAGAACCTAACACAACATCTTTAGTGGTCTAGGCTAGAGACGTGTTCCGACGTCTTAAACCCTGGTAGTTGTCATTTTCCATCTGGCTTTAGACAGTGCTAGTACAGATTTGTTCTCCTCGTACCGTCGAGTATATAAAGGGAAACCCCACTAGGTTTCAATCCTTTTATCCGTAAGAAGCCGAGTCTACTGCCTTGTAACCGTGATACACCGAAAACAACATTCGGGGAGACTACCTACATGTACGTTAAGTCCTTGGTCATTTCTCTTTCATTTGATCACCAAGGTGTATATGGAAGTTCACTGAAAATTGGTACATCCTCTTGCTTAGAGTACCTGAGTAGTCATTTTTATCTTTTCGTGACTCCTTAAAAAGAGAAAATATCATCGTGCACTTGTCCTTTCATGCTCGTTTACAACTGAAAGTGACTAGAGTCATCTTTTGCATGTTTCTCGACTCTTAAAATATGAAACAACGAAATTTGGTTTCAGTGTCCTAAAATTAACTTCCCACGAAATATTCCTGGTTAAAGTTATCTTCCTTAGTATTTTGTTTTAAGGTTGTTTCCAGTGGAAAATTTTTCGGGGTTTACCAGCCAAGGAATCCCTTCCAAAGAGAATCTTGGTCCTTTTCCTGCTTTTGGGAATGTTGGTGCTCCTTATATGGCAACATTGTCCCTTCTTGGGTTAGCTGTCGGGTTCCCTATTTGGTTATTCTCGACCTCTATGGTCTCGAGTAATCTGCCCTCTATGCAATCATCCCCTCCACCTGAACAACATCATGTTGATTCTAAGATGGAACTCTCCGCTTCTTCGCCTGTTTCTTCATCCTCCTCTTCTACTTCGCCTGGTGAAAGTCTAGATTCTAGTAACTAGGTGGCTAAGAAGAAGAAGAAGAAGAAGTCAGATAAAAGAGAGGCTAACTCTACGGCTGTTACGCCTAAGAACCCTTCCCTTGATAAATCATCCAACCTTCCTCGGAAAGTCAAATTCCCTTGCATGTTGTGCAAAGGTGACCATCTTCTTTGACATTGCCCTGACATTCACAAGGTGCTTGAAGTATGGTCCGAAGGCCGTCCATCATCATCTTTGACTTCTGGAAGTCATGTTGGTGACACATCTTCGATTAGCCTTGATAAGACTCATAAAAAATAGGGTTAGATTACCAATCCATGTAAGTTGTGTGAAGGCCATCATCCCATTGACCTTTTTCCATACATGGATGAAGCCAAGAGAGTGTTGGACAACCCTACTGTTTTTTCACCCTGCCTTCCGGATGGTTAGCAGAAGCTTTCTTCGAGTCCTACGCTAGTTGATTCAACGATCGGTCAAGGGTCATCCTTGGTCAATCCCATTTCCTCGGAAATTCAAATTCATGAATCCATTCTCGACCAAATATTGGTCGTGGAATCGGTTGATCTGATCCTGCCCATGGTTCATCAGGTCTTTTTCGTCGAGAGTGGATCTCATCTCCCTTACATTCTTCTTGTTTCTTTAGATTCCTCAGACTTGGAGAAAGATTATCCCATCCCTGTAGTTTAATAAGTTGCTCCTCCTGCTCCCATGATGGAGGTATAGTAGGATGCTCCTCTTGCTCCGGTAACACCAGGGGATGACCATATCAGTTCAATGGTACACCCTCCAAGTAGTTTGATCGCTTCCTTCAATTGGAGTTAATTTGCAGGATACTGCTTTCCTTCTTATGTGCCTTTTGAGATCACGGTATAGAAATTTGATGTGGTCGTACCCAGCACCATTATAGATGAAGGCGTGTCTGTTAGTATTTTTTCTTCAACCACTTGGCAAGATTTTGGTTCTCCATCGCTTGCGCCTATTACACAGAATATGTTGCCTTTTAACAGAGGAACCAGTCAACCATTAGGGATCCTTCCAAAGTTGCCTATTACTTTGGGAGGGAAAACCATCTATATAGACGTGATGGTTGTTCCAGGCCCTTTGGATTTCAATTTACTCTTTGGGTGCGATTATGCTTATGCCATGGGCGCAATTGTCTCTTCCCTCTTTCGTGTGATCTGTTTTCCACACAAAGGTCAAATCGTGACCATTGATCAGCTTTCATTATTTGGTCCTGAGGTGGTAGTTGGCCCACCATCATATCTTCCGGGTCTTTATCCATCAGCTGTACCTTCCCTGCTGCATGTTAATTATGTGGCTACCTGCCCCGCGCCCGCATTCAGTGATGTTGCTATTGTGCATTGTGTGCTGGGGGCATTGGGTCCTGATTTCCAAGATGTTGTTCTCCCATCAAATGAGAACCTCTTGGAAGCCATGACTTCTTATTCAACATGATGAGTTCGTCGGAGCATAGTTCATTTTCTTGTGTCAAGCTCCTTAAAAAATGAAACAAGGTCGTTGGAGCAGAGTTCGTTTTCCTGTGTCAAGCTCCTTAAAAAATGAAACAAGCTCTTCTGAGGATAGTTTTTCTTCTATTTCAACCTCGTTAAAAAATAAATTAGCTCACGAAGATAGTTCTTTTAATGTGTCAACCTCGTTAAAACAATGAAACACATTCCTGTTCAATTCGAGTCTTTGATACAATCTTGTAAAATCCTATTTGAGTATTTCTCTTGATCTCGTAATTTGAACCTTCACTCCATCTGCCTTTCATATGGATTGAAGCTTGGCGGGCATGTACCTCGAATTGAGTCACCATGTTGGGAGCATGCTCATTTTTCCCTGTTTTTCAAGCATATTTTATCTTTGTTTCAAGCTTGTGTTAAAATGAAACCAATCTCAAGCACAGTTTATCTTTGTTTCAAGCTTGTGTAAAAATTAAACCAACTTCAAGAAAAGTTTCCCATGTTTTTGAGCTTGTGTAAAAATGAAACCATTCTCATTTTACCTCTTGTGATTGCCATTTTATCAGCCTGTTTTTCTAGATGAGCCTTGGTTTTCTCATTCCATCGTCACCGTCTTCTTGGCCGATCATATGCCTTCACTTGATTATTTACCCATTCCCGAGGAACCGCTGCAATGAGTGGTCTTGTTAGCCAACCTCTTAACCTTTACTTGTTTTGAGTAGTTCCACCATCACCGGAACCAGTTGCTATCCTTTATACCACTCGTTCCTCCAGGAGGAGTCATTTTTCAAATATTTTCCTACTCTAAAAAAATGAAAAGATTTCCAAGATTCTTGTCATTTTGAACTCGTTAAATGGTTGTGAAACGATATCTACCCAATATACATTTACCCCTTTTTCGGGCTAGGATGGATTATTTACGAAAAAGGAATACCTTAGCCTATCACGACTAAGAGGTTCTTTCATATATTCTTTTCTACTTTTTTGGATCTGAGAGACTATTTACGAAAAGGGCCATGCTGGAGTTTTCTTTTCCACCTTATTTTCAAACTCTCTAAACATGAAAAGATGTCGATTTCTCCCTTTGTCAGACTCATTAAACCTTGATGACATCAAACATAGTCACCATGACGTTAACTAAGTTCCTCCTTCCTAGGGCTCGTAAAAAGTACTAGGTTGGATTTTTCCAAAGGATAAACTTACATTACAAGCATATGCTACCCCCTTCAAGCTTGTTTTAAAAAATAATTGGGGTACTCTCCAAAAATGGTGGGGGAAAATGGAACCATTTTTTAGTTATGTTGGCAGTATGTAGCTCTTGAACATGGCACTTGTCTACACTCGTGTCAGGTTGGGGACATCTCATTTCGTCATTTTTTCCTCCATGGGTTTGGGCAATCTCTTTTGACCTCTAATTTTCTCTTGGCCACATCATCATGACTTCATATCCCTTGATGTCAAATACTGCCAAATCCAGTGTCGTGTCATTGATATGTTCAAGAGAAGTTTTCCTCTGCATTTTTCAACCTCCCTCTGATTCTCTATTGGTCTTGATTCACTATTATTATGTTCCTCTGTCTCATGTCAGTGATGTGGGAAACATTATGGCCCTCCTTCGACCAGGTCACTTCTTGTCAACTTTAGCTCATTATCTAGGAATTTGATCTAGAGACTCCCTTCCGGTACCTTGGAGCCTGTCTGCCTCAATGGCAGGTTCTTCGCTTTCGACGCAAGGTCCACATCATTGGCCTTCGATCGAGTGATTCTGTGAATGTTCAACGTCAGATCACTGTTCACATTTCGTGGATTGTACCTCTCGTAACTTGAGGGCCATTGTCATTATTGGTGGTTTCTCTTGTGTATGCTAACAACTTTCATCATTGGTTGGTAATTAGATGATTTTCTTGCATGTTCGACTTCAACTCATATATTCACATTCTTCAATTTGTACTTGTTCGGGTCGAGATGGAGCACAAGACCCTGGGTTTTGTCTGATAAAATCGAGGCTGTAGATTCTTGTGAATTATCATGACTCTTTTGATTGGATGGTTGTGACCATACCTAATTCTATTTGTTGATCCTTACTACTGGATGGCTGCGTCCATACCTTGGATCTCAGTTTTTTATGTACTCTATTATGGATGGCTGTGCCCATACCACATGTTCATGTATCAGATATATCAGTTGTATTTGTAATTGCAGGTTTTCTGACAATGGTGTTTAGTTAGAACGTGTTTTCATAAAGAATTTCGCCCCTCCCTTTCCCTCAGACCTCATGCTTTAGGGGGGCATCTGTTACAAAAAATTTTGTCACTGTCCCTCCAATCCCCATATCGCACATTGGAGGGTCATTTCTATAAATAATAAGAAGTTTCATGCCTTGCAAATACCATCATTGCATCCCTTTACATGAGAGTAATATTCCTTCTGTTGACAATTCCCTGAGCAGAGCTTCAGAAACCCCTATTTTTTCCTTGGAACAAGTAGACAGTTCTGCCCTCGTGCCAATAAGGAAGATTAACACTGGGACCCATGCCAGTTGGCGCTATGTCCCAGTTAGCCACCCACGTCGAGCTTTTTATGGAATGTTTTAAAAAAATAGAGGCAGAGATTTCACTCTAACAAATTCGAGGATGAGTCATTGGGAGTGGTTGGACTGAATAACCATGGGCTCCCTCCTTTAGTTTACGGTTTCCACCTCTTGTGGGAACCTCCTAAAGGATAGGCCTCCCTTCCACCTTTTTAGGGATCCTAACCTTCTCCTTTTCCTCTATAAAAAGAAGCTATCTGTCCTTGCATAAGCTAGCTGAACATGGAGAACTGAGTACACTATAGATGAATTGTTGAAGCGATAGAACAAGAAGAAACTTTGTTGAGAGAGCTTAAGTCCATGCCCTCATCCCGCCTAAATCCCCTGATGAGTATCTGAGACACGCTTCGACTGAACCCCGCTAGAGGAGAATGCGACGTCAAAGCTTTGGTTTTATCTCTTCCTTCTATCAATACATATACGTGATTATTGTTTGGTTCCCATTTTGCATTATGTCATTTGTTTAATGCAATATGCTTAGCCCTCTTTGACTAGCTAGTAGTTATGAATGAATTTATTATGTCGTATACTGTTCTTGTTTACTGATCTATGTGCAGGTATGAGAGCATGAATATAGAATGATCGTGACTTGCCGAGCCAGGAGCGAGAGGCCACCACCACTATAGCCACGACGACAACATTGGACTTCAGGTAGGTCGATATACTATGTCCTATTTTCATTCAGTAATTAAGAACCTACACTCTAGCATGTCTCTTTGTTTCTAGACCCAATCTAGGGCTAGAGGGATTTCCTCTGTCCGCAGAGGGGATTTACCTGCTTAACAAGTGGTTAGTAATTATGAATGAGATTGTTGTTTCGTATGTTGTTCTTGTTTGTTGATCTCGTGTAGGTATCCAAGCATTGTTGTGAAAGGATCATGACTTGCTGAGATAAGGATCGAGAGGCCACCACTACAACAACCACGATGACAGTGTTGGACTCCAGGTAGGTTGATCTTCCATGTCTATTTCATTTAGTAATTAGGAGCCTACACTCTAGTTTGTCCTTTTGTTACTAGAACCACTCTAGGGCTAGAGGGATCATCTTTGTCCGCAGAGAGGATTTACCTACATACCTTGATGCTTGAGGTACTTTATTTCATAGAGTAATACTTGATCTCCCACAAAGAAAGACTTACTTTTAATATGTTTGTCATTCCAATATTTTTGTATTTCTTTCTCAATAGTTTGATGGAAATCTACAAGGAATCGTTGCTCATCCAAGTCCCACAAATCATATATCTACTCTCTAATAGATTCATCGTCATAAATCCTTATGTCCTGGGAAATAAAAAAAATTGGAACAATAAATTCAGCTGGTACCACAAATTCTCACCCATAAACAAGTTGGAATGGAGTATATTTATGAAATACTTTTACAATAGTAAAATAGGCCCATAAAGTAGCTGGAACTAATTCATCACAATCATCCTTGTTTGTAGAAAAAAATTTAATAATCCCCTTTTCCAAAATTTTATTAAAAGCCCTGACAATACCATTTATTATTGATGATACAGGCTTATTTTGTGATGTTGTACCATTAATTCCCGCAACAAAGTAGCAAAAATTTCATTAATAAAATGTGATCCCTGATCACTGGTGAGGCTGCTCGGACAACCAAATCTGGTGATGATATTTTCAAATATAAACCTCGTAAAAGTATTAGCAGTGCAATCCTTCATAGGAGTGGTTTCATCCCAATAGATCAAATAATCAGTTGAAGTAATGATATAATGAGAATGATAATATTTTGTAGTAGGTTTTATGGGCCCCACAAACTCAACCACCCACTTCTCAAAAGCCTTAAGTGCTCGAGCTGGATGGAGTGGAAGTTCATCATAGTGTGATGGTCACCCAAATTTTTGACAAACATCACATTTACTGGCATATTCCTTTTCATATTTAAAAAGAGCAGGCCACCAAAGTCCAGTCTGTAACAATTTCCTTGTAGTTTCCTTTATCCCAACATGGCCTCCCGCAACCCCAGAATGGCATTACCATGAAACATTTCCCCTTTCACGATCCAAAACACATATGCACAGAATATTATCAAGCCCCATTTTATATAACTGACCTGCAATAAGTTGATAGTCTATAGAAAATACCACCATATGCTTATTCTAAGTCATGGTATAGTTGTATGAGCCACTTACCAATTTCTAGAAATAGCACAAAATCCTCCAAACAGTATGGTACCACTTCAATTCAGAATATGTCTACATTAGGAAATTGGTCATTAATTGAAGGCTCCCTCTTCATGAGACTCTAATCAAGAAAGATGATTTTTGGCTCACATTAGAGAAGCCTAGTTTAACAATAACTTCAAACAAGAATTCTTGAAATAACAAAATTCATCTGCATATCCTCCCTTCCAAAATAAGTTCATTAACCAAATACTTTAAAACAAAATAATCAGTAAAGAATTTAAAAGGACCACCAAGAAGATAATGTATGAACTTATGGAGAGAGTACACCATGGAGACATCTTCCCACTCAGTGGTCGTATAATTCCTCTTAGCATTAGAGATTTTTTTGTTGGCAAAGTAAATAGTATGATCAATGTTACCCTCACTTGGTTGCGCCATAATAACACCCAAAGAAATGAGCACTCAAAATATTTTCTTTTAATGTTTCAAATGCATCATCACATTTAGAAGTCCATATGAAATGTTCAAATTTCTTCAATAGCATCTCTAGCAGCTCATTGATTAAAGCGTAGTTGCGGTTGAACTTGCGGTAATAGCTTGTGTGACCCAAAGTATACAGTAACTATTTAACACTTGTAGGTGGTGAAATATTCAAAATTACTACAACTTTGGCTACATCTACACACACACCATCCTTACAAACAATATTCCCAAGCAAGGTACCAAAGGGTACAACAAATTTACTGTATTTATTCAGATTCAATGAAATCTGCAACTATCCACAATGATCTAAGATTACCTGCAGTAAGCTAGAATTATTCTTCAAAAGACTATACACCATCTAATTATCCATATATACTTCAAGAAATTTATGAATATGATCTCTAAAGGAAACAATGAGAATTATAGAAACATATCCGAAGAAGTTTTTAGGGTAAATGGCATGACGTGGTAGGCATATGAACTCCATTATGTTGCAAAAGTGCTCTTCCTTTTACTCCTTTGCAATGAGAACCTAATGATACCCATAAAATCCATCTGTAAAGAATAAGCTTCATTACCTGCAACATTTTCCAACACTTCAGCACTTAAGGGAGTAGGAAACAGGTCATGGACATAAGAATTATTAAGACTTTTATAGTCCACACAAACTTTAATGTCATCTGAATCCTTATTATATTGAATGACAATAGGGCTAATCCATTTTTCTTAATAAAATATAAATACGAGACCTGCAACCATCATCTTATAAATTTCCTTCTTCAATTTTTCTTTTACCTATGGATTTAGTCGATAAGGCCGATGTTTGACTAGCCTTGCATTAGACTTCAAAACAATTTTAATTTCTCCAAGTTCTCCTTTGATTACCTTGAGCTCTAAAACTTATGCAAGAAGCACATATTCATATTATTTTAATAGATTGAAAGTATCCTTTGTGGTTTGATTGTCCCAATAGTCACCATCAATAGAAGTCAGCTTGGGCTTTTCTTCAGTTCCGATATTATGTTTCTAGAACTCCAAATACTTTAGATGTAAAGCATATTTTATAGGATCATCCTTTATATTCACTCCCCTTCAGATTCCTTAAAATATAAATTCCTCAACTCCTCCAAATCATCTTCATTAGGCTCTTTATTAAATTTTCCACAATAATGACTTCATGGAATCTATATTCATATAAATGTACAAAATATTCATAACTGCTACACCCATCAACATGATTTCCAATAGGGAATACCACTCCTTAATGGATTTCAAAACCTCTGATATCCTTACATATTAATATGAAAATGAGAAATCACTACAAAACTGGACTATCAGTGCCTCCCAATAAGTTGTCTATCTCTTCATTTCTTCCTTCAGGTACCAAGCTTGCGTAAATTTCCCCAGTGTGTGAATAAATTGAAACACCCACATTTTGGCAGGTAGCCTAGTTTTTATCCAAATAGCACTGCAAGTTTGAATATGATTTTTTGGACTAGTACAACCTTCACATATATAGGAATTTTAGCTGAATATTTATCTAGAACAATAGATCGATATATCATACCAAACTTGAATGATTCCCAATCTTGAAGCTGATTGCGATAAGGTCCCCACCATCTCACGAGATTTTCTTGTAGCGCAACATCCATCAAAGGAATATTTTGCACTTATTCTATGGTTGAATCAAATTCCTTAATAAAATTGACAACAGATCCTATAGCATTGAAAGTAGGGTAATCCCTTACCTTAGTACCATTCCAACAGGCACAAAAAACAATTGTGCAATGTCTAGAGTGTAGCTCGTGATCTCCTTGTTGCTACTCATAAAACACAACATATGAACCAACTTTTGTGCTCAAAACATTCCTCCAAGTTGTTATCACAAAATTGTACTTGATTGGCTACTTATCAAACAACTTAGTGTAACTGTTTCAAAGCACTTCTAACTGAAGCTTAGCCTCTTCAGTTTGAGAGGGCTCTCTCAAGGGGGTTTTATGATATTGAATAATGATAGTACTAGATGGATAACTCTATGGAAATTGTAACTTGTTTTTTATGGTTTCTGGTTGAAAAGAATGTAGGCTTGCTACCATTGGGCTTATGGAGTCAACAATCAATATTTTCAGTGACAATGTTTCCTAACATGGAAGCTGAGGTAGATAGAGGTATTTAACAGAGGCAACTAACACATAAAACATAAGAAAACACAGTCATTTCATCACTAAAGGAAGTCAAAGCATAGAGTTATGAATTGTGAGTAATAGAGATGAAATCTACTGCAAGTGATAAAACATAAAGATATAGATTAATAAAACATTAAAAACCTCATGAGAATCTAACAAGATCTGCAACATTAGAATGATAGAAAAAAGACAGAACACAAAGAAATCTAACCATAAAGAAACTTGTTTTATTAAAACAGAGAAAAATTGTAGAAGCTACATTGTGGTGGACAATCTATCCTTTTACAAAGTGAGGCTTGTTATTTATAGCCTTTTTTTGAGTTACAATACCATGGGTAGATACCATAGGTGGATACCATGGGTCAATACTATGGGTAGATACCACATACAATACCATGGGTAAATTCCATGTGTGGATGAATACCATGGGTTAATGAATATCATGGATAGATGTCACTTACAATACCATAGGCGATAAATACCATGGGTCGATTCCATTTACAATACCATGGCTAAATTCCATGGGTGGATGGATAACATGGGTGGATGAACACCATGGGTGGATGCCATTTTCCGTTCGGATCATTCCTCCCTCCTTAAGAAGAAATGGTCCCCATTGCGTGAAGTTACCTCCTGAGAGGATTTTGTTGAATATGAAGAGCCACTGAAGAGAAGGGTTTTGTGTAGTTAAACCATAACCATGCTGAATGAAGATCCGAGGATAGAGATACCCCGTAATGCTTGTGACCAACTGTGATATTGACAGTGTGAGGTCTAGCAAATGGACTTCGATGAAGTGTGAGTTTGTGGATGACCCAGAACCATAGAAAATGAAGATCCGAGTATAGAGATACCCGTAATGCTTATGACCATCTGTAATATTAACAGTGTGCAGCCTAGCAAATGGACTTCGATGAGAAGGATTTTGTGTGGTTGATCCATAACCGTGATGATGATTGTTGATGAAGTAGCAGGTGCCTACATAGCTTGGGGTGGGAGGGAACATCTTCAAATAACCCAAGCCGAAAACTTCTATGCTGAAACGGATGAATGTGAAGCAGGTGCCTACTAAAGCGGGGTGGGAGGGCACGTCTCCAAAGAGAACCCACTCCGAATGCTGCTCCAGATTTAAAATGAGCACAACTCAGTCGGTATAACTCGGAATATTTATAACTTGTTTTTAGAAATGGAATTATCATTCTGCATTTTCCCATTTATTTTAAATCGCTATCTAGAGACTCTAGATTCTCAAATTTGTGCAGGAATTTTCCCACCGTGACAAAATTTTTGAAAAAAATAGCTGATTGTAAATCAACGATAACTCCCTCGTCCAGACACCGATTCGACCAAATTTTTTTTGAAATCGGGTTATTTTTCAAGAGGAGCTTAGATATGTAACCATTTATCTGAAATTTTGCACTTAAAACTACAATAAATTATGGGAGAGCCACCGTCCATGAATTTTCGTCAGAAAAATTGCTGCAACATTACTGATTTTGAATGAGCGATATCTCCTTCATCCGAACCCCAATTCGGCCAATTTGTTTTTTGAATTTGGGTATTTTTTAGCAAGGAATCCAGATCTAGTCTTTGTTTTTGTAAAATTTTCACTAAAAGTTTCAAATCTGATCTGCAAACTCGCCACCCAAAAAATTGATGGAGTTTGCTGAAGATTGCTGCAAAACCTTGAAACTGAAATATGCTTCAAACCCTCATTCCCATGGATTCATAAATAAGGCTTCATTTCATTAATATCAAATCATAGAAATATGCTTACAAACATGATGGAAATAAAATAGCTAGGGTGCTGGTAGCGAATCTTTGAGAAGAGATGTGGCGACTACAAACCTCTGAACTATATTACAATGAGGTTCAAGGGCCTATTTATTATGGAGAAACAATGGAGAATTATAAACGTCCAAAAACCTAACTCTAGGAGATGAAGCACCAAAACTATGGGCCCCGTTTGGGTAAATTGGTGTTTCAACTTCCCAAGGATGTAACTTTGGCATACTATCTCCGTTTGGGGCTTCAAAATGGCTCCGGAAGTTCAGGACCCGAAAAACTGCTAAAAATAGTAAGTTATAAAAAAAACTGAAAGAGACAATGGTGGGGCCCCAAGTGGAATAGGTGGGTGGCCACCAATATCCACCTGGATCATTCCTCCCCCCTTAGGAAGCAATGGTCCCCATTGCATTGAGTTCCTCCATGAGATGAGGAAAATTTTGTTTAACTTGGTCCCTAGTGAACCACTTGCCTTGGTGCAGGAGTTGGCCAGCTTTGACAACCCGATACAGTTGGATCTTCTGTTAGCAAGTGTCCTTGATACAGTCTGTGGTGGCCTGTTCCATGCAGTCTGGGTTTAGCTCTTTTGGTGTGAGTTCTTCTGCAATGTCGGAGGTGTCCAATAGAGGTGGGAAGTAGGGACAAAGGCGGTCTACATTAAATAATGGGTGTATACCAAGGAATGGGGGAATATTGAACTCAAAGGAATTGTTCCCTACAACCTTGGTGATGGTGTACGACCCATATCGGAGCGAGCGAATCTTGCAGTGGGGTCTAGTGAGATGCTCCTTCTGCAAATGTAGCCACACTTTTTCACCCACCTGGAAGTTGTGTGGCACCTGATGTTGATCATGTCATTGCTTGTACTTAGCATTGGCTCTGTCCAATATATCATGAACCTATTGGCAGATATGCTGAATGTGCTCGATGAAGTTGTTTTCTTTGTTAGCTTCAGACTGCACACGAGCCAAATCGGCCTGAGTAGCTGCAAATGGCATGGCTATGTCAATGGGACATAGTGGCTGGAATCCCAAGCCCACCTAAAAGGGGTTGTGGCCGGTTGAGCTGTGGAGAGCCTGGTTATAACTGTGTTGTACATAGGGAAGGATCTCATCCCATGTGCATGAATGATTTTAATTGTACATGCGTAGAATGTGTACAATCATCCTGTTGACGACCTAAATAGAAGCATCAATTTGGGGATGGAAAGTTGTGGACTTGGTGAGCTTGGTGTCCAACATAGACTGGAGAAATTTGGACCAAAGTCTTGTAACCCTGTATAAGTGATCTAATACTGATAGGCGGCCAGGATCCCAAAGTGCACCCACACTCGTTCAAAGAAGAGTTTAGCAGTGGCTTTTGCTGTGATATTCTTCTTGCAGGCTACCATAATGGCCATCTTGGAGAACCTATTGAGGATCACCAAAAACACAGTCATTTCCATGCTTAGTAGAAGGAAGGCCTAACATGTAATCCATCGAGATGGATTCCCAAGGTCGATTAGGGGTAGGTAGCGGAGTATAGAGCCCTTGCTTCTTGATGGTGTTTTGGAAATGGCACGAGCGATGCGAAGTTTGATGTACTTACGACATCATGTCGAAGGTTCGACGAAAGAATTACTTAACGATGCACCCTTTGTTTTCTCGACCCCAAAATGCCCAGCGAATCGACTGTAGTGCGCTTCCCATATCATCTTGGCACGCTCGCTTGAAGGAACATAAAGGTGTCCCAAGTGACATAATAGTGCATCTTGGAGGTGAAAATTTGGAACTTGCATACCCCCCAAGAGTGCCTTGTATGTGTAGTTGAATTCTGGATCACTCTTGTGGAGAAGTGGCCAATCAGAAGTTTCATGCCCACAAGAGTTGAGAACGGTGGTTATGGCCACGATCGGTGGTCGGCTGAGGCAATCTGCAACATTATTGGTGCTACCCTTCTTGTACTTGATGTTCAAATGAAATTGTTGCAGATATGTGGACCACTTCTGATGGCGATCGCTCTGCAACTTCCCTTGTGTCTATATGAACTGCAAGGGTCGGTGGTCTGTGTGGATGATTGTCTCCTTCCCCAAAATGTAATGCTTCCATTGTCGACAAGCCTGCACAATGGAATACATTTCTTTGTCATAAGTGGGATACTTTCGAACTGTTTCAGACAATGTCTCACTGTGATATGCCATTGGATGCCCCTGTTGAGTAAGAACTACCCCAATAGCATAGTCAGAGGCATCTGTCTTGATCTCAAATGGTTGTTGCAAGTCTGGTAATGTGAGAACTAGGGCAGAACAGAGGTGATGTTTCAATTCTATGAACGCCTTCTGTTGAGATTCCAACCAACAAAATTTTGCTTTCGCTCCTCCCTTGGTGACTTGACTCAAGGGCCAAGTGATATGAGAGAATCCCAACACAAAAACCAGCCGATAGAAATTAAAGAAAGAATTCAGAAAGCCGCCAATTATCGTTAGTGGTTGGGGCTGGCCAATCCCAAATGAATTGAATCTTGGTTGGATCCACATGCACCCCCCTTTCATCAATAATGTATCCCAGATATTGAACCTGGGTCATGCCAAAAGTGCACTTCTCCAAATTGGTACACAACTTGTGTTGCCGCAGTGTTTGGAGGACTTCTCGGATGTGGTGGAGGTGCTCTTCCCAAGTCTAGTTGAAGATAAGAATGTCATCCAAGTATACCACTACAAATGAGTTGGTGAATGGACGCATGATGTTTTCCATCAACCTCATGAAGGTTGTGGGAGCATTTGTCAATCCGAAAGGCATGACGAGCCATTCGAAAAGGCCCTCCTTATCTTTGAAGGTAGTCTTCCACACATTAGAGGGTTCTATTAGTACCTGGTGATACCCAGACTTCAAGTTAATCTTGCTGAAATATTTTTCCCCTTTGAGTTGGTCCAAAAGGTCATCAATCCGTGGGATCAGGTACGTATTCTGGACAGTGATCTTGTTCAATGCCCGATAATCAATACAGAGTCTCCAAGTCCCATCCTTCTTCTGTACCGATATGATCGGGCTCCCATAGGGCTATGAACTTGGCTGGATATGACCTTTTTGCAGCAGCTCCTGAATCTGCTTCTTGATTTCATCATTCTCCATAACAGAGTGCCTATAGATTGGTCCATTAGGTAGCGACGCCCCTGGGGTCAGGTCAATGGGGTGCTTGACCTGATAGTGTAGAGGCACCCCTGTGGGTGAGGTGAAGATGTCCCTGTACTCCTCCACAACCTTGTCCATTTGTTTTTGTCATGCAGAGGAGCCATGTTTGTAGGTCGTGGCTACAATCTTCTTCTTGCCCTGGGGGTGGATCATTAGGAAAAAAATTTCCTCGTTTGGGAAATGAGCTTACTGCATTTTTTTGCAATAACCAAAGAGATAGTGGGAGGAGGTGGTACCTCTGGTATCCTGTATAATTTATTTCCCAAAGTAATAATAATAGCGTGAGGCCGAGACTCATACACAACATGTTGCTTCCACAAGTATGGTTGGCCTAATAATACATCAGAAACATCAATAGGAGAAATGTCACACAATACCTCATCTGTGAAGGGCTTGATGCTATAGGGAAGGCGGCACTGTTGGCTGACACGGAGATCCCGTCCCTAGTGAAGCCACCCGATGGTGTATGGTTGTGGGTGTGCCGTGTCTCAGAAGCCCAACCGCTTCTGTCGACATCTACCTAGTCGGGAGGTTCTGCTCCCATTGTCAACAACGAACCATAGCGGGGAACCCTTTATCCACATTTGGGAGTGGAAGAGATGCTCTGCCTCCTCTGGATCTTCTGGTTCCTCCTTCTGGATCTTCATAGTGGCAACAGTGGCATTGGGCTCCGCATCAATAATCTGCTTCCCTTTTTCATTCACCTTGTCAGGTTCTGATTCAGAGTCGGAGCATGCATCTGATTCAGAAGCCCTCATCTCGGCCACCAGCGACTGCTTGGCCCGACACTCACTTGTGTTGTGAGTGGAGCTCTTATGGAACTCACACCACTTTCCCGTGTCCTTCTTTGGCTTCGCGGTGTTGTTCTTTGCTTGTGTCTTTGGCAAGTTGTCTTGGGCCACCATGCCTTGGCTTTGTCCTTTATTCTGCGGTTTGGGGGCACCTTTCCCTTGCTTTTGATTCGCAGATCCAAAGTCTCGCTTCTTTTGTTTGAATTTCTGCTCAATCTTGGCAACATACCGGTATGCCGTACCAAGCGAGGAGATGTCGAGGAACTCCATTTCCTCCCCGAATGCATCTCTGCAAGTGCACAACCACGATACTTTAGCACCAAATGTTTCTCTCGAATCTTTTGATACCCAAATTTGTGCGCAGTGTGAATGGAAATGTATTCGTTAGCTCACATTACCTCGATCCCTTTGTTGCCGCAACAAACCATCGGATGTACTTGTCTTCACAGCTCCTCATCGACAGTATTGTTCCTTGATGGCATCTCGGTAAATAATTCCATGTGGGCACGACCGAGAACAAGAGAGGGTTCTGTCTCATCCGTTTTCTCACAGTAGGTTTCCCACCAGTCCTTGACATGGGGGGTAGCTTTGAGGAGTGCAAAAATAATCTTCTCCCATTCGAAAAAATCATGAACTGAGAAATATCCTTCTAATAGATTCAACCATCAATCATGGCATCTGCATCTATTTGACCCTCAAATATGGGAATTTCAAAGTTTACTTGTACCTTAAAGGGAGTCACGCCTCCAGAGTGGCTACTGGATGCAGATCCGCTGCTGGTGGGCAGTCATTAAAGGATCTGGGCAAAGTTATCCATCATTGTGTTCCTTTGCTTTTCGAGGGCCTCCTCAAGCAATATTTTGATAGGATCTCCTGCTCCCTCATCTTTATTTTTGTCCCCCATGGGCATCCATTGAGGTTTGCAAGGCTGATCTTCCAAAGGTTCCACCAGATCGAGCCCTAACTCCTTATACCCTGACTTCGTTGGGGACATGTAAAGAAGGATCGAGAAAAAGCAAACCTCTTTGATATCACTGATCCAGATTTATGCAGGAACGCAACAACATACAGAAATAACCATAAACATAGAAATACAGTGGAAATAAGGCTTCATTTCATTAATATCAAATCACAGAAATATGCTTACAAACATGATGGAAATAAAATAGCTAGGGTGCTAGTAGTGAATCTCTGAGAAGATATTTGGCGACTACATACCTCTGAACTGTATTACAATGAGGCTTGAGGGCCTATTTATTATGGAGAAACAATGGATAATTCTAAACATCCAAAAACCTAACCCTAAGAGATGAAGCGCCACAAATATGGGCCGTGTTTGGGTAAATTGGTGTTTCAACTTCCCAGGGACGTAACTTCGGCATACTATCTCTGTTTGGGGCTTCAAAACGGCTCCGGAAGTTCAGGACCCGAAAAAATGCTAAAAATAGTAAGTTGTGAAAAAAACTGAAAGAGATAATGGTGGGGCCCCAAGTGGAATAGGCGGGTGGCCACCAATATCCACTTGGATCATCTGTCAAGAAGTATCTCACTTGTATTACTGAAATAGGTCAAATACATAAAAGCAACAATTTGGTGCAAATGTTCTCCAACTCCTTACTACTTTGATGCTTTGTCTTTAAATAGACATTCTTTACAACAAGGATGATATTCTTGGTGGTTACATCATCGAATTATCCTATGACGACTTTCATAATTGAAATACATAACTTCTAACAGAAAACTGACAGCTAAACCTTTAAGAACCATCTCCTAATAGGACTCTAACTCTTATTTATTACATTGCTCTTATCCTATCTATGAAACAATTACATGATGGTTACAAATCAAGTATCACATGCTCGAAAAGCCCGTGACAAAGTTCACCACCACTTTACATATTTAAAACCCTCCTAGATCTATCAAACATAACCCTACTTTTTAGGAATGCATGACCCTTATCTTCAAAGCTACTTTGGATTATGAATTTTCTTCATAACACTCCCTTCAAGTCATAAGTATATGATGATAAGCTCCCTTGACATGCTGGAGGACTCTAGCTGGCCAAAAACTACTTTTAGGATGCTCAAAACCTCCAACAATTGCTCACTACGAAAACAGGACAGTTTCGTAGCGAGTTTTGGTAGCGTGGAAAAAATGACTTTGTAATATTCCCAATTAGCCCAAGCTAATGGGAATATACAATTTGGTTTCATTTTCTTATTGCAAGAATAAATGTGTAAGGGAGGAAAATAAAAACTCCCGAAAACAGTAAATAAATCAATGCCCAATGTGAACAAGGCTAAATCTGGGCTACCTTAATAAAACTGCCTTATGTGTGAAAGGGATTGTGACAATTGACTAGGTCAATAGGACCAAATCCATAGCGCTGTCCAGATGCAACGTACCTCCTAGATGCACAGCGTAGATCTAGTTAGAGGCTACACATGTGATAGGAGCTAAACCTTTGAGATGGTTTAGGGTTTTGCAAGACTTTCATCCTATAAATGAACGAGGAGAAAAAAAGAAGAGGGGTTTTTGAACATATTTTCTTGAAAGGATTTGTCTGTTTAGACACTTCTCATTCTCTATCTATTTAGCTGAGAATAGTGTTGTTTAGCACTGATTGTTCCTAATTGGGAATCCCACCTCTTTCCTTGAGAGGCCTCTTGGAAGAGTCTTTCATTTCATGTCCACTATCAGGCATTTGGCCAAGCTTCTACTTCCAACTAAAATCCAGTTCCTGTTGAGGGTTTGGTTTTCTTTGTAAGCTGTAGCAAGTGGAGGCTAGATCTGTTCAGATCTAAGCCATTCTAGTGCCTCTTTTCAGTGGGAATGCCTTCTAACCCCTTGGAAGGAGTGTATTGGATCATCAAAGCTTCAGATCCATACCTTGGCATCAGGCCAAACCATACATCAAGTCTACAGTGCAGTATATCTTCCAGGACTGCGTTATCTTCAAGAGAAGAGTTGCAAGGAGTTTTGGCAACATTTGAGGAGTGATCTCTAGTGATGATAATTTGTCTCTCATTGTGGTGATCCATGGATTTTTGTTCTTATCCATGTCATATTCAGATCTGATCTGAATACTCCTATATAAGCTTGAGGAATTCTGCAGAAATTTGCAAATATGATTTATGAGATCTCATATCTACTCCATATGCTTCATGTTTTGCTGAAACCCCAAGGGGTATGTAAAATAGAGATAGTCTAGTGTACATATATCATATAGATCTAATATTTTGTACGCAGATTTGTTCTAGATCTGAGTTGTAACCTACAACTGCTATATGCTCTTAAAAATAACGTTGTCAAGGCTTTACAATGAAATACATTGTTGTAGCACCTCTTTTAGAGGTTTTTTCTCATGAAAGTCTTCCATATTTCTCTTGTACATTGATTGGGCCACATTGTAAATCTGATTAACCATTGTATGATTTATTTTTGAGCTATCATATTGGTCTCTTACTGCTGTTATCTAAAACTGTGTTATTTTCTGGGAAGTGTTACTTTGTGTTGTTGTAGTCCCTTCTTTGGGCATTTTTCAAGCCTTACTTGGTGTGGGAGATCTGTTTAACCCACCTAGTTTTATTTGTTTTTGATATCCTTTTGGATTTTGTTCTTATATTACCAAATCTAAGGGATCCAAGGGCTGATTTCTAGTGCTGAAGCATCCATTCCTGAAAAATGTGTTTTTCAGGCATGCCTTGCTAGCAGTCCGGATATTACAGTGGTATCAGAGCATATTTCTTGGCACAACCTATGCTTTTCTTATTGAAGAGCCAATATTTCTTTTCATGGAAAGAAAATACTGTTGAAGAAGTGTGGTTACACTGAATACATAGAGGAAAAGGGTAAGATCCCTTTTACTGGAAGTTTGTAAAGAGAAGAGTTTTCAAAAAATCTTTCTCAAGCTATGTATGTAATGAAAGAAGAAATCTGGGTAATGAAGTGGGAGATACAAGTAGATCCCTTAGGAGGATTCTTACATCAAGAAAGACCCAGTACTTCTTACCATGTGTGTGAGCATTTAGCCACACAACCTGATCTGCAACGTTGGAACATGCCTACATTCTTGTCAAAGAAAGAAGGAAAAGGAGGAACACCAAAGGAGGAATCTCTTGGTGATTATCTCCAAGAATATGAGTCTCTATCATGGAGATTCAAAGAGAATCTCATTTTACTAGAGTTCTGTCAACTCAAAGAAGCAATATCCAGCACCTACAGTAGAAGAAGAGGGTGCCTTCAGCACACTTTTGGTAGATTCTCTCTACCTACTTTTGATGGATCACCTAAAGACTCAGCCAAGTCTTGGGTAAGGAAGCTTGACACATACTTTCAGCTGCATCAAGTGTCAGAAGAAGAAACCTTGAGAGTAGCAGCATTGCATCTTCAAGGAAAGGCTTATGCTTTGTGGATACTTGAGTCCTCTTCCTTGAAAGGGATAAACATATCTTCTTATGTAAGGTTCACTAGGAGACTAGTGACAAGATTTGATGTGAGACATTATGATACTTCTTGGGAAAATAAAATCAAGCACAAGAAATCTGAATCTTTGCATAAGTTGGAAGATTCCATGGAGCCAACTCCAGACTTAAACATTGTTGAAGGGGTTGAAGTTCTGCTACACAATTGGCCAGAGGAAATAGGTCAACTTCAACAAGAACTCTCTTCTCAAAGAGAATACATGAGGGTTCCTTCTTCACTAAGAGATCAAGAAAAAGGATCTCTTGATGATGAAGCATTCTCCAATAATGAGGAGAAGGGAGAGAAAGATAAGAGAAGATCCTCCAACACCATGATAGTAGGAGGAGATCTATTTTCATTTGGAGATGAATATGAAGCAATGGCTTCCACTAGAGACGTTCTTGCACCTTTGCAAGGAACTCCTAAGGATCTTACATATGGAGGACATGAGCAACATGTGTCTATGAAAAAATACAGTGAGACAGAACAAAGGAGGGATCACAAAGCTGATCCACCATTAGAAGATGGGGCGAATGCTCCAACCAGAGGCACTCTTACACCACTAAGAGGGGTCTCCTGATTTCATGAGACTTCCACACAAAAAGCAGAGTTGAAATTGCGTAGTGGAAGCAGGGACATGAGGATCCCATCTATTCTTCATATGAGGATGGTCCCTGAAGCCTCATTATCTAGTGGCAAACCACCTGGGAGGCCACCTGATCCAAATTTTTTGGGGAAGACCTCATAACTTGCTGCTCCAAACTTAGATCCAGGAGGGTTTGGTGCACTTGAAGACAAAGCTACAACGTTGGGAGACTTGGGTAAGCTCAAGAAGGAGGGAAATCTTCTTCCCCTATCATCATCACCCACTCTCATTTCTGATCATGCGTTGTGGGAGGAGAAGAAAGGAAGGATTAGCCTTCCAACACACACCATTGGCATAGGATATGTCAAGGGAAGGATCAACAACATGACAAACACTTCTGTTGATGCATCATCAGCGCTGTCATTGTTGAGCAGTATAGATCTATATTAGAAATCCCACTGCTAGTGGATTATTCCAAAGATATACACACATGTATGATACTTGATGACCAGATGCATGAAGAGGGCTACTTATTCCAAGGAGAATTCAGCTATCATCATGGTAGAATATTTTTTCCTAGAGATTCTAAGCTCAAGCATAAGATACTACAAGGAGCCTACAAAGAGTTTTGTTTCAGCCACATGTATTCCATGAGGATCTACAAAATCACCATGAGGAGCTTTGATTGGGAAGGCTTGAAAGAGGAACTATATCATCATTTTAAAGAATGCATGAGCTATGTGGAGTTGGGGCAACCATGGAACTCTATGCAAGAGTCATTTCAGCCATCTCTTCCTTCTTTGGAAAGAGGGGAAATATCCATGCACAACTCCATGTGTATGAGAAACATTGATGGTAAAGGATGTGTTCATGTAAAAAAAGTTTCATTTTCTAATTATACATGTTATTTTACCATTTTTATGTAGGCCATGACTCCAAAAAGGAGTAATGTATCATGTAAATCTCATGGAAATTGTTGGGCCACTAAAAATTCTGAATTTTGCCACTCCCTTGATGTGCAAAGGGATATTTATTTTCATGATGGGTGCTTCCCAAAGGCACCAAATATATCTCACACTTTCTGAAATAGTGAGATGAATTGGGCAGCAAGTAAGTGGTGGGAAAACCACTTAGCATATCTAGATATGATGTAGGCAGGAGATGCTCTGCGTTGGTTCCACATGTGGGACTATGACCCACCTCCATATGCAGAAATTTCTATTTGTATGTACATTGTTTTGATTCCCTATATGGATGATGTACTTGCACTTTTCATAGGAATGTATGGAGGGATAAGGGAAGGAATGCATGAGCCATATGGAATGGCTACTCCCCATGTATTTTATGTCTCATATTTTAGGGAGAATATTGGGCAAACCATGTTTGTTTTGTATGATCTATTGTCTTCTTATGAGATGAACTATTTGTATCTCATGAGAACTTTGGTGGAGAAATTCATGGAAGGATGGTTTGCTGAACACTTAGCTCATGGAGGAGGCTTATCACTTGATGGTGTCACCAATGGAAGAGGAAAAGAGTTGTAGCACTCACTCTATCAGTTGCTTGAGGACAAGCAACATTGGGGAGGGGAGGACTATAATATTCCCAATTAGCCCAAGCTAATGGGAAAATACAATTTTGTTTCATTTTCTTATTGCAAGAATAAATGTGTAAGGGAGGACAATAAAAAATCCTGAAAATAGTAAATAAATCAATGCCCAATGTGAACAAGAGTAAATCTGGGCTGCCTTAATAAAAATCCCTTATGTGTGAAAGGGTTTTTGACAATTGATTGGGTCAACAAGACCAAATCCACAGTGTTATCCAGATGCAATGTACCTCCTATATGCACAACACAGATCTAGTTGGAGGCTACACATGTGAAAGGAGCTAAACCTTTGAGATGGTTTAGGGTTTTGCAAGGCTTTCATCCTTTAAATGAAAGAGGAGAGCAGCAGAAGAGGGGTTGTTGAAAATATTGTCTTGAACGATTTGTCTGTTTAGACACTTCTCATTCTCTAGTTGTTTAGATGAGAATAGTGTTGTTTAGCACTGGGTGTTCCTGATCAGGAATCCCACCTCTTTCCTTGAGAGGCCTCTTGGAAGAGTCTTGAATTTCATGTCCACTATCAGGCTTTTGGCCAAGCTTCTAATTCCAACTACAACATAGATCATGTTGAGGGTTTTTTTTTCTTTGTAAGATGCAACAAGTGGAGGCTAGATCTGTTTAGATATAAGCCATTCTAGTGCCTCTTTTCAGTGGGAAATCCTTCTATTCCCCTGGCAGGAGTGTATTGGATCATCAGAGCTTCAGATCCATACCTTGGCATTAGGCCAAACTGTACATCAATTATACAGTGCAGTATATCTTCCAGGACTATGTTATCTGCAAGAGAAGAGTTGCAGGGAGTTTGGCAACATTTGAGGAGTGATCTCTAGTGATGAGAATTTGTCTCTCACTATGGTGATTCATGGATTTATGTTCTTATCCATGTCATATTCAGATTATATCTGAATACTCCTGTATAAGCTTCAGGAATTCTGTAGAAATCTGTAGATCTGCTGCATGAGATCTCAGATCTACTCCATATGCTTCATGTTTTTCTGAAAACCCCAAGGGGTATGTAAAATAGAGACAGTTTAGTGTACAGATCTGATATAGATATAATATTTTGTACACGAATCTATTCTAGATCTAAGTTTTAACCTACAACTGTTGTATGCTCTTAAAAATAATGTTGTCAAGGCTTTACAGTGAAATACATTGTTGCAGCACCTCTTTTAGAGGGTTTTTCTCATGAAAGTCTTCCATATTTCTCTTATACATTGATTGGGCCACATTGTAAATCTGATTTTCCATTGTATGAGCTATTTTTGAGCTATCATATTGGTCTCTTACTACTGATATCTAAAACTGCGTTATTTTCTGGGCAGTGTTACTTTGTGTTGTTGTAGTCCCTTCTTTGGGCATTTTTCAAGCCTTACTGGGTGTGGGAGATCTATTTAACCCACCTAGTTTGATTTGTTTCTAATATCCTCTTGGATTTGGGTCTTAGATTATCATATCTAAGGGATACAAGGGCCGATTTTCAGTGCTGAAGCATCCATTCCTGAAAAATGTGTTTTTCATGCATGCCTTGCTAGCAGTCCCAATTTGGGGATATTACAGACTTCTGCACCCATTTACTTCGCTCCTTTGTTGTTCCATGATGTTAATCAAGTCATGAAACATCACCACTATGAATCTCCCTTCTTGTATCAAGAAAAAACTGAATTTATAAGCAAAAATTCTGCTACAGTTTTTTTCGTAGCATATTCCTGGCTTTAAGCCTGAGGAATGCTACGAAACTGTGTAAAAAATCATAAATTTCCCTTTTCAAAATTTCCTTCAAAAACTGATCTCTTGCTGCAAAACTCTGATTTTCTGTATGTTATGGACCTCCTAAGGCATATCTCATCCAATTTATTGCTCATGTGGTGTTTACTCTTCATTTATGATTAGTTGACTTATAGGCTCTTCAAATACGGTCATTTTTCAAACCTTTATTTTCCATCTCTTCATGAATCAACTCCAATTGCTGCTCTAAGACTTTCACTTGATCCTTCAGTGCCCTGTTCTTAGATTGAAAGTGTAGATTTAACTTTTTGATGTGCTTGAACTCTCCTCTTAGTGGTTGAGTCCACTTTATCATTTTTCTGAATTGTCCAAGATCTTTGAGACACTTGTGACTTGATCCTCCCAAATCTTACTCATTTGTTCAAAATGGACCCTTTCAGCTCTATGCTTCTTTGATTCTCTCTTGAAGACTGATATGTCTTCCTTTGGTTCTTTCAATTTCTTCTTAAGGGTTTCAACCTCTGAATTTTCAACTATTTTCTCTTTTCCCTTCTTTTGTTTGATGACCAGATCTTCTTTTGCAGGTGAGGAGAGGTCTATGATGCTTGGTGGTGGCTGAGCAGTTTCACTGACCTTATGAATCGCTTTGATGCTTTCCATGACCTTTCTTTCATGCCTGGTCATTGGTTTTCTAGGTTGAAACATGAATCCAGAATCATCACATGCAAACTCCAATTTTTTAGTTGTTTTTCCTTTCTTAACCTTCCTTCCTCCCTCTTCTATGTCTTCAGCTTGGAAAATGGGATTTTATTCAATATAAATTGCATGCAAGATGTCCTCTAAGTTACCCTTAACCACTATTTGTCTCCTAGTAACTCTCTTGCTTCCATGTTTTCTAACTATTGGTTTCTGTTTTGCAGGTGTAGCTTTGGGTGTGTCAATCTTCTGCAAAGGATTTGTCTCCAAACTCACTGGTTCTAACTGTTCTACCACTATAGGTGATGGAATATCTCTAGGTTTGGGAAGTCTTTTAGGAGTGACATCATCTACTTCAAAACCACTAATGAACAGAAAGGATGTCCAATATCTGCCTAATCTCTTCAAATCCTATAACACCAACAAATTAATCAAACCATGATGAAAGAGAGAGGTTTATTTCCTTCTGTTTTAACTTGAAACTTATTTTACATTTCACCTAAACTTCTATATAAGTAAAAGGGTAAGTAAGATACCTCTTACCCACAAAATGTAGCAGACGCCTAAGGTGTAGGAGTAGACCATGTGAAGTCTTCCTTCACATGTGAAGTACTTCTGAATGATCATCAACAGCTTTGAAAAGTTTTCCTTCATGTAACTCCTTCAAATCTCATTTGTGAGATCTATTTCACTATGCTCTGGCTTAATAAATTATTTGCAGTCCTGCATGGTGAATTTGATGCCCTTAAACCATTGATCCCCTCCTCTAGGGATTCCTGGTGTTGCTGAAATGATGCCTGGTGTTACTATGAGATTTAACATTCCCACCTTTGAAGATGATCCAATAATACTTTTGGAAAAATCCTTTGAAACATGCAAATGGAACCCTTGTGGCCTTTAGCATAATTGCAAACACCATGTTATCACTTATAACTTTGTGATAACATTTTGGTGCATCTGCCGGGAGTCTGAAGATACATTTCCGGAAGTTTTGAAGCTGAACTCTTGAAGGTAACAGGAGCTCAAAATCTGTTCGAGGCTGCAACTACCTCGATGACTCCATTCAAAATTCTCATGTTCAAAGGTGGCTTCAAAAATGAGATATATGAGGAGTAATTCTAACCCAAATCCACCTACAATTGTGGATAATCCAAAAAACAATTTCCAGAGGCATTCAAGGCAGTTCTACACAATCAGGTACTCCATTACACACAAAAGCCTTGTCCTCTGGAGTTTTAAGAAGTCCTAAAGATAAAAAATTTGATGATAAAATTCAGGAAGTCTTGTTTAGGTCTGAAAATGAAAAATAATTGACTGATATTTTATTAGACCTACATAGAAGAGGTATTGATACCTCAACCTTAGTGACCCAAAAAGATAAAGAAGAATTTTAGGGAGTAGTCACATCAGAGTTATTGTTAGAGAGGGAATCTTTGGATAGGTTGAAGGAACTAGACCCATTTGAAATCTTGCTAAGAGGAAAATACAGTTTCCCTTTACCTGAATGGAGTTCAATTTTAATTGGACTACAAAGACCAACCAGTCCACCACCTAACAGTTCCTCTTCCTCTATTTCTGCTATCCCTAAAACTACCATAGTTCCTATCATCATGGCTGGAAATGTTCCACCTCCACCTGATGCTGCACCTGCTAGGTATACCCCTCTCATTCTCCCAGTTGTCCTTAATTCCCTTCCAAGCAAATATTATGCTAGAATCAAAACTTGGGGAAGTGATGAAGAGATTACAACTAAAGAGTATGTAGACCAGTTTAATGACTTCATAGACAGGGAGGAGGTTGACCATGAGGATGTCAAAATGAGACTATTTTCTCAAAGCTTTATTGGTGAGGTCAAAATGTGGTTCAAATCCCTTTAACAATTCAGAAAAATTTGATAACACAAGTAATGGAACCATTCATTGTAGGATTAATATAGTCCTCTCTTTTTCCTGCACAGAGATGATATAACTGATCCAGAATATTAGGCACTTCAACATCATCTACATGCTCTATAAACATTAGACCTTGATAGGGATCTACTGGTTGTATAACACAGACTCCATCTACTTGAAAATTCATTGTCTCTCACTTGAGGTCAATAAAAACATAATTCTCAAACACCTAGTCTATACCCAACAAAGCTGGATAAGGATATTTGTCACCCATGATGTCTATAACCTCAAATTATGAATATGTTTTCACTCTTGTAATAAGCGAGGTCCCTATATTACTAGTGTAGTCCCTTATGATGTTAGTGTGGCCCCCTTATTGTTATTTTTGTACCCTTGTAACCCCCATATTGTTATTATTGTGCCCTTACATTAATATTGTTAGGTCGACTAGGATTATATTGTGACCCCATGGACTCCTATATATATAAAGGAGGTTTTTTCATTTGTATCATCGAAGAATTGTTCATTTATTTAATGAAAATGAGGTTTCCCCCCTCAAAGTGTCTTATTTATAAGGCATTGATCTCTCTTTTCTTCTATTTTTGGAGGTGGTTTCATAATATTTGGTATCAGAGCTTTGGGTTCTATGGTTTTGCTGCTCCAAACAGGTCATCATGGAATTTTCCTATAATTTTTTTTTATACAAAGGTTCAAAAGCTAAAAATTTTATAGTGAGAAGCATCAACCCTAAGGAACATCGTCTAAAAATTTTAGATCTTGTTTCCCAATATTTTCAGAGATATGATCTATGAAAGTTGGGGTTTTTTCAGGCTCCCAAATTTCACCTAAATTGGTCATCATGGAATTTTTGCAATAAATTTGTTTCTACGAATGTTCCGAAGCTGAAATTTGTATATATTGAAGCCAAAATCTAAAGAAAAGTCTTGTAAAAATTTCAAATCTTGGCTCGCAATAGTTTCAGAGATATGATCTGTGGAAGGTAGGGTTTTTTCAGGCTCCTAAATTTAACCTAAATAGGTCATCATGGAATTTTCACTATACCTTTTTTTCTATGAAGGTTACGAAGATGAAATGTTTACAGAGCGAAGCCAAAATCCTGAGGAACACTGTGTAAAAATTTCAGATCTTGCTTCGCAATATTTTCAGAGATATGATATGTGGAAGTTAGGGTTTGTTTAGGCTCCTGAATTTCATCTCAAAGAGGTGACCTTGGGAAAATCATCATAACTCTCTATTTGAGCATCAAATTGGAATTATGTAAAAAGAGGCCAAAATTACACAAACTATAGTTTCCTGTGTATCAATTTTAGAGCTGAAGGAGGAAACAGTGACACGTGGAACACTGTACAAGTTCACTCTACTGAACGAGTCCATAATTAGGTCATTGTGGGAGATTGAGAATAAATTTGCCTTGAAGAATCCAAATCAGGTCAAACCTGTGACATTAGAAAGAAGATTCAAAGGGCTACTATAGGACAAAATTTCAGATATTGAAGATCTGAAAACACAAATATAATTTAGCTTCAATATCGAGCTCCTCAAAAGAAAGAAAAATGTGTGTATTTGTTTTTTAAAATTGCATAACGTTTGTTTGAAAAATCAGTTTGAAGTGATTCAAAGAGCGTATTGAAGAATTTTTATCAGTGTTGGGTTTTATAATGTCTCCAAAAATTAATTCCATACCAATTAAGCCCCCAGAAAGATATCCTATGACGAATGAAGAGGAAGAATTGTGGTATGAGATATCAAAATTACGGTACCAAGTGCAACAAATTTTGATCTTACAAAGAGAAATCAAAGATGACATAGATGGTTTAAAAGAAAGAATGAAGGCTAAGTTGGACATTTTTAAGGATCAAATGAAAGATACTATGGATAATGAAGTAGTGGAAGATCACATCAAGCATCAAAAATAAGTTCTCCAACTCTCAAAGGATAACCTAACTTTGGTGCATAATCGAAGGAAGAAACAAGAAGATCAACATCACAGCAAAAGAAGTTCTGAATTAGTCACATAAAAAAGAACTCAACAAGTGCAAAATCGATCAATTTCAGAGTATCTCAGCAAGTGGAAGAACTTTCCCTTTGAAGATTCCACATGGGAGGATGAGAATTTTATACAAAAGCATCAAGAAATAATCAAGCGTTGAGGACACCACTTGTTTGAAGGAGAGGGGCATGTTAGGTCCCTATATCACTAGTGTAGTCCCTTATTATGTTAGTGTGGCCCCTCATATTGTTATTGTTGTACCCCTGTAACTCCCATATTGTTATTATTGTTCCCTTACATTATTATTTTTAGGTCGAATAATATTATATTGTGACCCCATGGACTCTTATATATAGAAAGGAGGTTTCGTCATTTGTATCATCGAAGAATTGTTCATTTATGTAATGTAAAGGAGGTTTCCCCCTCGAAGTGGCTTATTTCTAAGGTGTTGACCTCTCTTTTCTTCTATTTTTGGAGTTGGTTTCATAACACAATATCAAATTCCACATCTTCAAGATGAATAATGGTGTAACATCACTGGTAAAAATCCATGTAAAAAAAAATATAAGACCACGGTTGATGGGACACGTATTCGAAGCTTAATGGTAGGCAAAACATCCTAGCAAGTGTTCATTCGGTTTATTATGGCTAAAGGATTTGGAAAGGCATGAGGCATTAATTGACATTTTATTTATGAAAATAATGGAAATGAGGAGAAAAGGAAGGAGAAATGTCACAGGTTGAATGTGAGGAGGAAAATAATGGAAAATGAAGAAAACAGAAGCCTCATTAATAAAAATTCTTCTAAGGATCAGTTGGTAATTTTTTGGCTCAAATATTTTTTGGCCAGTTCAGTTTTGGAGCTCTCATTTCTCTCTCTCTCTCTCTCATAATCTTGGACACTTAGAGTATTCTTGGAGTGCTCTTGGAGAGTGTGGAATACTTGGTGATTTGGAGAAAGAAGGCAAAGGAAGAGCAATCAAGCATAAGTGTACATATGAAATATCCACAAATGGGAATGCAACAGTGCATAAGCACAATAATGGAGTAGCAGGGTAAAATTAAGTCATAAAATTGTTTGAGAAACACATAGCCATCAAATTAATGAAACAACAGAAAAAATAAGCACTTCTACACCTTCCCAAGTGGGGAAAATGCAGCAATTGGGCCCTAAAAATGTTGTTCCCTGAAGATTGAGTTATATCAGGAGAAAATAATGGTTGGATCCCTTATAATACTTATTAAGGCCCTCACATACCAAAAAAAAATAGAAACAAATCTCTTTTGATAAGTTAAACAGATCTCTCGGCCTTAAAATGACTTAAAAATAACCAAACCCCATGACTTAAGCTATACAGAAATTCCTGAAGCATACACAACATTATTTTAGAGGGTTTATACAACACTATAATATGGAATCATGGATCTAGAGTTTCATTGGACAATATGTTAATAAAAAAGAGATCTAGCCTCTTCAATGTATTATGGAAATAACCTGGCAAGGGTTTCTTGAGAGCACAAGTACAAAAAGAGAAAATCTGAATATTCAGCTCTAAAAAACACAGTCTTACTGCAAAATTACAGAAATTTATCTGAATAATACAAAATAGGGATGAATATCCCTTCCTCTAGCTTTCCGGGAGAAGGGTTGGCCCTTTTCCAAGGAAACTAGCTCAAAAACAAGGGTTGAAACCTTGCAGCAACTCTATGAAAAATGACGTAGTTCCTACAAGGGACTACACTGTATAAGATGATAAATACTTTGGCCTACTACCAAGATGTGAAATGAGCCCAGAAATCTTCCTATTTGATCTCTCAAGATAAGGAAGGCACCCTCTACTGAGAAACAGACCCGGAAGTGGCGTTATCAAACCTCCACTGCAACACAGCAATATTATGCTACAAAAATAACACTAAGGCTGAAGAATGGTGCTTGGCCTCAAGCCTGGATGTGGAGAAATATACGATAGAGATCTCCTAAGAGGCCTCTCAAGCGAAGAGGTGGTATTCTCGCTCAGGAACACCCTGTGCTAAACAGCACTACAACCCTGCTAAACAACAAGAGGAATCCAAGTCTAAATAGACCAATATCAAATGATCAAATCCAAAGCATGCCTAAAAAATGCTCCCATCCTCTCCATAAATAGCAAGTGAACCTCTTCACATTGGGTCCCACTCATATGTGCCATCAAGCTCATGCAAGTTGTCCTCCACCAAAACTGTGTTGTTCATCAAGGAGATTCAATGTACCTATACAACTTTGTTGACTTGGTCAAATTTGACTGAATCAATATGATCCCATCTCTGTTCACACCCAAAGGTGCTCAAATTAGCTGCTTATTCTTCCTCCTTTCACATTAGGATTGTTATTTATCCTTCTAAAGAGGTTAATGGGCCTCCCTACCCATTTATTCACCTACCTAGTGATAAAACAACTCTAATATTCCATTTAGCTTGAAGGCTAAAATTTTGGAATATTACAGTCCTCCCCTCCAAAATGTTGCTTGTCCTCAAGCAACTATATAAGGAGATAAAAAGTCCTCCCCTCATCTTCTTGTGGCCTCCTCATCAAAATTCCCCACCACTACTCATAATGATCTGCTACAAATTTTTCCTCTAATGGTTCCTCCCAAGCATGCAAAACCATATGGCTCAATGGCTCAAAAACTAGTATGTTTTCCTCACTAGTTTTGGCATGCATGGTATATGCATGTGGATTTTCCTAGCTTTGCAATTTCCTAGATAGCCATGGTTTTGTGGGTTTATTCCATTAATTATTTATGGTTGTCTCTCGTGATTCCGTTAGTTGCTGGGTTGAGTTATTATTTCCTAGAGGCTTGATTGTAAAACTTCTCTAGATCCCGATGGATAGTTGTTGGGTTGAGTTACTAGTATTGGAGCCTTGGTTGGAAAAAATCTCTAGATCCCTAGGTGGGTTGAGTTACTAGTATTGGATCCTTAGTTGGAAAAATTATTTGGAGCCCTAGGTGGGTTGAGTTACTAGTCCTGAAGCCTTAGTTAGAAAAATGCTCTGGAGCCTAGAAACAATTGGGGTTGAGTTACTAGTCCTAGACTTGGTTGGAAAAAATACTCTAGATCCATGGAGTAGCTTCGATAGAGACCAACCCATGATGGTTGTGATGTAAAATTGTGAGGTGGAATAATTGGTTGGGAGTTGAGATGGTTTGGCCTCTATAATCCCTGGATTGATTGTGATGGATGTGTTTGATGCGATCCCACATTCATTCTTGGAATATGGCACAGGGGTGATTGGCTGAAGTAATATTTGGCATAGCCAATCTATGGTCGGGTGGAACGTGGAAGTACCATTTCCCAGTGGTTTTCACATTCAGTAATGAAGAGCTCATTCATTTTGTATTTGGTATGAAAATTTACTGTTTTATGTATGGAATTTATTACTGTTGTATCCATTTTATTTCTGTTTTTATTATGATGGTTATAAGCATGTATTTGATCGGTGATGATGTATGGATCTATCTATGTTTTTTCCTGTAAATGAATACACAATGTATATATGGTAAAATATATTGTATTGCATCTTATGATGTAGGCGAGCAATTCTTATTAGCGATTCTCAGATAAGTAAGAGGCCCCCATGTTTAAATCTGTTGTTTAAACATGTATATGCAATGTTTGTGACATGTTTGATGAAATTTCTGTCATGGATAGGAGGGGTACAAATGAGTTCTTGATGATGTGATTGCTTCCATAACTTTTTTTTAATGTTATTTATCATCTCCTATAGTTTCATGAAGTTATGGGCAGTGGCCTGGGCTCTGGGGCTAAAATGGTGGCACAAATCCCAGAGTTGTAGGCACAAAACTGACCAAATTGGGCCTTGACTGATACCTTTCCTTGGCATGCCTACAGCTATAGGATTTTAGCTACTACCTTGCCTTGGCATGCCTGCGGCTAAGGCTCAAATTGGTCAAAAATTCAGTATCCCTTAGGGTTCAAGGGCCTGGAAGGGTGGGTTACCTATCAAGGATGTTTTTGATGTTGTGAAGGGTGTGTTTGTCTTGTTTATGTTGGTTCCACTTCCTTAAGGTCACCTAGGAGGTTGAATCTCATATTAGTAGCCTCTAGTCGCATGTTTACCCCAGTTGATCAATTTCTTGGGTAGATGTGGGAAGAGGGTGTTACAAAAGGGAATAATACAATATTGGTTGGCCATATGTAACCGAATAGGATAAAATACCAACTTGGGCTTCCCCAACACCTCCCAAGTTTTCCTTGGAAAGATGTTAACATCAAAGCCTAAATCCAACATTGAATATTTGGTTTGAAAACATGATATTTGGGCATCAACATATAATTCTCTTCTCATTCTTATCTTGTTCCCACAAACACATATGAAGTGTTGTTCAGGAAGGTAAGTAGAAATCGGCCTCTCTAAGAATTATTAATCTCTAATGATTATCTTCAACTTTTTGTACAACTAGCCAGACAATTTTTCATCGCTCGTAATTTTAAAAAATAGTTTAAACCACTCCATAACATGTTGGGAAATCCCTTGAGAAAACATGGGACTCCTCGTTTTCACCTTATCTTGATGTTCTATGTGAGGACTATAAGAAGAATCTAACTACTTAAAACTTTTAGATGCATCCTTATAATATTATTTCCACTGATTAATATCATAAGACTTCTTTGGTGACACATACTTAATTATAATGTTTTTCTCAAAAGTCTCCTTTTCTCTCCAATCCTTTTTCCTCCTCTAGTAATGATATTAATGTTAGGTGTTGGAGTTGGTTTAGGCACTCAAGGTTCTGCATTGATCAAATTTTATTCTCTTTGTCGATCACACTCTTCCCAATGGTAGATCAATTCAAGGAAATATTCAATTGTGTGTGTATTTACTCTATAATGGGAGAACCAAGGCATCATGGGTAGAATATATTCATGGGAAATGTGACCCTCTTCATCATAATTATAGCAATGAACCAAGCCTCTTCCTCCATTAACCCCCCTCCCCCCCTTGAATTTCCCCCTCCTTTCCCTCGAGGAGCTTCGTTAACTATGAATGCAGTGCAATCAAGATAATAAACTAGAGAATCTAGAGCTCTGCATTGGTTTGTATGGTGATTCGGGGACCCAAATAACCCACAAAACATATTTTTTAGCACATTTGAGTACTTATACAAAACAAGACAAAGATAGGGTGTATGTCCATAAGTACGACAGATATCACAATATTCATTGGTAAAAGTACCTTATTGATTAGGAAACACATGATATTGAGTATTTCCCTAATATAAAGCATGTGAAGAGACTTGCACAACTCTCGTAGTATGTGGTGGAAGGGGTGTTACCATAGGCATCGTAGGCAGCCCTGTAGTCTGCAACCTTGGACACTCAGTGGCATGATGCCCCTCAACATGGAAATTAGTACACCAAACTAGAGGTTGCATAGGCCATGTAGGTGTTATATCCTTCAATATTTTTGTTAGAATAGAAATATGGTGTTATAAACCAATAATGGTTGGCTCACTAGAAGTAGTAACTAGAAGATACACATTTGGATATCTTTCCATTACATCGATCTTCATAGATTTTTCCTGCACATCCTTCAATGTGTCAATCTTCTGTTATGTCACAAGAGTTATACTCAATGGAAATAAATATTTAATAAACAAATCTCTTTGATGATGAGAACAAAATAGGTAAGTTAATTTCCTAATCACATCCTTAAACCTTTGCATACACTTCCAAGTAGTCTCCCCTTGCCTCTGCTTAATATCCCATAGTTTTTCCAAACCTTGCTAATCAATATGAGGAATTTTGAATTCTTGCAAAAAATTTCATTTAACTTCATCTATAGTGGGATTTGGATGCAAATCAAACCACTTGATATATCATCAGAGTGCTTTGTCCCGCAATGTCATATGGAAATCAATATTCTTGGAAGCATTAGGATTTTGTCTAGCCCTCCAGATAGCCTCACAAAGATACCAATGTTTCCTGACATCTTCATCGCCTCTATCAACAAACTATGGATATCGAGTGAATGAACCTGTGACATTTCCTACCATATTTTTTTTGTATAGGAAAAACTAACACAAACCCTTGTGAACTAGGTTGCGAATAAATTATATAATTTTTTTGAACAATGCTGCTAGAACTACCAACTCCACTGGAATAGCCTGTTGTGTATAAGCTATATATTGTCTAACATTTTAAATTTTTGGATAACTTAGAAAGAAAATTAACATGATTTTAATAAAGTACCAGGGGGAGGTTGGGGAGAGAGATAGATGCATTTATGGTTTGCAAAATGCTGTTTACGAGGATAGAATCATCTTTAAAAATTAATTTTCGCATTACAAAACACATTTCTTCATATGCAAGAGTATTTTCATCACTCATCGCAACTGAATATTTAAGCATTTCGGGTGTCTAAAACCCTCCCAAATCCTGGTGGATTCCACTTCCTCTATTATGATATCTAACAATTCTTTCATTGGTGGCTCCTATTTTTCTAGAATGAGACCCTTCTCCTACTCCACTATTCTGCAACTTTAGGCTAGCCATTGCTCTTATCCACAACCTGAGATTACTCAAAGCTTCACCAATTTGCTGCAATTCTCTCTTCCTATATCTAATTTCTCGAAAATTATTTTCCCTCCATTTGTCAGCTATCCATGCCCTCCCGATCACTCTAAATTCTTGTGCTCTTTGAAACTCTTCCACATCCATCACAATGCCCCCTCATCTTTCACAACATAGGAACATATCTCCCTTAAACCCTACCCCTAGTACCTAGGGCTTTAAGTTGCCATACTATTTTCTTGAAACAACAATAGTTTTTCTTTCACCATCAGAACCTTAATCCAAAGGGGGGTTTCCTTCAAAAATATTCCATACTACCCATACAAATATTTCTTCGACTTTAGAGAAGGATCAATGATCTTATGCTTCAAATTCAATGATACAACTCTCCAAATTTGCTTGAACCCAAAAATATACAACATGAGTCAACTCAATATTTTGTTAGTGCAGAGTAGCTAAATCTGCAATAGTATAATTTGTATGAATGTGAAGGAGATTTCCAGTGCCTGTCTTAATATGCAATCTCCTACACCAATTATATATTTCCTAAGGAAAATTTCACTAGAAGATTTCATACTAATCACATGCAGGTTCTGCATATGAAATTTCCTCCTTAAACCACTCCAAGTTATTCTGTCATATCTGAGCTTGTTGTAGAAAAAATGAGTGAATATTCTCATAACACCATTCTTGAATATCTCCTTTGAGAATCCTTGAAACCATGATGTATTTACCCTCAAAATATATGGGTCCCAACAAAGGAACCATTTGTTGGCACAAAATTTGGATTAGAAGACCCAGGGTTCAACTTGAGACATCAACTGTCACTTTTTCATCTATGTTTATGACACCATGAAAAACACACTTGTATGGTGGCCTGTACATCCCACCTGATTATCAGTAATTATATGGTACCTTTTCTAGTGTGACTTCCAATCCTTGGACCCCTCCCATGTCATCTAATTCAGGAATAATATCAGGTACTTCTCTTATGAATTCCACACAGCCTGCTCCTCTTCATCCAGCTAGACCTACAATAGAGTAGTAGGTTGGTCCTTATATCAGTGGACAAAGCTACCCTCAACAACCTAACTCTCCTTATTTTGGGTACCTTCCATCTGGATCACATTTGCCTCCATCATCCTCTCCTCCTTTTGGAGGGAAACTTGTTGTTGGTATGCCTCAATATGGTAATCCACATAATTATATTCCACCTTATCCTGGAATGGCTGCCAGTGTTTGGAAACCTACTTCACCGATTCAACCTAGTTCATTTTGGGATCGATTGTTGAATCCTCAAGCTGCACCATCCTCATCACAAATTCATATCTATCCATCAACACCTCAACAAGCTCAAATACATGTGAGCCAACCTTTACAACATATTCCAATAGTATCTGGTTCTTCCTAGATACCACTTAGTAAAAATGTACAAGGGTCCTCATCTTCTCAATTGGTTGCACAAAGTTCTCCTCAAGTTTCGGTAGGTAAAATTCTTCCAAGTTTTGCACAGTATCAATCGAACCCACCATACCAAGGGGAAGTACAAAACCATAATGGGAAATAGTATGGAACACATCACGCGCCTTTTCAAGGCCAGAAAATCCAGACCCAACCATTCTAGTAGCTTTATCGTCATCCTAGGGCTGGGAAACAAACTCACTTGTATGTTTGTTATCAACATCCTCCATATCCTGGTAACTAGTTTCCTTATTATCAAAACCCTCCTTATCTAGACATGGAAGTGCCCATTTCTCAGACTATTCCTTCTTACCTAGGTCACCCTCTCCTCTGGAATTTAATAGGCAGTTGCCTTTTGTGGCTACTCTTGAATTACCTGACTTAACTTGGCTTACTAACAACCCCATTTCTCATTCACCATGGTGGCCAATTATTCCCACCAATTTTCCTTTTGATATCCCAAAATTCAATGGGAATCTTGGAGAAGACCTGTCGACTCATGTCATGATGTATCATCTATGGTGTTCATCCAACTCCCTTAATGATGATTCCATTCGACTTCACATTTTCCAGCGAATGCTTATAGGTATCGAAGCTAAATCATATATTGAGTTACATAGAGCATCATTTCACCACGATTTCAACACTTTAGCCACCACATTCCTCACACATTTCTAGTTTCCCATCAGATACAAAAATGGAATGAGACTATTGACTAAATTCAAACAATCTGATTCCACTCACATTTCATATCACATTCATGAGTGGAGGTGGCGACGTGGTTGGTCAAGACCTTTATTCCTGATCAATTTTTGGCAGAATGGTTTTTCAAATCCCTGTTAGCTCCTATAATAGAAGAGGTGGCTAAAGGTGGAGTCATGACCAAAGATAAATTCATTGCATGTGCTCAATATTTAGATCTGGTTATACCCAATCGGGCATGCTCTATGATATGATACCAAAAACTCCACTACTCTCAAACATTGTTCCTCTTCCACCTGGTAAATAATATCATGTTGCTGTTGGCATTATTGGTTCTTCTAGTTTATAGTCAGTGAGTAAACCATATGGGTATTTCTCTCATTGCTCCTGACCAAAACCCCCAATCCCATCCCCCTGCGACATCTACTTCCGAGATAAATTCCATTTCATCAGATAAGGGAAAATATAAATATAAACCTGGAAGCAAGAAAAAAGGTAAAGGTAATAAAAAAAAGGATTCCTCACCGCAGGATAAAAAAAAATCGTCCCTTGATGAGAAACGAAAGCCTCGATACCCAGGCTTGATTTTCAATGAGGATCACTTTAAATGTGATTTTCCACACCACGCTGAAGTAAATCAGTTTCTTAAATCACCCACTTCTCTCACTATGTTGACCGACCCGTTTCCTAATCAGGAGACTTGTATGGTTTCCTAGGATCCCTCTTCCTCTAACACAGTTTTGATGCTTTCCTCCTCAAAGTTGAAATCTGATGTTTTCCTGGCCACTTAGAATAAAGACTATGGTAATGTGAATCCACCAAATAATTAGGCTACTGATCAACCTACCAGTTTGGCACCAACCTCATCTAATCTTGTTTCGCCTTCATAATTGACTATCAAGCTTCCAAAGGGTGTTATCCATAAGTATTCTTACAACCCTCGTTTAAGACCTGCCAAAAATTATAACATAGCTGAAGACTTGGATCAATCTCCATCAGTTGTGTCAACTCTTGAGGTTTTTAAAAATTGCCCCACCCAAAAGAAGGCCTTATTATCAACCATCATATGTATGGACCCATCAGATTCCAACCTAATGGTTTTCTCTCATGAAAACTATACCCCTCGACTTCTATCTCAGTTAGCTTTTATGATTCAGGTCACTGTCCATGGTAAAAACATTCATCGTTCTATTGTGGATGAGGGAGCCTTGACCTACATCATTTCCATGTCTTGCTGGAAGGCGATTGGTTAACCTCAACTGAATCAATTGAGCACCACATTAAAAGCCTTTGATGGAATGACATATAAACCCTATGGGATTTTGAATCACCTCCAAGTGGAACTTGGGGGAAAAATTGTCTCAGTTGAAATAGAAGTTAGTGATGGACCACTTGATTATAATATTCGATGGGGACATACATGGGTTTATGTTATGGTTGTCGTCATTTTTAATTACTTTTGGATTATCGCCTTTCCTCATAAAGGCAGTGTTAGGTCCCTATGTTACTAGTATAGTCCCTTATCTTTATTAGTGTAACCCCCTTATTGTTATTATTGTACCCCTGTAACCCCCATATTGTTATTATTGTTCCCTTAAATTATTATTGTTAGGTCGGATAGGATTACATCGTGGCCCCATGGACTCCTATATATAGAAATGAGGTTTTGTAATAAGAATCATCCATGAATTGTTCATTCATGTAATGAATTGGAGGTTTCCCCCTTGAAGTGGCTTATTTCTAAGGCGTTGATATCTCTTGTCTTCTATTTTTGGAGTTGGTTTCACAACAGGCAGGATCATAACCATATATCAACTCAATTATTTTCCTCTGATTCCAGTGTTACTGGAAGTGTCACTCTTGTAGGGGAGGCCCTACATTCCTATCAGCATGTTGGAGTTGGATTATTGAAGGATTCATCACTTATGGGGACTTTTTCACTCGATCGTCTTCCCACTTCCAACTCCCCACATTCGATTGCTTATATAAATATGATATCATCCTCTACGATCCTCGTTGATCCATGGATTGTACCGGTTGAAAATGACATCCAAATTTTTGGCGACCGAATTCCTCTTAGCCCTGTTGAGAAAGATTACGAAGCCATATACTCGGCTTGTGTGACCTATAATTTTTCTTTAATCAATTGGGTAGATCGATCACTGGGTTATGGATATTCTTTTGATCCTTTCTCTCGTATATTCTCAACTAAGGAAAGCATCACAGAGATCATGATTTCAGATGACAAGCCATGGGACGAGCATCATCATCATTCCTCCTTACCCGATTCCATTGAAGATAATATCAGTGGCATGTATCCACCTAATTTAATCTAGCCCTATACGAATTCCATTTCCATTCATGAGATCGTCTCTGAAAAGAACCTCTCAAATATCAGAGAAAACATTTTGCTCCATATTTCGGTCAAACCAATAATAAACTAAAATATTTAGATTGGATCATCTTCTTCTTCATCTGAATTCAAGATCTATCATGCCATTTTTTGTGAGTTTCGAGATGTATTTTCTTGGACGTATGAAGAAATTATAGGTATTGATCCCAAACATAGTGGTTCACTAAATTAAGATGTATCCTAATGCCAAACCCATCTAACAACACCTCCATCTGATCCATCCTAAGAAGGTTGTTGCAAATAAAATATGAGGTTGAAAAGCTTCTTCGGGATGGTTTCATCTATGCTGTTCCTTTAACTGATTGGGTGTCAAAGGTTGTCCCTATCATGAAGAAACAAGGCTTGATTCGAGTATGTGTCGATTATCGGGATGTTAATCAATCTTGTCCAAAAGAAAACTATCCAACCCCATTTATTGACTATATTTTTTATGATTGCACCAACTGTGAGATTTATTCATTTATGGATGGATTCTCGAGTTACAATCAAATAAAAATTCTCCCGATGGACCAAACTAAGACCTTATGTATTTCTCCATGAGGTGATTTTGCCTATCAAAATCTCCCATTTTGTCTCAAGAACGCAGGGGCCATGTTTCAATGTGCGATGGATTATGATTTTCATGATATTAATCATATCTTGCAACCCTACTTGGACGATCTCCCTGCTCATTCTAAGCATCGAGCTGATCACCCTCTGCATTTATAGGCCATTTTTCTCTATTGTAGGCAATGTAAAATTTGAATTAACCCACACAAATGTGTGTTCTATTTTGGTTCTAGTGGAATCCTTGGTTTTGTTATTTCCAAAAAAGGAATTTGTATTGATCCTATCAAAGTCTAGGAAATTGTCAATTTTCCTATGCTCTCTTCCTTAGTTCAGTTATAAAGACTACAAGGGAAAGCTAACTTCTTGAGGAGATCTGTCCCTAATTACGTCGAGATAACCAAATAATTTACTTGCTTATTTAAAAAATGGATTCCCTTCCATTGGGATGACAATGCACATAAAGCGTTTGATGCCTTGAAATATCTACTGGTTCGGACATCTCTCTTATACCCCCCTAACTGTCAACGTGACTATTTCTTATATCTTGCTACCTCCATCTCTACTATAGATACGGTGTTGGTCCAAGAAGATGAAATTGTGACTGAACATCCCATTTAATATCTGAGTCAGAACTTCAACAATACCAAGATCCAGTATACTCATGTCGAAAAGTTGGCTTTGGTGGCCATTCAAGTCATCCAAATATTTTTCCATTACATCTTGCTTCGGAAAACTAAAATGGTTTCATATTGCAACCCTATGACATATATATTATCACGCCAATTTCTGGGGGGGAAGTACTTGAAATGGGTAGTTATTCTCCAAGATTTTGACCTAGAATTCATAAAATGCAAGTAAAAGAAATCCCTAGTTTTCGCCAAACTAATGTGCGATATTCCCTCCCTTGATGAAGAATCTACATTTAAAGATTCCAACCCTAACGAGTCATTGTTTCTTATATCGTCATCTGACCCGTGGTATGGAGATTTCCGGATTTATCTCCAGTCCCAAAATTTCTAACCTAATACCTCTCGCTCTGAGAAGTAACGTATTTGGTACCAATCCCAATATCATATAATTATCGTTGAAACTCTTTATTGTCATGGTATCGATACGATTTTGTGAAGGTGCCTCACCCTTGAGTAGGTCAACAAAGTTCTTAATGATTTCAATTCAGGAGCATGTGGCAGACATTTATCTAGTTACGCTACCACACAAAAGATATTACGTGCTAGTTACTTTTGTCCCACCATTTTCCATGACTGTATCCTTGCAATCCAGAAGTGTCATGCTTTCCAGATATATGATCACAAAGTAGGTGCTCCACCTTATTTGTTGCTTCACGTTATAGTTGTTGGTCCCTTTGCAAAATGGGGTATCAACTTTATGACAAGTAACCCTCATTCAGGTGGGAGGCATGGTTATATCATTGTCGTTATTGACTACTTTACTAAGTGGGCCAAAGAGATGCCTACATTCAATAATACCGGCGAAACGACTGTGTACTTTTTATTTAACCATGTGATTGCTAGGTTTGGCGTTCCGCAAGTGATAGTTACGGATCACGGGAAGCATTTTAGGAATCATATGATGACTGAATTAATTTCCAAATTGGGACTTTCACATGAAAATTCCACTCCCTATTATCCTCAGGCTAACAGACAAGTTGAAGCTATCAACAAAGTTCTTAAGACTATGCTTCAACACATGATAGGGGTCCATAAATCATACTGGAGCTTACTTCTCTATGATGCCTTGTGGGCATACTGAACCTCAGTAAGGAGTTCTACTAGATTCACACATTTTCAGTTGGTTTATGGTCTAGAAGCAATCCTTCGCATTGAATGTGAAATTCCATCACTAAAACTAGCTATCAAACTTTGCCCTACTACCTCTGCAGAAGAGGAGCGTATTTTACACTTGAATCGATAGGATGAGATCCCGCGTGATGCTTCTCTGGCCAACGAAGCTCATAAAAGATGCATCAAAGTGAAATATGACAAAAATTTCAACCCTAGAGTCTTCTCGGAAGGAAATCTGGTACTCTTATATTACCAGGAGGCCAATAAGTTAGGCCAAAGAAATTTCCAACGTATGTGGCTAGGCCCATACATTTTAAAACATGTTCTGGAAAAAGGGACTTAGTATATCTTGACGGAATTCCACTATTGTAACCTAGAAATGGGTTGTATCTCAAAAAATACTATGCTTGATCCCATGCGTAGTACACTATGTACATATTGTCTATAGGTGTTTTTCATGTGTTTTTAGTGTGTTTTTCAGACTTTCCCATGGTTTCTGTTGATCCTTATTTAATATGATTTTTAGATATCAACCTCCCTCAAATCGTATGATGGTAATGTTGATGGTGCTTGTTGGAACAGGGTCTCCTAACGCTACAAATTTTGTCCATTTTTGTATATTTTTTGTATTATTTAGTCTAGCGCAGGGGTTTTGGGGTGGGTCAAAGCCTCGAAGGCATTGTAATGGGTCAAGGGTAGACCAAGAGTCCGCAAACCACGGTTTGAGGACCATTGGATGCGTAGGCTAAATCAGTATAAATAGATGAACCTTTTTGAGTCTTAAGGCAAAAAAGAATTGAGATTGATGTTAAGCACAAATTTTTAGATATGTTGTTGGGTTGTTTGGGTAAGGACTCCTGTTGGTTGTATGTGCGAAGATCCTCAGTCCTGCTGTGTGCGGAACCTACTGGCTGTGTGCACAGGTGGTATTTTGGGATTGTAAGAGGATTTTGGTATTAATATATATTTGAAGTACTGTTGGATATATGATGTCATATAGATTTGTTTTGCTATGATTGATGTGAACTTGGGTTGTATGATTAAGTTGCAAAAGTATCCATTGGCAGCTACGAAAGTATCTTTGTTTCTGTTATATGAATTTATGATTTGTTAATTGCTGCGATTATAGTTTCTATGCTGATAGATTGATACTACGCACGTGGATGCGAAGGTAAATACTAGATCTGTGCTCTGTTGTATAAGCCTGTGAATAGATCTGTTAAGTGCGAGCTCCATAGGTTGGGAACACAGACCTGATTTAGTTACCTACTCTCTCTCAGGGTGCGGAAACCTAGTTCCAGCACCCTCCCATACTGCTTCGGGTGAGAATTTGGCCTACGCAAGCAGGTCACTGCCAAAAGGGCCAGTAGTATAGGGGTTTGTTGGCAAACCTTAACCTCCGAACCTGGGTCAGGACCCCTCGAGCCAACAAATGGTTACGTTTCCAGGACCGGGAGAATTTTGAGAGAGAGATTGGGTAATACCAAGACCATATTGGAATACTGAGAAGAAAGAAATCGACGAGTGGTTTGAAAAGAAAGTTTAGGAATTCATAGTAAAAGAAAATCACAGTGTGAAGTTGACAACAGAGAAGTGGAAGAATGAGTGAATTTTCACAAAGATCTATGAAATTTTATTTGTGACATTTGTGACTGAGCTTTAGGAGTGGCTCGCAAGGCTTGTAGATTTTCAGAAGTGTTGGAAAGACGAGAAGATCACGCAATGGACCCTAGAGCTATCCATCAGATAGAGAAGAATGATAACACCATCACTCACACAGTAGATCAATAGGTGGATAGTGTGATAGGAGGATTTGTGATGAAATTTGCAATCGACCAATTTGTGTCCTATTTAGAGGCAGAGTGGAGATTATTCAAGGGTTTTCGAGGTAAGTTTCTGAAAACTTTGCCATTACTAATTAAGATCTTATTATGCGAAAAGAGCTTTTTTTTTAGTCATACAGAGTGAATGAGCTCCGATCAAAGTAAGGGTAAAACGTGTAGTGGTAAGTACTACAGAACTAATCAAGAAGGAGATCGATTTATCTACAGTCCAGAAAGAAATTCTGTTTTGCATAGCCCTCCGTTTATGCCACCTTCGAACCCTCATAGGGGTAAGAACTCACTGCCACCACCACCAGAAGATGATATGGCCTCGCACATGAAGCTACCCACCTTCAAGGGCGTAGGAGATGAAGATATGGATCAATTTTGGTTTGTCGCGGGATCAGTATGGACTGCACCTTTGAAGGAAGAAACTTGGACTGGTATATGGGATACATTAACCAGCATGCGAATGCGACTATCAAAGAGATTTAGAATGCCTTGAAACAACAGTTCAAGAAGCCTAAGTCCCACTCTCAGATAGCGAACGATCTGAAAGATTTCAAGAAAGGATCATCCGAGTCTATGTGGGAGGCTAACCAACGGTTAAAGAAGGTAATTAGAGAAGGAGAATTTATGTATGATGACAGGAAACACACTGAGTGGTTCATTTCTATGTTGCTACCCCACCTATGTGTATCGATGTGTCATCAAGCCATTGAATCGTAGGAGAAGGCCTTAGAGATTGCTATGAAGCTAGAGGCTGCACCAAGAGACGATACCCAGTTAGGAGTACAAAAAATACAAGGCTAGCTAGAAGCAATGCACATGGAGATCCAGAATCTGCGGAAGGAGCAAGGAATAGAGACTAGCCCTGAAATATGGTGCATATGATGCAGGGTGAATGGCCACACCAAGGATAACTATCCTCTGCTAGCAGACTACATACAGGCTGGGGGACCTATTCCGTTGTGTCCTAGGGAAGCTGCAGGACGAAGCGGGTCGGTGCTGTGGTGCGATGATTATGGCTTTGCTGGGCTACACAATACCAACCACTACCCCTGCCTTGCCGCATATGTCTCAGAAATAAATCAACAATGGTGTAGGTTCTGCAGATCTGTAGGCCATGATGAATAGAACTTCCGAACGTATGATCTGATGATAGATCGAGGAAATCTATATAGGGTACAGTTGGATCCATCCTTGCTAAGATCCCCCTCAGGCATAGGTGGCTCCCCAACTAGGGGCAGGGGAGGGGGCCGAGGTGGGAGCACAGGTAGGTGGAGAGGACAACTGATTTTCTATAACTGTGGAGAAATAGGGCACTTTGCAAGGGACTACACAAACCCTACGAGACAATCTTGCAGATACTGTAGACAGCTGGATCATGTGATTGAATATTGCTCGATTCTTATAGCCAAGATGCAGGAGAAGCAGCAGACACCTACACAGAATGTCCAAAGGGTCAAGGAGGAACCTCGAGATGAAGGACCAAGTGTTAATGTTATAACACGCAGTGGCATGGCCACTGGAGGAGCTATGGAGAAAGCTGAGGCAGAGCCTCTTATCCATAAAGCAGCCATTAAAAAATAAGGTTTGGACTTACAGAAGGAAAAGGAAACCTTTGTCGCAGCTCGCCAAGACTTTTCTAATATTGAGGCACATAATCCTCGAGCCCCTGTCAACCTCAAAGCAGATGATGAGGTCAAACCATTCCTACAGGCATGTATGAAGCTGTTGTGCAACCAAAGGGATGTAGAAAACCTCCAAGCCTTGATAGACAGCTGCATATAAAAAACAACCCGAGATATGGAAATTAAGGATGTGCACAAACTATATAAGCATAAGAGACGCATTGGTAGGGAGATGCAGTTGACCACGTAGATTGGTGATTACAAGATGGATCAGGTTATTCTAGACTTAGGATTAGATGCGAACATACTACCTAAACAAACTTGGCAGTGAATGGGAGAACCTAAGTTGGAATGGTCCACTATCTAGCTGAGCATGGCCAATCAACAGAAGATCATCCTGTTGGGAAGACTATCAAAGATTGCGCTAGATATCACAGGAGTTAAGTTCTGGGTTGATTTTTAAGTCATTCAGATTGTAGAAGATGCAGACCCATATCCGGCAGTCCTAGGATTGGACTGGGCCATCGATATGGGTGGCATTATCAATTTGAAGAAGTGAAGCATGGTGTTTGAAAGTGAAGGAGCATGGGTGATCGTACCACTAGACCCCACAGAAGGCCAAAGGTTTACAGAGCCAGTGCAAGAGGAAGAAGAGGTGGATCACATCTATAAGTTAACTACGAGGGATGATGACTAGATCAATCCTATGACCGATGGTGCTTTGCTGGGAAAAATATAGTGAATCATCCTCAGACTTTGATGGAGAAATAGAAAACTGGTAAAATTGGCTGCATGATGTCTCTGCGTTGCGCTGCCTGCGAATCACAAGGGAATTCCGCTGCATATCTTCAGAGGTAAGATAATTTCCCTACTTTTATGGTTCCAGTAGTATAAAAGATTTTTTGTGAACATTCGAAGCTGAGGTTCCCCAGGAAATAAGGTTATGGGCCCTTAATCTAGCCATGCGCGTAACACCTGCAAGATGGTGGGACACGCAGAAGGAGGCATTCCAAGACTGGGAGGAATTTCGGGACATGATGATCCTGCAATTTGAGCCTCCGGTTGAGGTGTGAATCAAGATGTTCCTTGGCCCAGGGGATCCCCATGAACACTTTTTCACTTGGATGGAGAAGTGGTACGACCGAAATACAGAAGAATGGGTTCATTTGTTTATTCATGCGTCGGGACCAATCCCCACTGCATGGTACTTGGATGTGGAGCTACATCAACACATCTGCCACTGGGAAACTTTGAAGGATGAATTCATAGGAACATTTGGAATAACAGGGGGCTCGGAGGCGCTTGGCGAAGATCTGCAGGATATATATACATTTGTGTTTGGTGAATCCAGCTCCTCTGCAGCATTTGGGGCACTGACGTGTGAAATGCAGATGTAGGATATTGTCAATTGTCGCAATATAACTATATAAGAGTGCGATGAGGATCCGTGCAATGTCTCTATCCCAGAGTTGGAGGGGGAGCGCGCAGTTGTAGGACCTCCACTGCAAATTGTGGATGTGACGAAGCCTCTGAAAATACAGGAAGTCAACATTGAGATGAAGACGTACAAGCTGAATAAAATTGGGGACCTCTTTGGGATGATGACTTCTTGTAAGAAAAAGTTTCTAAATTGCTTACGAATATAGAACTTATTCCCAACCAAGTTTTTGGAGCTCAAAGGAACCACAGGATACCTAGGGGTTATGCGCATCAAGCTAAAACCAGATGCGTGCCCTATAAAGCAGTGACCTTATCGACTGAACCCCAAGTATAAGCAGAAGGTTAAGGAAGAAATCGATAAAATTCTCGCTGCAGGTATTATCGAGCTGGTCGAGCAGTCAGATTGGGTAAGTCCGATGGTGGTTTAGGAAAATAAAACAAAGGGGGAAATATGAATTTGTGTGGACTTACGCAAGCTAAATGACACCTGCGTACATGACCCCTTTTCGACACCATTCTCTGATGAGATCCTAGATAGCGTAGGAGGCCAAAGTGTCTCGTTCAGCCGGTAGGTTCTCGAGAATACCATCAGATCAAAATCGCACGAGAAGAAGATTACACCAAACTACGTTTTCCGATCAGATAGGATCCAGCTAGGTATATATTCATGCCGTTTGGACTCAAGAATGCCCCTACTATCTTCTTGCGAGTATTTGTTGCAGTGTTCAAATAATTCATAAAAAAAATTTCTAGAGGTGTACTTCGATGATTGGACTATCTTTGGCTTAGTAAAGACACACGTTTCAAACCTACGCATGATGTTGGATGCCTGCCGAAAACACTAGATTTCCATGAATATCAAGAAATGTATCTTCTGCGTACCCTTCAGAATCTTGCTCGGACATATAGTTTGCTAACCAAGGTTGATGGTGGACCCTATGAAAGTTGCAGTTATCATCAATCTGGCAGTACCTACGACTGAGAAACAACTACGTTCGATCCTTGTACATACAGGATACTATCGAAAATTCATTTATGGATATGCAATGATCACAAAACCTCTAGAAACAAGCATGTAGATATGGACCAAGGTCCAGCGCGACTCGATATTGCGAGAAATAAACCAGTTTCTGCGGCAGAAGGAAGAAGATTTCAAGAATATAGAAGCCACCCTGCCCACTTTGGTTCCTGCTCAGTGCTTGGCACGACTGCGAACCAGCCACACCCTCTAGAATGATATGGATGAACTTCGACATAAAAATAAGGTCCTTGGTGACCGCCTAAAGCCTTTGGCTGATGAAGCCCTCAAGCTCTCACAGGATGTTGATGTTGTTTTTAAGCAGCTAAACCAAACTTTAGAGAGTGTCACTACCATGACGGAAGGTCTGATTTCGAAGAAATTGGTCGATATTGCGTAAAATTTTGCAGCTCAGAGCGAAGGTGTGCTACCCCCTTTGGCTGAAGCGATCAGAATGTTGTGAGCGCAGGTGGAGACCCCACCATCATAGTGACTCGGGATGAGTCACAAGATTGTGTTGGGGGACTGTTGGAACAAGGTCTCCTAACGCTGCGAATTTTGTCCATTTTTGTATATTTTTTGTATTATTTAGTCTAGCGCAAGGGTTTTGGGGTGGTTCAAAGTCCCGAAGGCACTGTAATGGGTCAAGGGTAGACCAAGAGTCCGCAAACCATGGTTTGTGGACCATTGGATGCATAGACTAAATTAATATAAATAGATGAACCTTTTTTAGTCTTAAGGCAGAAAAGAATTGAGATTGATGTTAATCACGAATTGTTAGATCTGTTGTTAGGTTTTTTGGGTAAGGACTCTTGTTGGCTATGTGCGCAGAGATCCTCAGTCCTGTTGTGTGCGGACCCTGCTGGTTATGTGCGCAGGCGGTATTTTGGGATTGTAAGAGGATTTTGGTATTAATATATATGCGAAGTACTGTTGGATATATGATGTCATCTGGATCTGTTTTGTTATGATTAATGTGAACTTAGGTTGTATGATTAAGTTGTGAAAGTATCTATTGATAACTATGAAAGTATATTTGTTTCTGTTATATGAATTTATGATCTATTAATTGCTACGATTATATTTTCTTTGCTGATAGATTGATACTACGCACGTGGATGCGAAGGTAAATACCAGATTTGTGCTCTGTTGTATAAGCCTACGAATAGATCCATTAAATGTGAGCTGGATAGGATGGGAATGAAAACCCGCTTGACTTACCTGCTCTCTCTTAGGGTGCGGAAACCTGGTTCTAGCACCCTCCCATACTGCTTCGGGTGAGACTTGGCCTGCGCAAGCAGGCCATTGCCGAAAGAGCCAGTAGTATAGGGGTTTTTTGGAAAACCTTAACCTCTGAACTTGGGTCAGGACCCCTCGAGCCGACAATGTTAGCTGTAGTACTTAAAACCTATCCTCTGCAACATGGGCTATGTTTTCTCCAAATGGAGGGCTAGTGAGAATTCAAGGCATTTGAATTGGCCGCTCTACTAACAACATCACTGAATATAGCACAGTGGTTGAGATGTTATCTAATGTTATTCACATGGTATCTGTCGTATAGTCATCAGGCTTGATTCACAGCTTGTATTACTACAACTCGCAAATATGTATTCAATGATAAATGCTGCCATCCTTTGCATGGTATTGAGAGTGTGTCTTCTGGAAAGATATTTTTATTTCATACATTATAAAAACGTTTCTAGAAATATAAACACTTTAGAAAATGCCTTAGCTAATTTTGTTTTAGACAGACATTTGCAATGAATGTAAATAAATTTCAATTCACATCACATTATATTGAAAGCAGAATAGAAACTAGGAAACACTAGAAATATGTATATATATATATATATATATGATAAGTTTGGTTTTACATAATGTGTGCCCAGAGACACATATGGTGACATCACCCATATACAAGAACTACATGCAAATAACTAAGTAGAAATTCAATGGTGCTCATGATAAAACGACACTACACGAGCTATCTTGCGAGTAATTAAACAATACAACTAGGCACTCTGATGGTGTGTCACTGAAGTCACAATGTAAGTTGATCAACTACAGTCTCATTAGTCCCGTGGGTCAATCCCTCCATGTGGTGCTCCACCTATGATAGGACCTTTGCTACCTCAAGATCCCGTAGCGCATCCCATTCTATCTCAACGATCTATACTGGTTCCACTGCCTCCTCCTGTGGCTGTCTCTCTGTATGATGGATATATGTACCACCTATTGGTCAAACATGTCCAATATCTGCATGAAAAAATCAAATATTTTAATCTCTAGAACATGAAAAAACACACAATTCTTTTGTAAAAATTTTCAAAAAATTAATGGTCAAAGTATCTTACTTGTAGCATCCCATTGCTCGCCCTCAGAAAACACGATCTCGGGATCATCATGGAAATCCATCCCCGTGTAAGGATATTCATCGATCATGATGAAATTTCTACGAAACCATCCAAAGAAGGCTGGTGAAAATTTGATCGTTGATGGGCCTACATGTCTAGCCATGTGGTCTATCCACCTCCTCATTCGTGGGACCCTCAGATCAAAGGGATCATGTACAATCTGTTGAGGTTGTATTAATGGTACCTGATCTAAGGAAAAAGAGACTAAGATGTCACTATAACCGAAGTTCTTCAACTTCCCCTCCTTTGCCTTAGTAAGATGTTCCTTCAAGTTGACCAAGACACCCTCACTACAGTTGAATACCGTCGGCGCTAGACATTCTACTCTATATTGCATGTATGATCTGCTTGCCACATGTAATATCGAGTTGCCTGCCAATATTTCTATGATGAACACAATTATTTTCGAAGGCAGTTGTTTCACATACTTTATGTTAATCTTTCTGTCCCTAGTAGGAATGAATCGAGGTTTGCAATAGGTAGCAATATATTCTTTCGCCGTCTCACTGCCACTTCTTCCACATAGAAGAGAGATGGGGGTACCTCACTTTGATAATCCCATAAAAAAGAAAATGTCGTCTACCTATATCTCATGTAGATTATTCCCAAACCTGAATGCTTGTGCTTGAACATCCCATGAATGTGCAAGGTATTTTAACAACCCACAGTTTTTAAGCGCTCCGATGGTAGCAGGGTCGTTTTCTACATTTAAATATTGTGCTTCTTTCTCTCCAAATAAATTCCATTTTGCGATAATGGGTACCTAAAACATCAACAAAGGAATTCATTGAACCTTTCCCATGCAAAAAACTTAACAAAATTTGAGGTAAAACTGAGAAAAAACTTGGAAAAATGTGCACAACGCACCCCATAAGGCCTAGACAAAGCATTGTACCTCTATCTATAGTGTTCCTCTACCGAGGTGAAACACCTTTTTTGACACAAAGGGGGTGCGTTGGTCCCAAGGAATTTTTTATGACCCCAGGGGCCTCAAAAACTTGAAAATTTTGCATGAAAGCACAAAAATGAACCGTGGAAAGATAGAGAAAGTTTTTAGCTCCTATTTGGATCCAAAGACACTTGAAATGGTTCCCTGGATTATTCGCAATCAGTTGCAGAAGATCAAGGGAAAAAGTGCTCAAAATATCCACTGTTGAAGGTAAAGTGTGAAATGGTAAAAATGGAAAGTCATTTTGAATATTTATGTCCATTTTCTCATTATTTTATTTATTTTTAGTATTTTGACCGTGATATGCTTCATTTTTACTATGAAACAAGTATGTTTAATCCTTCTTGTGGTGTTTTGAGCTGGTTGACAGTTGCTAGCAAGCTTTTATTATGTTTTAACAGGTTACTTTGACCAAGGAGAATACTTTTATCTATTTTCGGACTCTATAAACCAATAAAAATATGAAAATATTTCCAAGCACTTGTCCTTTCAATCTCATAAAAGTAAATGAAAAGACATCTACTCTATACAAGTTTAACCTTTTTCCAGACTGAGATATACTAACTACGAAAAAGGAATACCTTAGTCAAACATGGCTAAGAGGTTCTCTTGAGTATTGTTTTCTACCTTTTCAGACTTAAGAGACTATCTACGAAAAGGGACATTTGGAGTTTTCTTTTCCGCATCTTTTTCAAACTCTCTAAACATGAAAAATATGTCGAGTTTTACCTTCAATGGAATCATTAAAACATCAAACAATGATGGAATTGTCGAACATAACAAGGATGAACCGCTCCTTCTCAGGTTTCATTAAATATACTTGGAGGGATTCATCCGAAGGATGAAATTACAGATAAAGCATATGTTAAAGCACTGCAGTCATCAATCACCATCTCTGACTTTGCGCTTTAAGGGTCATTATGTTATAGGCCATTTTGTCACATCCAATCAAGTGAGCCTCCTAATGCGATCAATCAACATCATATTCCCCTTGGCATAATCTTGCACAAATCCCTAAGCATGTACCTTTCATCCCTCATAATTTCAACCCTAAACTGCCCTATCTGCGCTATTTTTAGGACTGAAGCTCCCTGCAAGCCTACTGGGGTGTGACCACCTATAGGTTGCTCCACTGTGGAAAAAGTTGGTCACCAATAGGTTTTCATTCTTTTCACCTGCGTTGGTTCTAGAATTCTAGGAGAACGATATAGATTCTAGAAGCTTCACCTTCTAGGATTTTCTAGAAGTTGCTTCAACTACTTACCTTGGATTGACATTCAGATCCTATCCTACCATAATTTTGAGTTTTCACCACTTATCCTTTGATCATATCCCTCCATCAAAGGTGGATCTAAAACTTTAGAATGGTAATTGGATAAGAAATTCCAACTTACCCCACTCTTTTATATATTTACCCTCTCATATGCAAGAGGTAATGGTTGGCTTTGGAGAGTGATTCTGTCGTTATGTTTTTGTAGTAAGTAGTTATTATCTCATGCATAGGGTGACTGGAGGTGCATATTATGACAAGGAAAGGACGAGTTAACAACTTGGAGGAGCTCTTCTACAAGATCAACTGCCACTAATGGTTGTAATCTCCTTCCATTTATATAAATGAAAAAAATTCTTTGTATCCTATATGTGATGTTGTTATTTCACTTATTTCAATACCAAGTTGATATATTGAATATAGTACTTATATTATGCTGCATATATCTCGTAGTTTCTTGGATTATTTTATCTGATTGTGCAAATTCTAATTTTGGTGAATGGAGATGGAATTGGAGCTTCCAAGCTAAAGAAGGAGCGAAGCATGTAGAGGTTTCCTGGTAGGACTCACTCCATCATATATTTAATTTAAGGAAAATAATTGGGTTCTTTGTCTATCTGTTATTTTAGGTTGACCACCAAACCTAGGGGAGATACCTTTGTCCACAATCGTAAAACCCATGTAACAAGGTGATCTTCCATTCTCTTAGAACTGAGCCTTATGCTTGGACTAATCGTAGTAATACTTGGCCTTTTGGATCATGTCCTCCAAGGTTCTTGGCTCATCAAATTCAACTCGGTCTTGACAAGCTTGTGGTAACTTAGTGAGGTACCTTTGAATCTTCACCTTCTCATCTCCGATGTAGGGCACATACCTCAACGGTTCTAACAATTTATTGGTGTAATCATGTATGGTAAGCTACCCTATCTTATGCTCATGAAACTATTTAAATTTGCTAACGTATTCCCTCTCAGATATATTCCTCTCACATAAATATTTCTCAAACTTTCCGCAAGATATTTTTTTCTCTCTAATTCCCTTGACATTTCTAAAATCCCCCCACCATATATTAGCTTTTCTCTTCAGGATGAAAATGGCTACTATGGCCTTCATATTTTTAGAGTATTCATGGAATTTGAAATATTTCTTCAAGTCTAACAGTCATGCTTCCACTTATTCAACCTTCTTAATTTATCCATCAAAGGTAGAGGGCTTTTCTTTCTTGAAATCCTTCTACATCAAGTTTTTCTAGGTTTTCAAATTTGACATGTGTCTAATGGTATATTTATTTCATAGCCTAACTATGTGAAAAAAATGTTTTCTTGGTTCCATATGAGTTATTGTAATCCTTCCCTAACATCTTTTTAGTCCAGTGTAAAATTAGCTATTGAGTGATCAAGAGGAAGAAGCCTTAGAGAGCTAACTTACCACATCCAAAGCTTCCATCAACATATGTTCAAAACATTATCTTCGGAGTCAAATTATTGGTAATAAATAAACATGGGTTTAGACAAGAAGGAAATTCATAGGCACATATAGTCATGCAAATTTTGCACTCTTTTCTACAATAAACCCAAGGAAATTTCTCAAGGTAGTCAAGATCAACATTGGGTGAATACGATTGATGAAGAACTAGATTACATTGATACAAATCAGACATGGGATTTAGTTTCAAGACAAAAATATAAGAATGCGATTGTAACCAAGTGGGTTTTCAAAAATAAATTAAATGAGTATGGTTAAGTAGTCATGAATAAAGCCAGATCAATGTGGAAAGGGTATGCAAAGATATAAGGTGTAGACTTTGAATAAACATTTTATTTAGTTTCCATACTTGAATCAATAATAATGATCTTGGTTTTTGAATGTTATAGAAAGTTCAAAGTCTATCAAATGGATATCAAATCATTCTTTTTGAATCGAGAGTTACAAGAAGTACATGTAGAATAACTTGAATGTTTCTAATTGTTTGATAATGAAAATTGTGTTTACAAATTGAATAAGGTTGTCTATGGGCTGAAACAAGCCCCTAGAGCATGATATTATAAACTTTAAAAGTATCTACAAAAACATGGATTTAAAAAGGGAACATATAATAATAATATTTATATCAAATCTAAGAATTATAATTTTTTTATGTAGATATAATTTTTGGTAGTGATGTTGATTTTATGAGTCAAATTTTTGTAGTTGATATGCAAAATGAATTTGAAATGTCCATGATGGGAGAATTTTCATTTTTCCTTGGCTTTCAAGTTCATAAATAAGAAAAAGGTATTTTTATGTCTCAAACTAAATATTTAAATAAATAGGTATTTTTATTTCTTAAACTAAATATTCTAAATAAATAGGTATTTTTATTTCTTAAACTAAATATCTTAAAGAAATATTGAGGAATTTTGGAATGGAGAATTGTGTACCTATGAGCACACCCATGGTATTAGGCTATAAACTCAACAAAGATAATGAATCTCTAGAGGTAGAACAAATGATGCACAGGTATATTATTTATAGTTTACTTTATCTAAAAACTTTAAGGCCAAACATTATGCAAGTAGTAGGATTAGTTGCTAGATTTCAGTCAAATCCAAAGGAAACTCATGTGAACGCAGTGAAGAGGATATTTAGGTATCTACAATGGATCATTGACTTTGGATTATATGGTATTCAAGAGGCACAAACTTCACTTTCAAAGCTTATATATATGCATGTTGGGTTGGTAGTCTTGATGAGAAGAAAAACACCAGTGGAGGTCCTTTCTTTCTAGTTAACTGTTTAGTCTCCTGACTGAGTGTTGTCCCTAAGTTTTTTCTAGTGACATAAAAAATTCTAAAGGCATTCATTGAATGCCTTTCCTTCCTCAAACATAGAGGGTATTCCTTTTAATTTTGTGAATGCTTTTCTATGATAACTTTTAAAAATTAGTCAAATTATAGATAGAGACATTTGAAAAATAATAGATGGTAAGCTTAGAATAAGTGGAACTTATATATAAATGAATCATCAATGACTTAAACTGTAAATTTAAAATATGCAATTGAGTTCAATAAGTGCTTCAAAATATTTTACAATAAATTACCTAACACAATTGACACGATATAAATTTAAAGAACAAACAAAGAAAGATAAACAAGAGAGACAAAATAAAACATTACTAATATATATTTATGTTTAAATGAAACATGCAATGAAATCATAAGATATCATGTATTTGTATAATTCTAGTCTTCAACATATTAATCGAAATTTTGATTTAAATCTTCTAAACAATGTAAATTTGAGAAGTAATGAATCAAGTAATATGTATGAAATGAATTATCAATTCGTTCATGTCAAACTGTTAATCATTTCTGTGTACTAGTGTATATAAAAAAAAATAACAAAACACAGAACACCGAAAAGAAGCACCATTAATTATAATTACATATATCAAAATCACACCTTCATCATGGAGTAAGAAAACACAATGTACACTATTCCCATTCAAAATAAAGTTTTACATCAAAAACCTCACTTCTTTGATAGCTCCCAACCTTTTTATTTCATTCCAAGTTAGTTTACCATTTTGTGTGTGTAACTTTTCAATTAATAACAACTTTAATATTGATGATAATTTACATTAATTGACCCCATGTTAAATTCATGGTCATTTAGTAAAATAAATTATTTATTTGTTGTAATTTATCCAACCAAATATTCCTACCCATAATATTTTAAACCATCTTTAATTAATTTTTTTGAATCACATAAAATGAGAATTAGTCCTTTATAAATCACAAAATAACTTAGAAATAAAATCCATTATTTTCTTACCTTGTTCTACTTCTTGAAGAAAAATCAAATTTAGTGGAAATGTGCCACATGTTTTATGTAAAATAATTAGACTAGTTTTTTCATTTTACATTTAGAGTAAATATTTGTAAAAATTATCTCCCCAATTAACGTAAATGACAAAACCCTAAAAATTAGAATATATGTCATTTGGGTAATTTTTTTTTTCAACATTAGAGAAAAACAAAAATAAAAAGATCTTGGAACCAAAAATTATAACGTAATCCAATAAATCCCATCACAAGAGTATATAAAACTCGGAGGAAATAATGGGTGGCTAGATTTCAAAATTGGGTGAAAAGGTGATTCCAATATATCCAATAGTCATAAAGGTTTATGAACGAGGGCCTTTAATCATATTAGGCACAAAAGGTGCTCATTAATTAACTTTTTATGTGAAATCGATAGAATCTAGTTTTGTTTTTTCATTGTAATATTTTATTTTTATTTTTATAAAAGATATTTTTAAACTTTATATAATACATGTTTTTCAATAAATATAAATTATGTATATAAAAAAGCTAAGAGCAAAAAATTTAAGTTTAAATATCCCATGTGATGGGATCCAAAGGTGGATGATTATTGAGATCAAGTGGAACTTTACATCGGTTGTCAAACAATTTGTGACATGACCTTTGAAGTTTTAATCAATATCATTAGATTGATTACATGCCATATGTCAAGTTGGGTATAAAACATAAGTTTGATTTATTAAAAGAAGTCTTTTTTGGCAAAATATATTTTTTGTGAAATTATGTTTTAATATATATGTTATAAAGAACATATGTAGTATATTATTTTAAAGAAAAGTGAACTCTCATTTAAATAAATAAATAAACACATGCACCATGACGTTATAAAATATTTTTATTTAATATATCTGTCATCATATAATTTGTTTTTTTAAATTAATGTTAAAATTTATAATTTTTGAATGATTTTATTATATATATATATAAAGTTATGGACTACAAAAGATATAAAGTCAATGTTAACATTTTAGACTTAAAGGAAGAGTTTTAATTTGATTCAAATCTATAGTGTATGTATTTATTATGAATAAAATAATAATAACAGTATAGAATTTAGTGTTTTAACTAAGGATTTAAGCTATATATGAATGTATCTAACAACATGTGTATAAGAATGAAGTTAATAAGGAAAAGGGTTAGAGCCTTAGAATAATCAAATTCATATATGGCTAAAACCAACTTTGAAAAATTGATATAATAAAAGCCTAAAATATCATTTTTAGAGGGTGTGATTTTGATTAGAAAATTTAAATTATTGTGGTAGAGGTTAACAGTGGGGCATATCAACATGGGGAAGATGGGTCTTAAGAGACAAAAAATGCTAGCAATTACAAGATGAGGGTTTAAGTGAAAAATAATTTGCAAAGATAACCCAAATTAAAGAGGTACAAATTGGCTAAATACTCAGCAAGAAACAAACTTCAATTTCTTTATCCATAGCCAAAGCAGAGTATATTGTAGCAATGTTATGTTGCACCCAGGTTCTATGGATGGAGAAAAATCTCAAGGATATCCAAGTAAATTATGATCAATCAGTGCCAATTATGTATGATAACACCAATGCCATTAATATCTCTAAGAACCTTATTATGCACTCTAAAACAAAGCCCATAACCATCAAGTCATTTAGAGATTTTTTTTTTGATCAAATCATCAAATTAGAATATATTTCTTCACAAGAGAAATTTGAAGATATGTTTACCAAACCACTGCCTAGAGAGACTTTTCAGTACCTTAAACAAAGATTGGGATGCTTTCTCCTTAATTTTATCCGTAAAAGTAATGTATACATGAAATACACAAATCCATGTCATCTTAACAAAGTGAACCACATGAAAATAATGTTAATTATTACAGTTGATATACAAAAAATGGGGATAATTCCATTATTGGGACACATTATCACAACGGGTGAGAGTTATGTTGTCATCATAAGATGAAAAAAATAACCTAACCACAAGGGGAGCAGTATCCAAGAAATTATTTACCAAGGAATACTTATCCATGCATCCCTTCTCCAATGATGTCCAAGGGGGAGAAATAAGTAGAAATAAGGAGAAGAAGAGTTAAATAGAAGACGGGGAGAAGAGAAAACCAACAGATAGGGGGGAGTTCACATCCAAAGTACATAAGTGACTTGATTATGTCTGGTGGTGTTGTCATCAATGCCAAAGTGGGAGATTATTGAATAGTTATTGCCATGGATGTCAAAAGAAAATGGTGTCATTAATTAGAGCTATGATTTGATCATTGTAGCGGATTCCGACAAAGGGGCACTTGTCACAATGATTAATCTATATATATATATATATATATATATATATATATATATATATATATATATATATATATATATATATATATATATATATATATATATATATATATATATATATATATATATATAAATGTTAACATTGTATTATGCTAGCTTTGCAATTAAAGTTATTAGAAGATTCATGTTAGATGAATTTGGATAAAATTACTTCTACAAGGATAAAGTACTCGATCTTGTAAGTGATGATGGTACTAAAAAGCCATATGATGTTAAATTTACAGGATCAAGGTTCCTCATACTTAGTGCACAAACATTGGATTTGGAATAAAACGAGGTATATATATATATATATATATATATATATATATATATATATATATATATATATATATATATATATATATATATATATATTATTTTTTATTTTATTTTATTTATTTATTTTTATTTATTATTTTTCTTTCTGAAACTCATAAACACGTGAGGTGGATATGTTTCTATAATTCAACATATTATATTGAATTAGATAGACATGGATGACAATATATTTATGTTAATTTTGGAAACAAAACACTAGCTAGAGTTTCATTTCATCTCTTTATTCATGATTTAGGTTTTCAACTGCCTTGTGAACCTAATTAAGTCATTGGCCTCTTTCCAAATTTGTGGTGTCATAGCATGACAACATGTATTCCATAATGATCTTAAAATAAATACAAATGTTTTCAACAAAGAGAAGCTAGGGTATTATCTATTGAAAGGGGCTTAATCATGGAAACATCATGCATAACATCGTAAAGTAGAAAGGATTCCTTTTTATCCCATGATATAGGACCTACTTTGACATTGGTACAATGAAAATGGCAACAAAATTGTAGGAAATACTTGAAAAAAATGAAGAGTGGTTTCACTTGGATGAGAAAAAGAAACAATATGTGAATCCTGATTTGGACCTAGTCTTAGTTTTGCTTAGCATTGGGGGTTTGATATTTGTAGTTGTGAATGAAATTTACCATAAATAGTGAGTTTGGGTTTGTCTTTTTGCTACTGATCATGAATTTCGAATAAAGCTTTGGTACCTTTATGATTCTAGCACTGGAAAAACTATGTACTTTGATTAAAAAACAACAGTTGAAGCCCCAAAAGACATATTTGGAATTATGCTTTTGACATTCTGAACCATGATTTGATTATTTAGAAGAAATTTTTTTACTACCTCCATGGCATGATAAGAAAGATGTTATGTAGGGGATATCAAGATGGCACTAATCTATTTGGTTTTGGCTATGAATTTCTACAAAATAATACACGTCAAGAAACAATGGATAATTTAAGAGAAAAGTAATAACTCATACATAAATCCTCAAGAGGAAAGAAAGTAAACATCATAAACCATTTAATGGGAGGTCTTATAATCAAATATTTTCTCTCACTCTACAATGAAGTATTTGATAAGTACATGAACCGATGGATAGCCATAGCTACACCATTTGAAGGTGCTTCTAGATTTATAATGGACATTATTTTGAATGGAGTTGCATTTATAGTATGGAAACAAGATATTTTAATTTCTTAGTGAAGCAAGCATCAAATTATGGTGGAATGGCTTTGAATTCAAGTGGTCTTCACCTCGTCTTCTAGAAATATGGTGAAAAAAAGGAATAAAATATTTGGAATATCATCAATTCGACTTGAGGGATATAGTCCACTCAACTATGTTAATGTCATGAAGGATGCTATTATTAATAATACTATAATCTATTATGGTGTGACGCTACCATTATCATTTAATTGTGAAATATTGAATGGGACAATGAAACTCAAAAAATCATTTCCTTGGCAAAGATCCACCCATCTATAAAATTTTATAATATATATGGCACTTCCATTGAGACACCATATGGTGCAAGTTGTAGAAGCAGGGAAATACCTATATATGACATGGAGGAAGCGTTACAATCATAGGTTGTATACACGCGTGGAAGGTGATGGAACTGTCCCCTTGGAATTAGCTATGGAAGATGGGCTTGTGTTCAAGTAAAGAATAAGCCTGCCTAGAGATCACTAAGGATAGGTATGTGATGAGTGTGTTTTTTATATACTTAAATATTGGATGAAGGTTGAAGACCCGAATCCTTTCTATGATATTGTTAATGACTATGTTATTTTTCCCATTAAGGTAAATATGGGGAAACATAAGAGGGTTTCCAATCTATACCAACCACAAAAAATTAGGAAATCCTATGAGAAAATATTAATGATTGTTATGAAACAAGTAGAAATGATTTTGTGACTATCATATAAGAGGGCAATGCAAGGAGCTATAGTCAAGAAACAATATCATGGGTCAATATAAAACCATGGGCACCAAACCATTATAAAGGTTGGACGAGAGAAAAAAAAATACATGGCCAAACAAATTGAGGAGGTAGATAATTAGTGTGAGTGCTTAAGGATATTTGTTTTTGAAGAGTGTTGTTTGGAGAGTATAAGGATAACATAGAGCTATATCATAATAGAGAGATTAATATGAAAAAATACCTATGATATATAGAAACCAGTTAAGTTTGAAGATATGAAGAACAATGAAGGTGATGGAAGAGGAGTTGATTGGATCAACAACAAATTAACTACAACTTAGATGTTTGAAAGGCGGTTGGGGTATCCTACAAGTGGGTACCTACAAAACTTTGAAAGGGGGTTGGTGTCTTCCTTAGGTTGGTTCCTACAAATTTGAAAGGTTACTAGTGTCTCCTGCAAGTTGGCACTTAAATGATTGTAATAGTAGTTTGGTGCCTACATCCATTAATAAAGACAAATAAGTTTCATGGTTTTCTCCTGGATAGGTTTCAACCACATAAAATACTATGTTTTGTGTTAAAACTTGATGTTGTATGGTATTTGTATGCTTAATATTGTGTGAATGGTTTAATTTCTTGAGAATGAGTGTGTTAAATAACAAAATGATTGAAAAATAAGTATTCACCCTCCTCTCGGTATTCAAAATTCCTTGTTACATTATTATTCTTAACATAAAAATTTTCAATCTGTAACTTTTTCTCATCCTTATCATAGTGTGAGTTGTTCATATTTAATGATTTTTCATCACCATCTTCTGACTTTCTGCCAAATTTAGTACTACCTAGTTAGGGGTTGTAGCACTATCCACCTTCATATGATGGGGTCCCTTTGACTGATGAGATTTTCATGATGTAAAAAAATGAGAATTTTCCAAATCGACATGAGAGGGAGGTTCCTCACCATCATTTCATCTAGAACATTATTCATTACTCTCTCTTTAGATTGTAGTTGTATCTTGTATTTTGTACGTAGTGGAGGAAATCCAATGAGCTGGTTGTGTAGACAAAGATTATACATTTGTCATATTCACATTTCTTTGTCTAGTTTTGCTACAATATCCTAAATTGGTACTAACTTGTGTAACTAGATAATCATTTTTCATTATATTTTCCTTCTCTTTTCCTCTTAATTTTTCTTCTTCATTTTCTCTAATTCCTTCCAGGATTCTAGTGAAAATAAGTGTCATACATTATTAATGATAAATGATGAGAAAATAACCCTTCAAGGTCAATGTCTTTGAAGAATTTAGATTCTTTCAATTCAAGGCCTTTAGTGTATCATATATCTTAGCTAAGTGTGAATATTTATTCAAAACAACTTCTACTATCTCGAATGGTAATGAATCAATATTATCTTCTTCTCCCTATCAAATAAAATTGAATAGAAACAATATTTTCTACATACCTCTATAGCAAAATATGTCACAAATAAGCATAGGGATCCTTGATACCTATGAAGTTGATATATGTATAACTTTATTCTTGCACATATACCCCATTTCCCTACAATTTTTTTTTTTTCTTGTTGAGTCAATATTTGTAGTTTGATTGAATTTAATATATTTTTAAATTCCTTGATGAAAATATCTTGGATGAGGTAAAAGTGAACATGTGTTTTATGCCTCCATAAAATGGGATACCAAATTGCACTGCATCAGTGTCAAGGTTCACATTACTATTCAAAGGTAGGTCATTGAACAAATTATAATAAATTGTTGCTAGTACGAGATAAGTTGTCATAAAGAATCTTTGTGTTTTCAAATAATTAGCCAATAGAAAGGAAATTCCCTTAGAAATTTCCTCTTTCCAAAAAGAAAAATATAGAATATATAAAAATGACCTAGGTATATGGGACATTGGATCTTGTCCCATTGAATGCATGAATAACAAGAAGAAATATCTATAAGGATTTTTTAACACCAAGATATCAATGGATGGAAGGTTTTTTGGAAGTTCACTAATTGGACCATGAATTCCTTGAGAATATTCACGCCTCCACCTTGAGAGTAGAGGAAAGAATTTTCTTTAGGCAACTTAAGTTTCCTATTTGGATATGGTAACCTTAAAATTCTCTTGAAATATTTTGGAGTCAAAAGTACTAGGTTATTTCCTTGAAGAGAAACTCTAACAATTTTGGTCTTACAATCCATGTGTCGAGCACCACAAGAGATGAGTTCTCTGAAATCGAAGACCTTAAGAACACATCTAGCATAAGCAAGACCGTTGGTCTATATTTTATTGATGAACTTTTGCTTAGGTGTCAAATTCAAATGCAACTAGTTTGCATTTGACCAATGGAAGTTTTATTTGGTTGAGCGAGTGAATTAGTATCCACATAAAAGAAATCACTCTTCCATTTATTCACCAAATTGATTTATTCCTTGAAGGAAATTTAGTATATGTGACATGTCAAGTGTTGTGTTATGGATATCTTAGCTATTTAAAAGATTCGTTCATGAATAGTATTTACAAAGGCATCCCTTCATCACGTACTACCTTCATTGAGACGTGAAAATCATAAATTGGGAGTTAATTGTCAAGGGAACATCCTTTATGGAAATATGAATATTTGATTCACATAATGCCATATAAACACCTTTTACCTTAATGATAAAAATTTCTTAAATGAGATTTGAATTAGCATAAAAGGAGAAAAATGGGTATTTTCACGAATTTTACTAAGTATGTCTTATGAGGGAAGAAACCAATTTTATAAGAATAAGTGATATCATAGTGTGGAGAAGCGGGAGAGTGGAGGGATATGAAGTGTGGAGATTTAAGTGTGCAAATGAATGGTTGCGCAGAGAAAAGTGGGTGGCATATATTCTACACACAAATGAAATTGGTTTAGTGTAAGAGTGTTGTGGGGCATAAAGTGAGCAGATTCTAAGGTTCTTGTTCAAGGTGAAAGGTTATGTGCAAGGTTTGAAAATCCGACTAAGTATGACATGTTGAAAGGGAAAAGGGAAATATGGATGTTTTGGAGGACTAATGAAGAATTATGATGAATTAGTCTTAGTTAAGGTAATACAATAAAATAAGTCAACAAGAGTCATCTACCGAGAAATCAATTTGGTAGTCCTAAGAGCCAACTGATGTCGTTGGGGCCAGAACAACACAAGTTCTTTGCTAACCAAAAATATAGAATAATAAGGAGCTTGTCATACTTCTCCATTCTATCTAAACGAGCTCTAATTTATAGCCATTCAACATCCTCCTGCCTTGAGAATGCATGGGTGATGAAGGAATTTGTATGCCAATATAATTCGAACATTCTAAAAAACTTTGTTCCCTGAATGCAAATAAAAATTACAGTTGGGCTGAAATTCTCCATTTAAGTTTCATATCCTCGGAGTAGAGAAAATCCATTTCCTTCTAGACCTTAGCTTCCAAAATCCTTTGGTGTTTAGGACAAGATGGCGAGACTTCGTTATAGGAGTAGGTGATGTCAAGAGCAACATATTTGGCATGTGTATGATGCAATGGTGGCTTGAGCAAGGTGTGCCCATTGGATTATAGAGAGGTATGATGTAGAAAACACTACCGTGACAAGGGAAGGGGTGAGTCAATAGAGTAGAGAACACAATAATTTGAGGATGAAGCAATAGAGTGATAGATAGGAGTAGAAAATCAAAATCATAAACCTAGCGAGCCATGACCCTTGGAGCAAAATCGATATCCCATAGAGCTCACATATTGCCATAATAACTATTTCTTTCTCTAAGCATCATTGCCACTATTATGGGATGCATAATGCTAGGGACAATATGTTGTTGAAGTTGGGAGTCTAATGTAGGTTCAAGTATACTTATTAAATCACGTGGGATGATCTGCATAGAGAGAAGTTAAAGGATTGTATATGACAGAGGATGGAGAGCAAATCGTCCTTCCCTGATAAGAGCAATATATTCCTTTGATCACTTGATCCAAGAGAGTAAATAGTATTATCTTGTTATAATAAACATTATATATTTTTTTGAGATACTATGTAAAAAAATTAAATGTTATACATTATTATTATTATGGTAATATTATATAACAATATATAAATATAAAATGATTTTTTTTTTTTTACTTTTGTCTTCTATTATTATATTAATATTACAAATTAAAATTATTAATATAAAATTATTTGACATAAATAAATATATTTGGACCATAATTATAATTCAATAGTGTTGGTAAAATGAAAAATGTAACTAAAATTTGAAAATGGATGTTAAAGTCTTTACATCAATAACATAAAATGTTGTGCTTAAGGACCACTTTGTCATTTTAAGAGAATATTTCATAGTGATGGGCTATCTCAAATGAAAGACATGTTTAACTACTCTTCATTTCTTATGGCTTAAAACTTGGCTTAACATTTGTTACATAGTGTTAGGATTGATAATCATATTTTACAAGATGTTATGTTTTATTTTATTTTTCATATAATGCGAACCCAATTGGTTCATATGATCATGATGGCTGACCTGAATTAAATTCAATATAATCGCTAATAGGAATTATTTCAAATGGTCATGATTGTTGTTGCTTGTTTTTGTTGTTTTTTCTTAAGATTAAAGATATTGCGTATTTATAAAAATTAAAATTTAGTAAAAGAATATCCGTGCTCAACCGAACTGCAAATAACAAAAGTTATATTTATATGATTTTTTATTTTTTCCTTTCATATAAATTCACCAGTTTTATATAAAACCATATTTATACAAATATATATAATAGTGTTTCAATTATTTTTTTAATTAATTTTACTTTAATACCTACTTATTTATTATTTTTTAATTTACATATTACCTTTTCTTGGATTAGATGGAAAGTATCCATTGTCTTTTTGGGTTTAGGAACGTATCCAATAATGTATTTTAGTAGTTAAAATAATATTATGTTATCGGAGTTGTAAAAGCTGGATGATAAGGGAATGGATATTTAATTGCTGCATTGATTTACATGTATATCTAAATAATTGTCCAGAAAATTATATATATGATAATGTTAGTTGCTGCATTGATTTACCTGTATATTTAAATAATTTTCATATATATAGTAATGTAGATTTAAAGAAGAAAATAACAGAAGTTTTAGAAAATTATATCATAGTTTTATTACGAGGGAGATATAAGCATTTTATAAGCAATAAGTAGTTTTTTTATTAATTTAGTTATAAATATATTGTATAAAAATTAAATATGTTATTTGATAAAGTAGATGCATTGGATGTTTGTTTTTTTGCTAGTTTGAGATGATGTTTTCTTTTCTAGTCTTAGACGTTGCCAAGGAAAGAGTGCTCTTTTTCTTGGTTGCTCATTGAATTGGATGTTTCTAATTTGTGTTTTTTTGTTGGTTGCCCACTTCTTCCTTGTTTAGAGTGGGAAGTGTCCCTATTTCCTCCACCAAATAGGAAAAATTGTGCTTCAATGTTTTTGCTCTCATCCATTTTACCTAAACTGGCGTGTGTCTTTTCCCATCGATAAAATATGATAAGTACAGTTGCTTATGTGTAATCCTTTTCAGTCCTAGGGCACCGTTGTAGACATGAGATACTAAACAAACTATGGATAAACCATTTTCTCCCAATGTGCCATTCAAAATGTCCAACTCTCTTAATTTTTGCTTTTTGAAAACAATATTGAGACTTATTCACAGTTAATTCTTCTAGTATCAAAATGTCCAACTCTCTTAATTGTTGCTTCTTGAAAACAATATTGAGACTTATTCACAGTTAATTCTTCTAGTATCTCTTGTGCCTAGAGTAAGTGAGCATCTATTATAGTTGCAGGGGATTTGGCCTCCACAAGGATGTGCAGAGGCTCATGGAGATGTTCATACCTTGGATTGTCTTTCATCTTGACCTTTCAAGATTGTGAAATTACTTTTGAAGGGTCTTTAATTGAACCCTGTCCTTTGAGTAGAAATTAACATTTAGTAGCACATTCAATTCGTTGAGCCGAGAGGGTCATTCTACAACTTAGTATGAGGAGGATGTGTAAGTTTGTCCATCCATCCATCTTTGCCCCTTTAAAACAAAAATACAATTTTACAGCCAAGTATGAGGAAAATTTGTAAGTTTGTGCGTCGGTCTGTGCCCCTTTAAAATAAAAATAAAATTCTACAACCAAGTATTTGTTCTTGCGATTATGCTCTAAATAGAAAAACAATGTTGACTATAATAATAAAAAAAATGAATATGTTGTAAAGTAATTAGAAGTTCTAAGACCCAGTGCAAGGAAGTTTTTACCCTTTAGCTGATGTCACAAGGTCTCTCTCTCTTCTCCAAAGGATTGAAGTTGTTGGGTGGCCAACAACTGAATCCTCACTCAAGTGTTGATCTAGATTACACATTTCTGGCTTGCTCATGAGCAATTTTCCAGCATAACAATGTGTTCTCATTTTTTTCATCTCATGGTGGCAATTTATAGGAAAATTCAAATCCACCTTCCCTCTCTTGGTACATTTTTGGATGGTGACCCAAGAGAGAGGGTTGATTCCTTTGTGTGCTCACTTGAGGTCCCAAGGTGGCTTAGGCAGTTTTCCTTGGGCGGCCTCAAGTGGAGGATCATTTCTTGAAGTGTGTCAAGTGGTCCCGGAAAGTGACTTTCGCCACTTCCAGGACCGTACGAATTTTTGAAGAAAAGTCGCACAAACCAGCGCGCCTATAGAATTAAAATGCGTGCAAGGTGCATTTTCATGTGTCTCTAGTGCGAAATTCGATTTTTTCCTCTTAACCTTAGATATTTGTAAAAAAATTCAGATCCTGTAATGTTTCTTAGCCCTATAAATCCTTCTCCCTGACATTTAATAATGTTATAATTGCTTGTCCGATTTTCCAGTGATAAAATTTACCAAGCACATAACTTCCATTATATTCAAAATAAATTGAAATAAATTCACATCATACCTCATTGGTAGCTCGTCAATAAGGTACACTTGCAATCCTATTCACTTCCTGTCACAACAAGTCAAAATAGTTGTTTGATCAATCATCATGTATAAAAATATCACATATGGTTAGCCCAAAACACAACCATGATAAATTAAAATCATGAATCACATGAAATCACCATAACCCATAATCATAAATCACATGTAACCATCATAAGTTAGAATCATAGATCACATACATAATAAAACTTAAATAAAATGTTGATACATATCCTTTGTCAGTCCTTACTTCTACCCTTGTTATTTTTGTACACACACCAGATCGGTTGCCATACCCGGCAAGCACTCAGTGCCCTTTCTTCTCTTCACTCAAGTACACATTTTACACACAGTGTACAACACGCACATCCACACAAGGCATGCAACACCACACAATACATGCATCCACACCGGCATACAACATAACACAATACATAAACCTACATCTGGTGTACAACACAACACAATACATACACATACATCCGGTTTATAACAAAATAGATATACCCACACCTGGTGTACAACACACCACATACACCTACACCCGGTGTACAACAAAAAAAAAATACATATGTCATGATGCCACAACTTCACAATGCACATACATAGCATCGTATGCCTGCAATACAACATGTACGACATGCAAACAATATCACACATATACCAGTACCATATACACAACATGTACACAGCACTACCTACACAACGTATGCACAACATCACATGTACACATAACCACCTACACAATGTGTACACAATGCCAAATTTACACCACACCACCTGTACAATGAGTACACAATACCATATGTACACAACACCACATTCACGACATGTACACAATGCCACATGTACACAACCCCACATGCACACATCACCACATGTACAGTCATGCACACAACACCATATGTACATAGCACTACATATACAACATGTACATAACACCATACATATACAACACCACATGTTCAACATGCGCACAATACGATATGTACACAACACCACATATCCAACATGTACATAGCACCATCTACACCTAGCATTGCACATGCAATATACACACAGTGCCATATATACAACAGACATACAACATCATATGTACCCAATAATACATATGTTACATGTACACATCATCATATGTACAATCACTAAATATAAAACATGTGCAACATATACACAACAATAGTACTGCACATACATAGACCACACATAGAATCCATAAAGAAACCTTGCTTTTAGTGTCTTTCCATTATCCATACTTATCCTAGCATGCAACAGATCACACTACTTTCATTTCGTTGATGTACCCCTCAACATCATCTGCCCATAACATAAACATAGGCATAGTACAAGCATATAACATTAAATCATATCCACATGATACTAACCTTGTAGATATGTCAAGGCTACTCTTCCCACTTGATTCCCCATAATACCAGGAATCTCTTCATGCCATTCACCTGCATAAGGAATCATTCCTCCACAACAATGATCATTGAAACACTGTCATACAGTGACATAGATACATACATATATATGATCATTAACATAAAACAATCATGATCCTGTCAGAAAATGGAATACATACACACATATATTCATATAAACATTAGCATTAAACAAATCCATGACGACCCTGTCAGACACGACATACATACATACATACATACATGTATACATATATAAATATCAACATAATCATGATCACAACACAATTACCATATATCATGAGGTAAAGGTTAGGAGAACGCCCTTTTATCTATGCACATTGTGCACAAAATTGAGAACAATCATTCCCAACATAGCCAAGGTATCTAACGCCTCAATCCATTTACTTTACTTTTTCGTTTACCTTTCTCATGTTTGCAGTGCCATCGTCCATTCACCACGATGGACCCAACCAATCCAACCGACTATCATATTCTTACCTTCTGTTGAGCTTACTCATGCACCGAGCTTCACCTGTGTCTTTCATTACCTATTAGGTACTGCACAGATCTCCCCGAGCTCCATTAACCTTCCTATTTCCCCAACCAATTCCCAAGACTCTCAAATATAAAAGGAAATTACAAGAAACAACAAGAAGAAAACCATGAAAACCAATAACAATATGACACCACAACCAAAGTGGCATAGATATGCACCAGACATAAAAAAAATCGCAAATCAAGCTCAACAACTCACAAAAGACCAAAAGCACAAGAATAACAACATACATCATGACTTAATATCCATGGTTCCCAATGCTTCTAATGGAAATCTTAGTTGGAGCCTTCTTCAATATTTCATGGAAATCTCTTGCTATGTAATTCCTTGCATCATAATCCCATAAACACATAACTGTTAGTGTATAATAAATATAAAAGCATACCAGTTGTCTTACCTTGTTGTGCCAAACACGTTGACCTGTAACTAGACACACGTGTCATCCATATGTACCAAACATCAAGACAACATATCTATAAATTCGAAATCAACTTTTACCAAGACTAACAACCATGTCATAATCAACAATCAACTCACATTCATCAGTCATAATACATAATGCTACAAGTATCATCTACTTACGCTCAAGTATATATCGACTATCTTAGCACATATGTGTTAACACAACCATCTTAAAACATGATCATTCCTTCATGCAATATTACAGACACATATACTCATATCATGAAATTAATCAAGCATTCAAAGAACTTGCAAACATACCATGTTAAATATATCAACTAGATGACATAATCAAACACTCAAAATAGTCAAGCACCAAGTATACGACATAAGAAAACTCATACCTCAATGTATCTCAAGGGAGGATATCTTGTATGCAAAATCAATCTAGATTAGCATGACATAACTTCACAACATATCAAATCAATCATAAATAAGGTCACGATATCCATTACAGTAACTAGCTAACAAGTTCACATCATAAACTCATAATTATCATTCATGCATAACAACCACATCTACACAGTCAGTCTAGACATAATACAACACACTATCATAATTAGGTCGACTCCTGCTTGAATGTCATAACCCTAACCATCTGCATGGGCCAATCAAAATTAGAATAATACATATAACATCAATATGTTAATGAAATAACCCTAATCCTAAAGTTTATAGCATGTAATAACAACAATTTATATACCATGCTCATCAAAAAATTGTAACCTAATAATCAATCTCACTATAATGTAACAACAACAAGTTAACCCATAACATGTTCATCAAAAACATACAAGTTATCTAACATAAAACAACAATAGCAATGCATACCACCACAAGATGTTATCATTCACGACTATCTGACACATGTACATATAACCACACTAATCAAATAGCATCTATAATGTATGTAACTATAACATCAATAGAATAAAAGGAATACTCATAACCATAGTGCATATAACAATCCTTAATATACATACCTACATTCCCAACATCCAAACCTATATGATGACATGCTCTTGCCTCGAGGTCCAATGCTACAAATTCACTTTGATGGTCTGCATCTCCTACTCTATATTAGCCAACACATTAGCATCATATCATACCAATATCATCATGATGACCTAATTACATACAATAACCTTATGCACAATAACCATCACCAAAGAAATTCAAACTTGATCATATGCACCCACTTGACATGTATAACCAATCATGAACGACCAATGCATGTTCAACATATGACATCACACAAGCAAGCGTACATGGATAACATCGAACCATGACCAATATGTAACCCTAACATAAGCAAGCAATGCGTGTACAATATGTAACAATATGTAAGCAAGTGTGCACGAACAATAGAAAAGCATGAGCAACACATAACCAGTCATAACAACATGTTGACAAAAACACCATCAACACTTCCATGGTGACACCACTGCCACCATGGCAAACGCAAAACGAATGCAACAATCACATATAGGCCACAAGCATACTAAAAACATATGAAATCAACATAAATGCATGACCAACACACTGTCCATCTAGTCTGAGGGTTGAACCACGCTCTGATACCACTCTGTGGTATTCGTTATCACACAAAGAGAACAAGAACTAGACATCACTCAAATAGAATGGAAACCAGACACCACCCAAGGAGAGCGCAACCACGCTCTTATACCACTCTGGAACACCATCTTCCCACATCTACCCAAGTAACCAACCAACCAGGGTAAACATGTGACAAGAGGCTACTAATACAAGATTCAACCTCCTAGATGACCTTGAGGAAGTGGAACTGATGGAAACATGGAAAACAAACCTTACACAACATCAGCAACATCCCCAGGAGGTATCCCAACCCTTCAGGCCTCTTACCTCTGGGTTATACTGACTCTTTGACCATTTTGAGCCTTAACTGCAGGCATAAAACAACAAGGTAGCGATTGGGAGGCTATAGTCAGAGGCACAACACAACACGCATGTGGTCAGGACCCCAATTACTTAGTTTTGTGCCTGCAAATCTGGGATTTGAGCCACCTTTTTAGGCCCAGAGCCTAGGTCACTGCCCAAAACTTCATGAAAACTTAGGGGGTGATAAATAACAATAGGACAATGATATAGAAGAAATCACATCAACAAGAACTCATCTGGAGCCCTCCTAGCCATGACAAACATTTTTCCAAACATGTCACAAACATTGAATCTATAGGTGTAAACAACATATTTAAACATAGGGATCTCATACTTATCTAAGAATCGCTAAGAAGCATTTATCCTTTACATAAGTTGCAATACAATCTATTTGACCACAGATACATTGTGAATTCATTTACATGTAAAAAGATAGAGATATCCATACATCATCACTGATAAAATACATGCTTATAAACAACATAATAACAACATGAATACCATGGACGCAACAACAATAGAATCCAAATAATAACCAGTGAAACTATACATCAAATGATAAAGGATTGAGCTTCTCATTAATGAGTGTAAAAAACAATTGGAGATGGGACTTCCACATTCCACCCGACCATAGATTGGCTAAGCCAAATCTCTTTTCAGCCAATCATCCCCATGCCATATTCCAAGCATGAATGGGGGATTCAAACCGAAAGAACCAACGAGGGCATCCTGAGTCTAAATCACCTCACCCTCATCAAATAGAAATCAATCTTTACCATGATCCACACCCAATCACTAGGCCAACACAAGCATGGATATCATCGAATTCTATATGCCTAAACCATGAGGAATTTTCATGTCTCCTAGTCTCTCAAGATTTATCGCAACCCACGGTCCGAATCAGGGGTCACTAGGCCCTAAACCGAGACATACTCTCCAATATTGGCCATATACCACCAACTTGGGATTCCTAGGCCTGAATGGAGAGCAAACCACCTATCAGGATTTATTGCAATCCAAACCCTTATCACTAGGTCCTAAAATGAGGCAACACATGAACCGGCTCCATAATCATTCAGAGATCCACCTCACTCAACTTCAAATCCATCCGGAAATCAAACTAAACTAAACATGAGAACTCCACAACACCATGGTTATCTGGAAATGGAAAGGCTAGGCTGAATACACTGTCACACCTAGAAAAAACCCATGCCAAGACAACAAAGAATCACATGCAATACCATGTATGCCAAATCTAGCAAGGAAATCCTACTTGCAAATCAATACCTGCAAAGAATCATGTTGTAGTTGCTTGATTCGTTCTCCTCCTTTCTTGCTTCCTCGTTCTTATTTCTTTCTTGTAATATTCCTAAATTAGCTTGTAGCTAATTGGAATATTAAAGTTTTTCTTTTTCACTTAGATAGGTGAATAAGTGGGCAGAGAGACCCATAAATCTATTTATAAAGAATAAAACCACTTCTTATGTGAATATGGATCATCATTTCAGCTTAATAAAGCACCCTAAGGTGTGAACAGGGGCTAGAGCATGTGGATTAGGAAAATGTTGACCAAATTAACAGTGTTGTTATGGAGCTAGTGAAGGTTTAATGAAGGACAACGCAGTCATTTAGGAGGAGTGTATGCATGAAAGTAGCTCCTTTAATGAGTGGGACCCAGGGTGAGGAAGCTCACCAAGCATAAAAGGAAGAGGATGGAAGAATTAGAGGACATGGATTTGTATTATTGATTTTGATCTTTTTGATCTGGATTTGTCATGTGACATTTATGTGCATGCTTTTGTTGTTTAGCAGGGTCTGTAGTGTTGTTTAGCACAAGGGTGTTTCTGAGCGGAAATCTCACCCTCATCCTCGAGGGACTTAGATTGCCTACTCATGAGAGGTTACCTTGAGCTGCATTAGCACTATCTAGCATTTGGCAAAGCTTCAGTTTCATATACAACGTTGTCTATTCCAGATCTGTGTTGTGTTGCAGGGTTGCAACAGTGGAGGAGAGAGATCTCCAAGTTCTGAGCTAGTTTTCCATTGGAGGGATCATCCTTTCATCCGGGAGACTTGTGAGGAAGTTCTCAGGGTTTCATTTCATTATTTGGTAGGGGGCCAAGTATCTATCATCATCTACAGTACAATTTCCCTCAAGGACTGCGTTATTTTAGAGAGTAGCCGCAGCAGTGGGTTTATTTCCCTAGTTGGAGGAGTTATGTTTCCTATGTAGGGATTAGCCCTTCATTTAGGAGATTTATCAGAGGAAGTTCAGCCATTTCATATATCATATTAGCCACGTCCTATCAGTGATTCACTTGCAATGATTATTCAGCCCTAGGGCCATATTTGCTATATTTTGTATAGTGTGTATTTCCGGAAACCTTTTCTGGGTTGTCCTGGAAATCTATTTTGGAGCATAGATCTATACTCCTTGTACTTAGAATTGTATCAGCAGCAATATATATTTCTATCTTTCAACTGTTATTCTCTCATAGAAAACGCAGTTATAACATTCTGACATTTTATTGTATTAGCAGCATTTCAGATTTAGGTGTATACTTTCATGGGAGGCTTTTTTGCCCAACTTGAGTGATCTTTTCCTCAAGACTTTGTACCTAATTTTCCATTATAATCATAATGGAATGGATCTATGGTTGTCTCATACTTTTATCTATTGGTATTTCTGCATAATTTCTAATTTTATGTACTATATTGTTGCTTTCCCAATTTTGGGATATTACATTTCTTGGTCCGATACCAAAATGTTCCAAGAAACTCTAAGTCCGAGAGAGAGAGAGAATATAGAACGAGAGACATAAGTGTGAGCAAAAATCTTGCCAACTGATCCTCATAAGCCTTTTTATCAATGAGGCCTCTCTTTTCTTCATTTTCCATTATTTTCCTTCATTTTCCTCCTCACATGCAACTTGTGAACTTTAATATCCATTTTCTCCTAATTTCCATTATTTTCATAAATAAATGTGCCAAATATGCCATTTTTCCTTTCCAAAGCCTTTTTCGTTGCCTTTTCTATTTTCCTTTAGCCATAATAACTGAAATGAACGCCCACTAGGATGTTTTTCCCACCATTCAGCTTGGAATAAGTGTCCCATCAACCATGGTTATTATTTTAACTTTTATTACATGGAATTTTCACCAGGGTTGTTACAAATATGTGTTGAATAGATTCATTATTGTTTTTACATAAAGAGAACCAGTTTGGTATGCTCATAAACCTTTTTTTTCCAATATGTCCAAGGTAGGCACCTTTTTTTCCATTAGGCACCACATAAAAAAATCCGCTTTTGTTGGGCACTTTGCACGCCAAACTGATTTTCACCACCAATTCTAGTCAAGTGCTAATATTTCCACCAGAAGAAATATGTAATCCAACTTAGGGGTGTAAAACCCATGGGGGGAGATACTCCAAATGATCTCATCATCTCTATATATTAATATTATATTCCCATCAAGGATGGCCTGTGAATAAGCCTGCCATGAACCTCGGTAGACTTCCTGAAGGCCCAGATCCTTGACCGTTAGCCAAACTTGACTCCAAAACATGGAGGTAGTAGGATTGGCAACTTGTGAGATCTTGGTGTAACCTTTGTCTCTTGGTTTTGGTTGCTTCCAAGCCAAGGATCCATCCCAATTGAAAGTCTATTTCCCCTACTGATTCTCTAGGCCATCCCACTACCAATGGTGTCAAATGAATAAAGCATTTCCCTCCAAATGATATATGTGTTTGTTTTTCCCTCATCAACCCTTCGAACCCATCCTTTAAGAGAGTTGGGGGGAAGATATTTATGAGTGACAACCAACGGCCATAGGTTGTTTGTTGAAACCAATCAACATCCACATTTGGCCGCCAAGGCTTTTGAAAATAGATGAATTTGTTTTAGGCCCCATCCCCCAACCCTTTTGGAAAGTAATGATATTACAATTTGATTACATGTTTGAATATATATTTTAGGTATACAAATATTAGGAACATATTTTTGTGTTCAAAATGATAACTTTAAACAAAATTTAACAAGATAAATCTTAAAAGTAAATTGCATTTTTTTGTGATTACTATCATCATTATTGATATAAATCAAAATAGTAATATAAAGTTTAATATAAATAATTTACAATTAACTTAAGTAAATGTTCTTTTTCTTTATCTTTATCATTATTATTATTAATATAAATTAAAATTGATTGTCAATTGGACTTATCTTAGGTAGTTGGATACAACAATGATAATCTTCCCAGGTAGGTTCAAATCTTTGTTAGTGACATAATGAGTAATTATGCCATAATTGATCTATTAAATACGATGTAATTTGAAAATATTATTTGTCTAACAAACTCCATTTATCCTTGACCTAAAAAACTATTTTAACTCTTAAAAAAAATAATTACAAAATAATTACAAATTAAATAAAAAATAATAATAACTAAATATTATTATAAATATAATGATGATAAAATTAATAACCCAAAAATATCTTAAATATATAAAATTTTTGAATGAGGATGGATACCAATTAACCATATATATCTTCGTTAAAAAAAAAAAAAAACAAACCAAACAAAGCAATTAAATTTTAAAACCCACCACTTGTGATGAATAAAATCAATAAGTGGGTCATTGAGTTTCACAACATAGATTCATCAAAAAGAAAAGTAATATGTAATTCAGATAGTAGTGGTTGATTTGGTCTACATATGTTGATATTCAAAATCCTTTTTTATTTTAGCCTTTTTCATATAAAGTTTTATGTTTGTCAAATATACTTTGCATTGTTACCTCACTCTGGGAAAGATATTTAAAACAACTTATTTTATGTCATCATAATATTTATTAAAATTTATAAATAACCTTAAAATAATTAATAAATCACATTTAAATACATTTACTGAATTTGAATTATACAAATATAATTTAAAATAAAAAGAAAACCATTTTTTTTAAATAGTGCACACACCAAAGTAGAAATATCTTTATAAATAATTAATAAATCACATTTAAATACATTTACTGAACTTAAATTATACACATATAATTTAAAATAAAAAGAAAACCATTTTTTTTAATTAATGCACACACCAAAGTAGAAAGATCTTTATAAATAACCTTAAAATAATTAATAAATCACTGTTAAATACATTCACTGAACTTAAATTATACAAATATAATTTAAAATAAAAAGAAAACCATCTTTTTTTTTTAAGTAGTACACACACCAAAGTTGAAAGATCTTTTGAAAATGTATTGGATTTATTGTACTTTTCTAAAGATATGATCTTCATCCTAATTGCATGGAGCCCAACTTTGATTGTTTCATTATCAAGATGTCTACTTTATAGTAAAGAGCTCTTATATGTGAAATGCAATATATAAGTTGCTCTTATACGTAAAGGAAGTGTGATTTAAAATAATTTAACAATGAACATGGACCCTAACTTTGATGGTGTCATTATCATATATCTACATCATATTAAAGACAAGATTATAAGATGCCATTATATGTGAAGGAATATTTTAAAATAATACTATAGTATGCCTTTTATATCAGGGAAGATTCCATTTATTGGTTTTGTCATCATCAAATCTATTGCAAGGTGCTCTTATCAGCTTGAAATTGCAGTTCTTGCTTTTTCTTTTGATTGGACTAAGAGGTGTGTGCTTATAACATATTTATATATGTATAATTTATTAGTTTTTTATATTATTTAAAATAAAAATATGCTTATGTATATTACATCTCCATCATACAGATGCTAAACATAATATATGGTATATACAAATGATTTTATTTTATTGATTTTAAAATTTATTGTGAGATAAAATATGTATGTAATTTTATTGTAGCTTTGATGGATGGTGATTAAAAAATTAGATAATAAATAGTAAATGGTATAAAATAATATAAAATGATGTATAAAGAAAAACATAAAAATATTGAACCTTATGTTATATCTAAAAATGAATTATTAATAATCGTTTTTGAGATTTCATTGATAGTGTCTAGAAATTTAGATAATAAATAGTAAATAATACAAAAGAAAGACATAAAAGTGATGTATATATATATATATAAAAGAGATGATTTTATATAGAAAAGGAATTATGTTAATAATATGAATATTTTTTTTTTTTAAAGTTATTATGTTGTTTTATTTTAGGAGTGATAAGTGGGGGGATTTTTTTAATTGTATTTTTGCTTGAGGTTTTAGTCTAGTTTCAAGTATTTAGGTAAAAGCATATTTTATTTTGTAAGACATTTTTCTAACTAATGAAATTAAGGTTAAAGTATTGCTAATCATTGGGATTCCTTGATGGTCATTAAAACAATGTTGGTAAACTTTGATTTGTTGGGCAATAAATTCACAATTTTAATAACTCAAGTGAAAAAGAAGGCAATTATATTCCTCAAAATCTCATAGTATCATGTAAATCAAGAAATGACATTGAAGAAGACCTCTAAGCTAAGAAATCCATTGAGCTTAGTTTGGGAGAATATATTAAAAATAGGGGGGCATTCATTGCATCATCCCCAAAGATTTGGCTTGGTAAGGCACATCAATCAACATTAATTCCTCACATGATCCAACACCTAATACATCAACTTCATTGCATTAGGATGGAAGTATGGAGGACCAGCCTTAGCCTCCACATCTTGTGAGATTTTAACTCAACTAGGATTATTGAATTCTTTGGTATGTTTCACTATCAACTTTGTAGGATAATGGAGAGTGTGTGGTTTCGAATTAGTTGCACATGTAGTTGGTAGTTGAAGGAAACCAACCTCCTAGTAAATGTTGTCTTTGCATCTGCATTTCCTATCAATTCTATTTATTTTATTTTGATATAGAAAGTTCTTCAATGGAATGTGGCAAATAATGTTGGTTCAATTCATGGTAAAAGTTATTTTAATTCACTACATGGGAAGGCTCATTTAAATTATGATTTCCATTTGTTTGATTTTTCTTATTTCTATGCTCTCTCCTGAGATTTCACTTCACAATATAAATTATGGGAAAAATATGGGACTTGCTATCTTTTTAGAATTCAAGCTTTAGAGGACAAGTAGGGTGATTGGGAATTTTTTGTTCTATTGATTAGAGAGGCCCTCTTTGGCTTCGAAATCTTTTACCCAGTTTAGATTGCAGGGAACTCATTCATGGAGAACATAGGCATCATGAAATTCAAGAGAATTTTGAGAAGAAATGAATAACGTATATAGTTCAATAGGAGTTCTTTTATCTCAGTGAATACCAAGGTGCATGAGTATGGGAATCATTGTGTCTCCTAGCATGCAATCTTCATGAGTTTATTGGTTCAACATAAATAGAAGAATGATATTTTAAAGAAGAATGAAATATGTTGTGGAGCTTGGCTTTCAACTTTCTCAGGTAATATTTATCCAGAGCCTAAAACAACAAGGTATATGTTAACTCCACTCAAGCTAAAATCAAGGAAGATGAAATGGTCCACCAATTGAAAGAATCAATGAATATTGAGTACCAGAACTCCCTTATTTAAAATGTTGGTAAGGAGAAAGCAGGTGATCATCATGCATTCCATTAGTTACTATGTTTTATGTGTCATTATGATTTTAGGTGCTTTTGTTAAACATACTACTTGCAGGAAAACTTGGAATGCTTATTATATAGTCTATTGCAAAAAAAAATGCAACATCAAGGAATTGCTCATTTTGGTTTGTGAAATTGTGGAATTGTCTCTTGTATATTTTTGTTGGCCCAGCTATAGCCTTTCGATACAATATAATATTTTATGTTTCAATTAATACATAAAAATTATGTTGTTCTGGATTCCATACTAATTGTTATGAGAGTGAGTTTCTAATTGCCAATTGATTTATGGATATAACTTTTCCTTGTTTTGTGAAAGAAAGAAATGACATTGCGGAAAAATGTTTCCAATATACCATCAACACTATGAATATAAATCACAAAAACATATATAATTATATGAAAAGTCGTTACAATCAACAATTTATTACACATTATTTCCTAAATTTATGAAGATATGGAAACAAAAAAAAAACATTAATGAGTCATTTTCCCATAACTTCAATAAATGTAGAAGAGTTGATAAAATATGGTTTAGAGATAACAGATAGTGCACTTGATGAAATGTCAATGCCTCTCTAGGCTAAAGAATGAAAAATTGTAAATGATAGCTTTATTATTATTATTATTTCTATTTAATTAAGGTTTTTTTTATTGGAAATGGTGTTCTATAAAACAAGACCTTGTATGGAATAATTATTGCAATGTGGAAAATAAGATAGAAAGTAAAAAAATATTTTGAAGAAAGTTAATAACAAAATAAAACTTTATAATGAAATTTTTTTATTTGTATTTTTTATATTTTTCTAATTTAATTTTACATTCAAAATAAAAGTTTTGTTCAATACAAAATAATTTCATATCTTCATTTCTTACTTTAATTTACACTTAAAGTAAAAACTACATTGGTCTTATGAACAAATATATATATGAAAATGTTAAACATAACCCTTATTCTCATGCATGGCAACCAACAAAGGCACACGAATCGGAAACATTTAACCTTTTGGAAACCAAGAAAAAACACACTCCTTCCTTGGTAATATCTAAGACTAAAAAAGAAGGAAACATCTCTAAGAAGGAAATATCTCAATATAAATACTTTCTCTAATAATGTATATGATGCTTATTCAATATATTTTGTAATTAAATTAACGAGAATGCTTTCATTGCTTATAAATTACTAATCTCTCCCTCATAATAAAATCTTGGTATTATTTTCCAGAACTTCTATGTTATTTTCTTCTTTGAATCTACATTGTTATGTATGTGATTTTATGGACAATTGTTTATATATTCATGTATATCAATTGGTATCAGGGTGTAAGACGTTGGAATACATCCATGTCTTTGAAGAATTTTTTTTGGGATTTGTGTTTTAACAATTGAACGACCTTCTCATTGCACCCTCCTTGCTTCAAATCCCCATCACACATTGTAGCTTGGGGTCATAGATTTCAATCCCTTTGGTGGATGAAAATCATGCCACCCCATCGAGAACCCTCGACCAAGGACTTACTAGTCCAGGATTTAGCCATGGTTCGTCAAGAGCTAATTATGTTGCAACAATTGAGGTGCCCTCCAGGGAAAATGTAGCTAGATACACACATTCAATTTCCTAAATTATTAGGAAAATGAATGGCGAGGTTGTTGATTCTTGGTTGTATGTTCTCTCCACTTATTTCAAAACATGTCCCGCGATGGAAGAGGACATAAAGCTTCACTCGCCAATATATATCTAGAGGGCATAGAATAAACATGGTGGGATACTCATCTCAAGAATATATCCTTGTTCATTGAGCTTAGAGAACTAGCAGAGGCCAGATCCACATGTATCACATGTTGGAATGACTTCTTCCTAGCCTTAAGAGAATGCTTCTATCCCCTAGGATATCTCCAAAATCTCCTTGCCAAATGGTTGAACCTTTAGCAACTACCAAATCAATTAGTGCAGTATTACATTGATGTATTTTGCAAGTTTTGCATTCAACCCATATATTTGATCTAGAATAAGTACTAATTATCAAATTTAATTATGGTTTGCTAATAGTTTTTTGTCAAGAAGTTGAGTTGTTTGATATTACTTCCTTGGATAAGGCCTTTATTCATTCCTTAGCTATGGAATGTAAAGTGGTTTCTTGAATCCAATATCCTCAAAACATAAATGGTACATATTTTGGTGGTGCTTCTAATGTGGCCCATACCCCATCCCCCCACACCTCCCAATACCCCCTGGTGTACATTTCATCATGGCATATCACATGATTCTGCAAAATACAGAACAATTAAAAATATGCGCACCCCAATAAGGCTCCTTTTACAGAAGTAGAAAAATTGAATTCCCCTACCTTTCTTGCAATTGTTTGTCTCGATAATCCTACTAAAGTATACACTCTCTCATCCTTATGGCTGCTAATGAAGTTAGCACCTCTGATATACCTATGTTCACCCATAATTGTCAATAAAACATGAGTTGGTGACTCTTATCCTTGACAATGTTATTCAAAAGAATCGTGTGGCACAATAATTGGTTAAATTCCTTCACCTTCCCACCACTACACACCCAAGCGCATATAATTTCAACTAGATCCAAAATAAAGGCCTTCATCTTACTATCTCCCAATGTTGTTCCATGAGATTTTCTATTGGCCCTTTAGAAGATACTATGGAATGTGATGTTTCTCTTCTCGATTTTATCGATATGTTACTCAAAATTCCATACCAAAAGGCTCGACACACAATTTATCATGCTAAATATCACCAATACCACTTGAAACATGAGGCCACACCTATGTGCTCACATCCTCGTCTCTCCAATCAACTCGACCTCCCACTGGCAAAGCTCCCATTAAGAAATTCAATTTACAACAATGCATTTCTTTGTGTTTGGTTTTCCTTATTAATCAAGACAACCTCACCAACCCAGTACCTCCTCCCATGCCTCCACTACAATTTGTATATGTCTTCAGCCAACCCATGGGGTTGCCTCCAACTCTCTATATTGAAAACAAAAATGATCTTATTCTAGGTGTTATTCTTAAACAAGGTGCCCACCTTATAACATACTTAAATAGAAATATTTTTGTTCCCTTTTGGGTCATTGATTCTTTTATCTTTTATGGAACTCAAAGGTTTCAACAACCCATATTTCACAACTTAGTTTTTTACATATTTACTAGATCTAAGGCCCAATCGAAATACGTTTCAGCAGAAGAAATCTCAGCCGGATATATGAACTTTCGCCATTAATGACACATTCGCCGCAACTTCCTAGCAAGCGTTACGCAAGCATTTCCATAGTTGAGCATGACAAGTATCTTACTAAGCTACTTGTTAAACAACAAAAACTAAGTCCTTTTATGCAATTTTTTCCATAGTTCCATCGACTGTTAACCCAGGAAATAGTGCGCGTAACTGCATTGTTGGGGAATTCTTCTTTTCGAGCATGGTAGCATGTTGACTCACGAAGGATTACTTTCAACTAGAGGAGAAGACATGACTGGATGGGTTTCTTTTTCGTTTTATATGTAACTCTCTACAATTAGCATAAATTTATTTAAGTATATATTTAACATGAGTTAAGAAAGATCTGCAAATATTTTTAGAATGAAAAATACAATGTGTAATTTTTCATTATTTAAATTTTATTTATGAATGTTATATATAGTATATATAAGAACAAATAAAAGTTTTAACAATAAAAACTTATTTTTTTCATGTTATATATATATAATGTTTTTTAAATGATATATAATATATACATCTTTGTTATTAAAATATTTTACATGACATCTATATTGAGACATTTTATCAAACTCAAATTAAAATGTTTTTTTTATTATTATTAATATATTTTTAAGTATATTATTAATTTGTATAAAAATATTTTATTGAGAACCCACATTGAATATTTTTTTATACATAACATTAAAATGTTTTTTTAACATTTTTTTTATATAGAGATATATATGAAGTTGATATCTACATATATATCTTACTCACACATTTTTTTACTTCTAATTACTTTACAACATATTCATTTTTTTTATTATTATAGTCAACATTGTTTTTCTATTTAGAGCATAATCGCAAGAACAAATACTTGGTTGTAGAATTTTATTTTTATTTTAAAGGGGCACAGACCGACGCACAAACTTACAAATTTTCCTCACACTTGGCTGTAAAATTGTATTTTTGTTTTAAAGGGGAAAAGACGGATGGATGGACAAACTAACACATCCTCCTCATATTGAGTTGTAGAATGACCCTCTTGGCTCAACGAATTGAACGTGCTACTAAATGTTAAGTTCTACTCAAAGGACAAGGTTCAATTAAAGACCCTTCAAAAGTAATTTCACAATCTTGAAAGGTCAAGATGAAAGACAATCCAAGGTATGAACATCTCCATGAGCCTCTGCACATCCTTGTGGAGGCCAAATCCCCTGCAACTATAATAGATGCTCACTTACTACAGGCACAAGAGATACTAGAAGAATTAACTGTGAATAAGTCTCAATATTGTTTTCAAGAAGCAACAATTAAGAGAGTTGGACATTTTGATACTAGAAGAATTAACTGTGAATAAGTCTCAATATTGTTTTCAAGAAGCAACAATTAAGAGAGTTGGACATTTTGATACTAGAAGAATTAACTGTGAATAAGTCTCAATATTGTTTTCAAGAAGCAACAATTAAGAGAGTTGGACATTTTGAATGGCACATTGGGAGAAAATGGTTTATCCATAGTTTGTTTAGTATCTCCTGTCTACAACGGTGCCCTAGGACTGAAAAGGATTACACATAAGCAACCGTACTTATCATATTTTATCGATGGGAAAAGACACACGCCAGTTTAGGTAAAATGGATGAGAGCAAAAACATTGAAATGGAAATCATAATTTAAATGAGCCTTCCCATGTAGTGAATTAAAATAACTTTTACCATGAATTGAACCAACATTATTTGCCACATTCCATTGAAGAACTTTCTATATCAAAATAAAATAAATAGAATTGATAGGAAATGCAGATGCAAAGACAACATTTACTAGGAGGTTGGTTTCCTTCAACTACCAACTACATGTGCAACTAATTCGAAACCACACACTCTCCATTATCCTACAAAGTTGATAGTGAAACATACCAAAGAATTCAATAATCCTAGTTGAGTTAAAATCTCACAAGATGTGGAGGCTAAGGCTGGTCCTCCATACTTCCATCCTAATGCAATGAAGTTGATGTATTAGGTGTTGGATCATGTGAGGAATTAATGTTGATTGATGTGCCTTACCAAGCCAAATCTTTGGGGATGATGCAATGAATGCCCCCCTATTTTTAATATATTCTCCCAAACTAAGCTCAATGGATTTCTTAGCTTAGAGGTCTTCTTCAATGTCATTTCTTGATTTACATGATACTATGAGATTTTGAGGAATATAATTGCCTTCTTTTTCACTTGAGTTATTATAATTGTGAATTTATTGCCCAACAAATCAAAGTTTACCAACATTGTTTTAATGACCATCAAAGAATCCCAATGATTAACAATACTTTAACCTTAATTTCATTAGTTAGAAAAATGCCTTACAAAATAAAATATGCTTTTACCTAAATACTTGAAACTAAACTAAAACCTCAAGCAAAAATACAATTAAAAAAATCCCCCCACTTATCACTCCTAAAATAAAACAACATAATAACTTAAAAGAAAAAAAAAAAATCATATTATTAACCATAATTCCTTTTCTATATAAAATCATCTCTTTTATATATACATACATCACTTTTATGTCTTTCTTTTGTATTATTTACTATTTATTATCTAAATTTCTAGACACTATCAGTGAAATCTCAAAAACAAAATCATATGATTATTAATAATTCATTTTTAGATATAACATAATATTTTTATGTTTTTCTTTATACATCATTTTATATTATTTTATACCATTTACTATTTATTATCTAATTTTTTAATCACCATCCATCAAAGCTACAATAAAATTACCTACATATTTTATCTCACAATAAATTTTAAAATCAATAAAATAAAATCATTTGTATATACCATATATTATGTTTAGCATCTGTATGATGGAGATGTAATATACATAAACATATTTTTATTTTAAATAATATAAAAAACTAATAAATTAAACATATATAAATATGTTATAAGCACACACCTCTTAGTCCAATCAAAAGAAAAAGCTAAGAACTGCAATTTCAAGCTGATAAGAGCACCTTGCAATAGATTTGATGATGACAAAACCAATAAATGGAATCTTCCATGATATAAAAGGCATACTATAGTATTATTTTAAAATATTCCTTCACATATAATGGCATCTTATAATCTTGTCTTTAATATGATGTAGATATATGATAATGACACCATCAAAGTTAGGGTCCATGTTCATTGTTAAATTATTTTGAATCACACTTCCTTTACGTATAAGAGCGACTTATATATTGCATTTCACATATAAGAGCTCTTTACTATAAAGTAGACATCTTGATAATGAAACAATCAAAGTTGGGGTCCATGCAATTAGGATGAAGATCATATCTTTAGAAAAGTACAATAAATCCAATACATTTTCAAAAGATATTTCAACTTTGGTGTGTGTACTACTTTAAAAAAAAAGGATGGTTTTCTTTTTATTTTAAATTATATTTGTATAATTTAAGTTCAGTGAATGTATTTAACAGTGATTTATTAATTATTTTAAGGTTATTTATAAAGATCTTTCTACTTTGGTGTGTGCACTATTTAAAAAAAAATGATTTTCTTTTTATTTTAAATTATATTTGTATAATTTAAGTTCAGTAAATGTATTTGAATGTGATTTATTAATTATTTATAAAGATATTTATTTATTAATTATTTATAAAGAAAATTAAACAAACCCTAGGTAGAGCACTGCAAATTTTAATGAATTCTACCTTTATTCTTGTTTGTTTAATTTAAGAAGAAATAAGAGAGAAAATGGTATATATCAAACACCAGTAGAGTTACATTTGCAGAGAGAAACACATCATCAAAACAAAATGCCACATGAATCCCATGGAGTGCTGCAAACTTTGGTCTATTCCTTTGCCAAAAATGCAGAGATGAATGTACAATGATGCTCAAAACATTCCCAAGAGTCCAACCATGCTAATGACTAAAAAATCACAAGATATAGACAAACAATAACTCATCTTAGCTTCTAGAGGTCGAGATCGCAAGTTTAGGATATGTTCCAACAAAATCTAAACTGAGAACTAGAAAGTAGGCAGTGGAACAGCTTGCCTCTATAAACTAGGAAACTAATTAATTCAGTTGCAAATCACCTTTTGATGGATGAATCTACCTCCATGAGTAAAAATTTAACAAAATTACATCAAGATCCATAAAATTACATCAAATTACATCATGATTTTGACATTTGGAAGTAAGAAAGTCAAAATGTCAAAACTAGGCGAAAAACAGAGTTTCTAGGTCAAAAATGAGCAAAAACCTCCAATGCGTCGCGCCAGTTTGCAGCTAATTTTGGAGGCCTTCCTGGTGTCCAAATTTTCTCCATGTGGGCTTGTTGGAAAGGTATGACTGTCTAATTTCCAACACAAGTAGAATTTATTAATTTGGATTCCATTTTCCCCTCCAAAACTGAGTTCTCCCAAGACTGCTTCCTGTGTGTCAAAAAAGGGGCAGAAAGGTCATTTTTGGGGTGTTTTTGACCCTTCTGGAAGCCCAAAACCTGTCAAAATTTCTTGGCCATAGGTAGGAATGCATATTTTTCCATGAAAAATCCAAAAATGTAGAGTTTGCATCAAAAGGAGTCCCCTATCAAAAGCGCGCACCAAGTGGCATGGCGCATAGAGTTGAAAACTCTGTTTTTAGGCCAAAAATTCAAAATTTGAAAAAAGTGTCCCAAATTTTTTGAAATTTGGGCTGAGTGTCCTCCAGTATGTGCTATGTTGGGCCAAGGAAGCCTCGGCCAAAATCTGAAGTCTATCTTGCCTTTTCCGACGCTTTGAGGCCTTCTTCAACTTAACCTTCAAAATCTTGATCCTTGCTTTGCAAACATGGTTTCTCTCCCAATAATGATTGGCCATGTGCCTCAACAAGTTCTTTTCTTTGTTGGCTTTCTCCAACAGCTTTTGGTCTCCTCAGTGCATGCAATTCGGTTGTAGATTCACTATGTTTCCTTCATCTCGGTCATAAGAGGAATCTGTCTCCATGTTTGCCAAAGTTTGTGTTGTCTTAGATGAGTATGAAGAGTTTTAGGTGTCTTCAATTTTTCGCTATCAAGTGTATGAAAATTTGTGAGGGACTATGAAGGGAGAGGGTAAGGGGAATGTTGGGAATATTGCCAATTAGAACTTGGGAAATTGAAGGGTTTTAGGGACAGTCTCTAGGCTTTTGAGAAATCATATGTGGAGAAGGGGATTAAGGGGAAAATGTATGAGGGGAGTGGGATTAAGGGGATAAGATATAAAACCATTAGTGCAATGAAGAAAACTAGGGTTTCACCCTAGAATCTAGGGTTTTAGGGTTTTGGGGATAGGGGAGTAGGATGAGTGGAAATGAGAGGGGGAATGGGAAATGAAACTAGCGAAATGTAGTGAAGCAGATGTGAAAGTGGTAGAGAGGAATAAGACAGCAAAAAATGGAAATTTTGCAAACCCTAGGCAGATTTTCAATGAAACTGTGCAAGTAGCTAGGATTTTATTTTTCACCTATTGAAACACCATAAATACTGATGGAAACTCATATATTGGCAATATGGAGATGTTAACTTAGTTGTGGAATGAAGAATTTGCAATTTTAGATCTTTTGGAGGAATATTTGAATGGATTTCAGGCTTTTTAGCCCAATGTGCTGCGCCATCTCTATGCGCCGCGCCAGTTCATTTTTTACACTGCAGAGGGTTGTCCAATGCGCTGCGCCATCTCTATGCGCCACACTTTTTTGCAGGAGACTTTTGGAGACCTTATCGGTGTCCAAATTTGGCACAGGATAGCTCACTAGAAATATTATTGAGTCTACTTTCCAACCTAACTAGAATTTTTCGATTTGGAGTTCATTTTCCCTATCAAAAATCAAATCTCCCAAGACTGGTCAAAATGTGCAAAATGAGGTTGTCTCAAGGTAGAGTACTGTTGCAGTCAACGTTTGAAGGTCTTCCTCAACTCAAAATTGAGCTCGTGATAGCTCATTGGAAATATCTTTGTGTCTAGTTATCCTTTGACTCATCAAGAAATTCATTAGGCGAAACAAGCTAGGAGAAAGTTTGATTTTCCCAAGGTCACTTCAGAGGTGCATCAATTCTCCTGAGGAAACTGTATTTTTGACATTTCTCTAAAACCATGACCCCTGTGTAAAAAGTGAAGGAGGTTTTTCTTCCTTGGCCTATTTTGGACAAAAACCTCTCTCATTTTTCACAAATTCATCTTTTATTGTTCAGAAAAATCATTGGAGTAAAACCTATCCCGATGTGTGGAACAAGAGATTTGTCGAAATGAAGTAAAATGAAGGGGATAAGGGGCTTATAAATTATTGAGAAAATTTTGGGAAGTAGGGAGGGATGTTAGGAAGTAGGGGAAAGTGAAATTTCAGAGATTGAGTGAGGGGAAGGGGTCCAAAAGGGCAAAACACAGGCCTAGCCTAGAAAATTTTCAAGTTGTAGCAAGAAACTAGGGTGTGTGCGAAAATGAGGAATTTGAGGGATATCAGTGATGGGAAGTGTTTAATAAGGTACATTAAGGATAGGGGAAGGTGTATGAACACCAGGATACAATTTTTACTAATGATTTGACCATCCAAGAGAAATTACCTTTAAAACCCTAGGAGAGGGAAATGAACCTTACCTAGGCACAACTGAAGCATGAACAAGGTGTAAAATGACCCTTTGGAATCTGGCATGATGATGAAAACCCTATGAATTATGGTACACTCAGCTGAATGGTGACATGGACCGACATTTGGACAACTTTGATATGAGTAAAAGCAAACCCTAGACCTAATACCTAGTGACCAAATTTTGCTTGAAGGCTCACTGAAATGACAAAATTTGACCTTGACACCTTAAAATCACTTTGTAAGAGCATGTTTGATCATTGGAGGAAGGCTGCAAAGACTGACACTAACACATGGCATAATTACTCATTATGTCACTAACAAAGATTTGAACTTACTTGGGAAGATAATCATTGTTGTATCCAACTACCTAAGATAAGTCCAATTGACAATCAATTTTAATTTATATTAATAATAATAATGATAAAGATAAGAAAAAGAAAATTTACTTAAGTTACTTGTAAATTATTTATATTAAACTTTATATTACTATTTTGATTTATATCAATAATGATGATAGAAATCACAAAAAAATGCAATTTACTTTTAAGATTTATCTTGTTAAATTTTGTTTAAAGTTATAATTTTGAACACAAAAATATGTTCCTAATATTTGTATACCAAAAATATATATTCAAACATGTAATCAATTTGTAATATCATTACTTTCCAAAAGCGTTGGGGGATGGGGCCTAAAAAATATTCATCTATTTTCAAAAGCCTTGGCGGTCAAATGTGGAAGGTGATTAGTTTCAACAAACAACCTATGGACGTTGGTTGTCACTCATAAATATATTCCCCCCAACTCTCTTGAAGGCTGGGTTCGTAGGGTTGACGAGGAAAAAACAAACACATATATCATTTAGAGGGAAATGCTTTATTCCTTTGACACCATTGGTAGTGGGATGGCCTAGAGAATCAGTAGGGGAAATAGACTTTCAATTGGGATGGATCCTTGGCTTGGAAGCAACCAAAACCAAGAGACAAAGGTTACACCAAGATCTCACAAGTTTCCAATCCTACTAACCCATGTTTTGGAGTCAAGGTTGGCTATCAATCAAGGATCTGGGCCTTCAGGGAGTCTACCGAGGTTCATGGTAGGCTTATTTGCAGGCCATCCTTTATGGGAATATAATATTAATATATAGAGATCATGAGATCATTTGGAGTATCTCCCCCCATGGGTTTTACACCCCTTAGTTGGGTTACATCTTTCTTCTGGTGGACATATTAGCACTTGACTAGAATTGGTGGTGGAAATCAGTTTGGCGTCCAAAGTGCCCAACAAAAGAAGAATATTTTATGTGGTGCCTAATGGAAAAAAAGGTGCCTACCTTGGACATATTGAAAAAAAAAGGTTTATGAGCATACCATACTAGTTCTCTTTATGTAAAAACAATAATGAATCTATTCAACACTTATTTGTAACAACCCTAGTGAAAATTTAATGTAATAAAAGTTAAAATAATAACCATGGTTGATGGGACACTTATTCCAAGCTAAATGGTGGGAAAAACATCCTAGCGGGTGTTCATTTCAGTGATTATGGCTAAAGGAAAATGGAAAAGGCAACGAAAAATACTTTGGAAAGGAAAAATGGCATATTTGGCACATTTATTTATGAAAATAATAGAAATTAGGAGAAAATGGATATTAAAGTTCACATGTTGCATGTGAGAAGGAAAATGAAGGAAAATAATGGAAAATAAAGAAAAGAGAGGCCTCATTGATAAAAAGGCTTATGAGGATCAGTTGGCAAGATTTTTGCTCACACTTATGTCTCTCGTTCTATATTCTCTCTCTCTCTCTCTCTCTCTCTCTCTCTCTTAGACACTTAGATTTTCTTGGAACATTTTGGTATTGGACCAAGAAATGTAATATCCAAAAATTGGGAGAGCAACAATATAGTACATAAAACTGGAAATTATGCAGAAATACCAATAGATAAAAGTATTAGACAACCATATATCCATTCCATTATGATTATAATGGAAAATTAGGTACAAATTCTTGACGAAAAGATCACTCAAGTTGGGAAAACAAGCCTCCCATGAAAGTATACACCTAAATCTGAAATGTTGCTAATACAATAAAATGTCGAAATTTTATAACTGTGATGTCTATGAGAGAATAATAGTTGAAAGATAGAAATATATATTATTGCTGATACAATGCTAAGGACAGGGAGTATAGATCTATGCTCCAAAATATATTTCCAGGACAACCCAGAAAATGTTTCCGGAAATACACACTATACAAAATATAGCAAATATGGCCCTAGGGCTGAATAATCATTGCAAGTGAATCATTGATAGGAGGTGGCTAATCTGATATATGAAATGGATGAAATTCCTCTAATAAATCTCCTAAATTAAGGGCTAATCCCTACATAGGAAACATAACTGCTCCAACTAGGGCAATAAACCCACTCCTGCAACTGCTCTCTAAAATAACGTAGTCCTTGAGGGAAACTGTACTGTAGCTGATGATAGCTACTTGGCCTCCTGCCAAATAATGAAATGTGTTAAAACCTTAATTAAACTAAGAGAGGGGGGGGGGAGGTGAATCAGTTTAACACATTCATGAATTTTTTAAACTTTCAATTGAACTTAATTACATTTTATCTTCATGATCAACTTTATAAGTGAAAAATCTTAATATATGAACAGAAGTGCGGACTTGTTATGAGAGCAGCAATTATTAAACAGATTGAATAACCACATCAACACATAAACATCACACACAAAGACAACGGATATAAGTGGAAACCCATAAAGGGAGAAAACCACATCTTATTATTGTTGTGATGCAAAGACAAGCTCCAACTCCCTCTCACCACTGATTTTCTGTAGGCACCAACCTACACGAGGCTCCAGCCTCAATTCTACAAGCTACAACTTGAAAGGAAGCTCCAACTCCCTTACTTTTTCATAAGAGAAATACTTGTTGATTTACCTCGGATATCAACTCTGTTCTGTGCCTTTTTTTTTTAACTACTGTCCTCCAATCTTCATATCTGATTTATTTATTTCTTCTGCTTCAATTCTGCATTCTCCTTTCTTTTGCCAACTTGTTCAGAAAAAATGCATTCATTTCAACTTTACAGTGGGATTTTGTCTTTCTTTAGAGACTTTCCAATTACATAACAAACAATGTAAAATCAATCAAAAATCTTTTCATTCAATTACAGTATAAATTTCAAATCCATCCACCAATTCTGCTCTCTCTCTGTTTTTTTTTTTTTCTAAAAAAAAACTTCTCCCGCACGCTCTGTCTTTTTTCGTTTTTGCATTTTCCCAGTTCATTGCAGTTGTATAACTGCTGTATGTACAACTGTCTTTTAATAGAACATAAATAACTCTCGACATTATTAAAAAAAACTTTTAACAAAACAGGATCATATATATCTGAACTCACAATCTTCATTACATAATACGACCTCAACCATCAAAGATATAACCTTTTGTTTCATATTTAAAAGGAATGCTCATACTCATTAAATGTACATCCACAATTTTTCATTCTCATAAAACAAATATCTGCACCCCAATCAAATGTTATAAAAACTTCTTAATAAACCTTGGGTTTTATATTAATGAACCACCATTTGTATATTCCAAGAAGCCAAGGCTCTACGAGCATTTCTTTGACTTAGGACAAAGAACACAATTATGTTGGTAAACCCTTCCACGCACCCATATAGTCGGGCCCACATATGTTTGGTAAAGTCTACACTTTTAATACATTCCAAATGACAGCACCCTTTGAACATATATATATAATGTTTGATAAGGTCTGCACCTCCTACTTTGATTAAATAAACATTAAAGTATTAACCTCATTATCACGACCACATGCACTCGTTATTTATTAACTTTATTGAAGATTTCTTACTCATGTGCCAAGTTCCCTTCTAACTTATTCACAATCGAAAAACATTTTTCGATTGTCTTACCATGCTGCTTGGTTAAATAACCCTTGTCAATTATGAATGCCTGACCTTCTTGTCAATATATATCAAAGCCTAAGTCAATCCTCGACCATGGTTTTAACCCTCGGCATAAAATAATGTATCAACGTGCATCAAACATATAATCTGCACATAAACCATTATTATATGCGCACTCAACTTTAATATATATCAAATATTGCAATAGATATCAAACCCGACGCATATTTTGATACATATACGTTCCCGGGGCCCATATCCATTAACACGCCTCTCGCATCACAGTTTATCGCATTGAATCCGATGATCCAACGGATGTCATGCCATATCGCATTTTTATTGAGCCGAGCTTTAATCGCTCAAACGAACGTGATAAAATTTGTTTTGTAAAACCACCTTAGGACACGTGTTGGTTGAAGACATAGATCGCATTCAAAACGAGAAATCCACTTACCATTTTTGACACCGCGCGATACTGCCAATTTACTTACCTCTGGTTTTACTGTTCACAATTAGGGTTCCGCTTATATGCATGGTTCCGCTTCATCACACTTAACTCTGTGGTTTCATTAACGTGCTCTATTGTATAATTGTTCTTAATATAGGGTAACTGATTCCACAATTAATTATTCTTTGACCTAAACAGAATTCAGCGTAGAGTTAAATAAGTTCAACAGTCGGGTGCCGCCATTACTTACATTCTCCACCCAAAAAGAACCAAATTTCAAGCCTTTCTCACGGAATTTCTATGCAGACAATCTGTGAACAACCCATGTATTCAAATGCGTGCCATTCATGATAGGTATTTGTAATATAGGTACCTCCTCTAGCTTTAATAACTCAATCGATTATAATTCACTTCTATTGATTTCAACAATGGAAATAGAACTCAATGCCAGGGCATTTATACAAAGATTTAATATGTTTTAACCGACAGGGTCCACTATTGCATATGCCGAAAAATACATGGTAAACCTTGCTAGTTCCTCTGAGTTCTGCACAGCCATTTTCATCAGTTACATGCAAAACCCCAAAATGTCCCCTTACACAGAGCTTTCACCGTGCACAAATTCTTACATAAATTATTATTGAAGATTAAGCCAACAATGTCTATACAATGCTGAAATAATTTATTTTATCTACACAATGAAATTCACTTGCAGTACTCTTCCTGTCCTTGGCCCGATCTTCATAATCGATGGCCCATTTGACCTCTTACTCTGTTCCTAGCTCTCCAGATCTATTCTGCTACCCTGTCTCAATATTCTTGGTACATTCTGCTGCCCTGTCACTGTAAATAAACTTCTTGATACATCCTGCTACCCTGTCACTGTAAAAAAAAAAACTCTCCTGCTGCCCTTTTTCTATCTTCTACTTTGTCTCTGCTATTGTCTTCTCCTTTTCCTCTGCTGCTATCTGTGTCATCTATTTTTCCTCTGCTGTTGTCTTCTTCTCTGCCTCTGTTGTTGTATTTGTCATCTCTTTTTCCATCAATGACAACATTTCTAACAGTCTCCCCCTTTGGCATTGATGGCAATACATCACTTTGTCTACTGTGTCTACTCTGTCTATACAACACTCTGTCAAGATCTGTCTGTAGCTTTTCCTCCCCCTTTGACATCAATGACAAAGGGTTGATATTCTGATCTTGAGGACCTGTTCTTTGCGACATTCCTTGTTAACTGATCTCCCCCTGGAATGATGTTTTCTCTTCTATTCTCCCCCTGAAACGATGCTTTCTTTTCATATCAGAGAATAGCATCTACAGACATTACCCCGAGTCTATCTCTCAGATATTCGAATGGTTCTCTAGCAAGAGGTTTTGTAAATATATCTGTTGTCTGTTCTTTTGTTGGCACATATTCCAACTTCACTACCTTCTGAGCTAATTGTTCTCTGAGAAAATGATACTTGATTGGAATATGTTTAGTTTTTTAATGAAGCACAAGATTTTTTGATATGCTTATTGCACTTGTATTATCAAATTTTATAGAGATAGGTTCATCAAAGCTTACTTTCATGTCTTGGAGGGTTTGTTTCATCCACATGACTTGTGTGCAACATGCTGCTGCTGCTATGTATTCTGCTTCTACTGTAGATAGAGAGATAGAAGTTTTTTTCTTGCTTATCCATGCTACCAGACTTTCTCCTAAATAGAATGCACCTCCAATTGTGCTTTTCCTGTCATCAACACAGCTAGCCCAATCTGCATCTGTATATGTTATTAAAACGAATGTTTTTACTTTTGGATACCATAGCCCATGATGTGCAGTCCCTTGTATATATTTGAATATTCTTTTAATTGCTAATAAGTGATTTTTTTTTGTTGCTGCTTGATATCTTGCCACAAGTCCTACAACCAGCACAATGTCTGGTTTGGAAGCTATTAGGTATAGCAGGCTTCCAACCATGGATCTGTAAAGTTTTTGATCTACTTCAGTTGTTCCATCATCTGCACAAAGCTTGCACCCAGTAGTCATGGGAGTTGACACAGGTTTGCAGTCCTCCATTTTGAATCTTTTCAGCATCTCTTTTAAGTATTTTTCTTGTGAGATAAATGTGCCTTTGTTGTTTTGTTGAATTTGAAGTCCTAGATAGAAGGTGAGCTCTCCAATCATAGACATCTCAAACTCTGATTTCATCTCTTCAACAAATCCTTTTGTTAACTCATATTTTCTACTTCCAAACATGATATCATCTACATACACTACTACAATCAGAAGTTTATTTTCATTTTCTTTTATGTACAAATTGTTGTCTACTCCTCCTTTCTTGAATCCTTGTTTTTTCAAGTATTTGTCCAGCCTTGAATACCATGCTCGAGGAGTTTGTTTTAGCCCATATAATGCTTTCTTTAATTTGCACACATATTCTGCATTATCTGTTAAGGAGAACCCTTCTGGCTGTTCCATATAGACTTCTTCCTCTAAATCTCCATTCAGAAAGGCAGACTTCACATCCATTTGATATACCTTGAATTTATGGTAGCAAGCAAAAGCTAGAAACAGTCTGAGAGGTTCCATTCTGGCTACCAGAGCAAATGTTTCATCATAATCAAGACCTTCAACCTGTGAATATCCCTTGCATACAAGTCTAGCTTTATTTCTGATTACATGTCCTTGTTCATTCATCTTATTCTTGAATACCCATTTTGAGCCAATGACATTTTTCTCACTGGGTCTTGGAACTAGTTCCCAGGTGTTGTTCTTCTCAATTTGGTCCAATTCTTCATTCATAGCATTCACCCAATGTTTTTCTTTGCTGGCTTCTTCAAAATTCTTTGGCTATATTTGTGATAACATTGCTAGGTATACCTCTTCTGTCTGTTCAGTTAGCTGTCTTCTTGTCTGTACACCTACACTCTTGTCCCCAATGATTTGATATTCTGGATGGTTCTTTTGAGTGTATCTTGAGGGGCCTTTTGATCTCAGTTCAATATCTTCTGTTGTCTTGCTTACTTCATCATCATCTTGATTCTCTTATTCATGATATTCTGGAGGGTTGTTGCAATCTGTACTTCTTGCCTTGTCTGATAGTTCTTCATCAAATCTTACATCAATACTTTCCACAATTTTGTGAAGCATTTTGTTGTAGCACCTGTAACCTTTACTCTTGGATGCATATCCTAAAAATATTCCTTCATTTTCTCTTGCATCAAACTTTCCCAGATTTTCATCATTATTTTTTATGAAACACTTACTTCCAAAGACTCTAAAGTGCTTGATTGATGTTGGTTTACCATGCCATAGTTCATAAGGAGTCTTGTCACTGTTTGGTCTTAAATGAGCTTTGTTTAGGATATGCACAGCTGTGTGTACTGCTTCTGCCCAAAAGGTTTGAGGAATGTTACTTTCTTGCAACATGGCTTTGGTAATCTGTTGTACAGACCTGTTTTGTCTCTCTGCCACTCCATTTTGCTGAGGTGTTCCTACAATTGTGAATTGTTGCTTTATCCCATGTTCATTACATAGATATACAAAATCATAGTCTGTGAATTCACCTCCTCTGTCTTATATAATGCACTTTAGCTTGCATCCTATTTGATTTTCTGCCAATGCCTTGAATATCTTGAATTTCTCAAATGCTTCCGATTTGTGTTTGAGAAATGCAACCCATGTCATTCTTGAAAAATCATCTATTATTAGCATGAAATAGGATTCTCCACTTGGTCTTTTGGTTCTTGAAGGTCCACACAGATCCATGTGAACAAGTTGAAGAGGTCTGCTTGTAGATAGCTTCTCTTTGGTTTTGAAGGATGTGCGGGCCTGCTTACCTAGTTGACAGGATTTACATATTGTATTTGAAGGCTTCTTTATGGCTGGCATATCTCTGACTGCATTATTTTTGCTTAGACTTATGATATGATCAAAGTTTAGGTGTCCCAATCTCCTATGCCATAACCATGACTCCTCAAATTTGCTAAAGTGGCATGCTTCATTTTCTTCTTTCACTACGTAGACATTGCTTTCTGTTCGAACACCTTTGATTAGGTCTTTCAAGTGGTGCTTGAATTTACTTCACAGTCTTGTGCTCTAAAAATAACTTCACAGCCTTTATCACACATTTGAATAACGCTCAGCAGATTTTCTTTCAGCCCATCCACAAATAGTACATCCTGGGCTTTTCCTCTGCCATTATCCAGACTGATTGAGCCTCGTCCTTTAATTTTTCCTGCTTTATCATTGCCAAAAGTAACATTTCCAGATTTCTTTTCATCAAAGGTTATAAACTTGCTTCTCTCTCCAGACATATGCTTTGAGCAGCCACTGTCCAAATACCATTGGATTTTTAGATCTTGAGCTATTAGAGCCAAGTCACATTTATTCACCTTCTTTTTCCACTGCAACCATCCTCTTGTTTGGTACTTTTTCTGAGGTGATGAACCACATTCTCTAAGAGGACATTTGGAAGACATATGTCCACTTTTATTGCATACACAACATTTGAGTATATCTTTAGCAAAATTATAAGTATGATTAAACTCTCCATGATTCATAAACCTCCTTGAGGTTTTGAATATCAGTCTTTTTCCATATTTTCTGCATTCTATGATTTTATGGCCAAATTATTTACAGTAAAAACAGTATCCATAAAAAAAAATTGCATACCTGATGAAAGATTGTCTTCTCCATTTGTTTTCTCGAGAAAATATTTTCACTCTTTGTATCCTTTGTTGGTTTGTATTTATTCTTCTTGTATGACAATATGCAGTAATATGTCCCAGTTTGTGACAGGCATAACAGGTGGTATTTTTCATAGGAGGAAAAAATCTCATTTGATGGCTTCCAAATTTTACATATTCAGGAGTATATAAGTCCTTTTTAGTTGACATTTTATTTATTTCATCCTTTGTCATTTGTGATTCCTTCTGATTTCTATCTACTTCATTGCAAATTTCTTCTTCTTTAGGAATCTCCTAAGCTGCTTTGATATCCTCATCTTCTTTTACAAAAATGATATTTTTGTTTTCTTTTTCTTTTCCTTTGCTTGATTCTCCTTCATAGCCTATCCTATTTTTTATCAGAGGAGATCTTTGAGCATCTAGAATTTCATTCAACTTACCAGAGCTTGTCATTTGACAAGTATCTATTTTCCTCTGGGCATTTTCTAATTTCTTCCTTAAGCATACTACTTCTTCTTCCAATTTCTCTTCTTCCTGAGTTTAATCCTTGATTTGCTTAATTAAAATGTCTTCTACCTTCTTGGCTTCTTCAAGCTCTACTTTCCACTGAATGAGGACATCTGAATTTTGTTCTTCTCTTACATATTTGAGGAGAATGTCTTTCTGTTTTTTTCACTTCAGTTTGAGTCTGTCAATTTCCTCCAAGGCACTTCTTAGCTCCCCCTCAAGGTCCACTTCACCTTCTTCCTCATATTCTAGAAGGAATTCTTCTAGATCTTCTATAGCCATCAATACAAATTCAGATGTTCCTTCTTCACTTGAGAATTCAGCTGAGTCTTCAGATGCACTGCTGTCTTGTTGAGCATAGAAAGATTTTCTATTGAGTTTCTTCCCTTTCTGCCAGTTCTTTGATATGGTTTTTTCTGAATCCTGAGTCTGATTCTTTACTTTCTTATAAGGACACTTAGAAGCATAGTGTCCAACTCTTCCACAATTGAAACATTTAAACGGAAGTGTACCTTTATATTTACCTGAACCTTTATCCAATTTTCTGATAAATTTGGCCTCTTCTTCATCAGAGCAGGAGCATATATCTTCTTTTTCTTATTTCTTATTTTATGTCTTAAAGGTTGCCTCCCTTACATTTGACTTTCTCTGTGGCAGCCTCATCTCATAGGCTGTTAGTTTTCCAAGTAGTTGGTTCATGGTCAAAGTTTCCCAATCTGTTGTTTCTTCTATGGCAGAGACCTTGGGATTAAAAATGGATGGAAAATATATTAGGATCTTTTGAAAAATTACACATTCTTGTATGGTTTCTCCTAGAGCTTTCATATTATTTACAATTTCTGCAACCCTTAAAAAGAAACTAGCAATGCCTTCTTCATCATTCATCTTTAAATTTTCAAACTGGGCTCTATAGACTTGAAGTTTGGCTGTCTTCACCTTTTTGTCTCCCTCATGAATATTTTATAGAGTTTTCCACATTTATTTGGCAGTCTTGTTGTGCATTAATTTGATGAATTCTGCCTCACACAGACCATTCAAGATTGCATTCATGGCTTTTGCATTAGCCACAAAATCTTGTTTAGCTTCTTTCTCTGAGACATTTGCCTTAGGGTCATATCCAAATTCCATAGCAGCCCAAACTTCTATTCCTAAAGACATTATGTATGTTCTCATTCTGATTTTCTAGAAAGCATAATTTGCACCAGTGAAAAAAGGGGCTTTATTAGTTGAGGATCCTTCTTGACTAGCCATACTGGGGACCTAAGATCTCCTTTCAGTTGTTAAACTGCTACAAAAGGAACATGCTCTGATACCAATTGTTAAAACCTTAGCTAAACTGAGAGGGGCGGGTGAATCAGTTTAACACATTCATGATTTTTTTAAACTTTCAATTGAACTTAATTACACTTTATCTTCATCATCAACTTTATAAGTGAACAATATTAATATATGAACATAAGTGTTAATATAATGTAACAGCAGACTTGTTATGAGAGCAGCAAGTATTAAGAAGATTGAATAACCACATCAACACATAAAAATCACACACAAAGACAACGAATATAAGTGGAAACCCATAAAGGGAGAAAACCACATCTTATTATTATTGTGATGCAAAGGCAAACTCCAACTCCCTCTCACCACTGATTTTCTGTAGGCACCAACCTACAGGAGGCTCCAACCTCAATTCTGCAAGCTACAACTTGAATGGAAGCTCCAACTCCCTTACTTTTTCATAAGAGAAATACTTGTTGATTTACCTTGGATATCAAATCTGTTCTGTGCCTTTTTTTTTAACTACTGTACTCCAATCTTCATATTTAATTTATTTATTTCTTCTGCTTCAATTATGCATTCTCCTTTCTCTTGCCAGCTTGTTCAGAAAAAATGCATTCATTTCAAATTTACAGTGGGATTTTTTCTTTCTTTAGAGACTTGCCAATTACATCACAAACAATGTAAAATCAATCAAAAATATTTTCATTCAATTACAGTATAATTTCAAATCCATCCAGCAACTTTGCTCTCTGTCTCTGTTTTTTTTTTTCTAAAAAAAAAATTCTCTCGCACACTCTGTCTTTTTTTGTTTTTGCATTTTCCCTATTCATTGCAGCTGTATAACTGTTGTATGTACAACTGTCTTTTAATAGAACATAAATAACTCTTGGCATTATTAAAAAAAACTTTTAACAAAACATGATCATATATATCTGAACTCACAATATTCATTACATAATACGACCTCAACCATCAAAGATATAACCTTTGGTTTCATATTTAAAAGGAATGCTCATACTCATTAAATGTACATCCACAATTTTTCATTCTCATAAAAAAAATATCCACACCCTAATCAAATGTTATAAAAACTTCTTAATAAACCTTGGGTTTTATATTAATGAACCACCATTCGTATATTCCAAGAAGCCAAGGCTCTACGTGCATTTCTTTGACTTAGGACAAAGAACACAATTCTGTGGATCAGCCCTTCCACGCACCCATATAGTCGGGCCCACATATGTTTCGTAAAGTCTGCACTTTTAATACATTCCAAATGACAACACCCTTTGAACATATATATATAATGTTTGATAAGGTCTGCACCTCCTACTTTGATTAAATAAACATTAAAGTATTAACCTCATTATCATGACCACATGCGCTCGCTATTTACTAACTTTATTGAAGATTTCTTACTCATGTGCCAAGTTCCCTTCTAACTTATTCACAGTCAAAAAACATTTTTCGATTGTCTTACCATACTGCTTGGTTAAATAACCCTCATCCATTATGAATGCCCGACCTTCTTGTCATATATATATCAATGCCTAAGTCAATCCTCAACCATGGTTTTAACCCTCGGCATAACATAATGTATCAACGTGCATCAAACATGTAATCCGCACATAAACCATTCTTATATGCACACTCAACTTTAATATATATCAAATATTGCAATAGATTTCAAACCCAACGCATATTTTGATACATATACGTTCCTGGGGCCCCACCTCCATTAACACGCCTCTCGCATCCAACGACGAACAACTTATCGCATCGACTCCAATGATCCAACACATGTCATGCCATATCGCATTTTTTATTGAGCCGAGATTTAACCGCTCAAACGAACGTGATAAAATTTGTTTTGTAAAACCGCCTTAGTACATGTGTTGGTTGAAGACATAGATCGCGTTCAAAATGAGAAATCCACTTACCATTTTTGACACTGCGCGATACTGTCGGTTTACTTACCTCTGGTTTTACTGTTCACAATTAGGGTTCCGCTTACATTCATGGTTCCGCTTCATCACACTTAACTCTGTGGTTTCATTAACGCGCTCTATTGTATAATTGTTCTTAATATAGGGTAACTGCTTCCACAATTAATTATTATTTAACCTAAACAGAATTCAGTGCAGAGTTAAATAAGTTCAACAGTCGGGTGCCGCCATTACTTACATTCTCCACCCAAAAAGAACCAAATTTAGAGCCTTTCTCACCGAATTTCTATGCAGACAATCTGTGAACAACCCATGTATTCAAATGTGTGCCATTCACGATAGCTATTTGTAATACAGGTACCTCCTCTGGCTTTAATAACTCAATCGATTATAATTCACTTCTATTGATTTCAACATTGGAAATAGAACTCGATGCCAGGGCATTTATACAGAGATTTAATATGTTTTAACTGACAGGGTCCACTATTGCATCTGCCGAAAAACACATGGCAAACCTCGCTAGTTCCTCTGGGTTCCACACAACCATTTTCATCAGTTACATGCAAAACCCCAAAATGTCCCCTTACACAGAGCTTTCACCATGCACAAATAGAGCTTTCACCGTGCACAAACAGAGCTTTCAGTGTGCACAAATTCTTACATAAATTCTTATTGAAGATTAAGCCAACAATGTCTATACAATGCTGAAAAAATTCATTTTATCTACACAATGAAATTTACTTGCAGTACTCTTCCTATCCTTGGCCTGATCTTCAAAATCGATGGCCCCTTTGACCTCTTACTCTGTTCCTAGCTCTCTAGATCTTTTCCAGCTGCCCTGTCTCTACATTCTTGGTACATTCTGCTGCCCTGTCACTGTAAATAAACTTCTTGATACATCCTGCTACCCTGTCACTTAAAAAAAAAAATCTCCTGCTACCCTTTTTCTGTCTTCTACTTTTTCTCTGCTACTGTCTTCTCCTTTGCCTCTCCTGATGTCTGTGTCATCTCTTTTGTCTCTACTGTTGTCTTCTTCTTTGCCTCTGCTGCTGTCTTTGTCATCTCTTTTTCCATCAATGACAACCTTTCTAACAAAATGAAGCCTTAAGAACTTCCTCACAAGTCTCCCGGATGAAAGGATGATCCCTCTAATGGAAAACTAGCTCAGAAATTGGAGATCTCTCTCCTCCACTGCTGCAACCCTGCAACACAACACAGATCTGGAATAGACAACGTTTTATATGAGATTGAAGCTTGGCCAAATGCTAGATAGTGCTAATTCAGCTCAATATAACCTCTCATGAGTAGGCACTCTTAAGTCCCCCGAGGATGAGGGTGATATTTCCGCTCGGAAACACCCTTGTGCTAAACAACACTACAGACCCTGCTAAATAGCAAAAGAATGCACATAAATGCCACATGACAAATCCAGATCTAAAAATATCAAAATCAATAATACAAATCCATGTCCTCTAATTCTTCCATCCTCTTCCTTTTATGCTTGGTGAGCTTCCTCACCCTGGGTCCCACTCATTAAAGGAGCTACTCTCATGCATACACTCCTCCTAAATGATTGTGCTTTCCTCCATTAAACCTTCACTAGCTCCATAACAACACTATTGATCTGGTCAACATTTTCCTAGTCCACATGCTCTAACCCCTGTTCACACTTTGGGGTGCTTTATTAAGCTGAAATGATGATCTGTTTTCACATGAGAAGTGGCTTTATTATTTATAAATAGATTTATGGGTCTCCATGCCCACTTATTCACCTATCTAAGTGGAAAAACAAAACTTTAATATTCCAATTAGCTGCAAGGTAATTTAGGAATATTACAAGAAAGCAATAAGAATGAGGAAGCAAGAAAGGAGGAGAACGAATCAAGCAACTACAACATGATTCTTTGCAAGTATTGATTTTCAAGTAGGATGTCCTTGCTAGAGTTGGCATACATGGTATTGCATGCGGTTCTTTGTGGTCTTGGCATGGGTTTTTTCCAGGTGTGACAGTGTATTCAGCCTAGCCTTTCCATTTCCGGATAACCATGGTGTTGTGGAGTTCTCATGTTTAGTTTAGTTTGATTTCCAGATGGATTTGAAGTTAAGTGAGGTGGATCTCTGAATGATTATGGAGTTGGTTCATGTGTTGCCTCATTTTAGGACCTAGTGATCAAGGTTTGGATTGCAGTAAATCCTGATAGGTGGTTTGCTCTCCATTCAGGCACAGGAATCCCAGGTTGGTGATATATGGCCAATATTGAAGAGTATGTATCGGTTTAGGGCCTAATGACCCCTGATTTGGACCGTGGGTTGCGATAAATCCTGAGAGACTAGGAGACATGAAAATTCCTCATTGTTTAGGCATATAGAATCTGATGATATCCATGCTTGTGTTGGCCTAGTGATCGGGTGTGGATCATGGTAAATATTGATTTCTATTTGATGAGGGTGAGGAGATTTAGACTCGGGATGCCCTCGTTGGTTCTTTTGGTTTGAATCCCCCATTCATGCTTGTAATATGGCACAAAGGTGATTGGCTGAAAAGAGATTTGGCTTAGCCAATCTATGGTCGGGTGGAATGTGGAAGTCCCATCTCCAATTGGTTTTTACACTCATTAATGAGAAGCTCAATCCTTTGGCATTTGATGTATAGTTTCATTGGTTATTATTTGGATTCTATTTTTAATTTGTCTGATGCAGGAGCATCAAAGCTAGATTTTCATTATCTAATTGTGTAATTAAGGGGGTGAGAGATTTTAATTATTTTATTAATTAATTTTCTCATTTTTAATAAATTAGGAGAGAAATTATAAATGTGAGGATTATTTTAAAAATTCCTAAAATAATTAAGGATATGAGTGGAGTTGAATTAGGTAGATAATCTAGGGATGAGGAATTCCATAAACGAGACTTAGTTGGGTCCAAAAAAAGATAAATCTAAATTAGATTTTAAGTTGAGATTTATGTGGAGGAATTTATGGAGTGAAATAAATTCATTATTTATGTATAAATAGGAGGGTTTTATGAGGATGAAAAACAGTTGAGAGAAGAGAGGAAGTGAGGAGAAATAAGGAATGGATTGAGAGCTTGTTATAAAGGTCTGAGAGCCGAAAGGCCAATTATTGAAATATTCGGCCAGATGTTGGAGTTTGTAAATTTCATTATGTTTATTATTATGCCAGCAATTTCGTTTGGATGGCTCTCTCTCTTTTCTTGTATGTATATGTTAGAGAGTTGCAAATTGTTTTCTTAATGAAGAATTAGATGACTATTTTCATGCTGAAGGAAAGACATTGGTTTATATGCTAGGATCTGATTTAACCCAGTATCCTGGCATCATTTGGTATCAGAGCCTTAGAAGTGTGTGTTGATTAAATTGTGATTAATTCCCAAGCTGTATGAATACATTGAGTTATCTGTAAAGTATAAGAATGGTGTTGTAATAGCCAAATTGAAAGAGTGTGGAGACATACTTTGAGAAAAATCCGTCGTGCGAGAAGCTATGAATAGAAATTTTGGGTGAGCTTTGAAGGTTGGCGCATCCTCCATTCAATTTCTGCTGAAGATTTGAAAATCAGGGATCTATTGTGTACATACGCCACCGAGAGTTTTATCTTCAGGTAATAGTGTCATAAGAGTTCACTAAGTCCTAAAGTATTGAGTTGGAATCAGCAAGCAAAATTTTCCAAAATGAATCAAATATATGGCAACCCTTTTTGTTTTATTTTCTAAGTAGTAGATGGGGAGAACTCTATGAATTCTAAAGAGAAGGCGATTGCAACACTTGAAATCATCATTTTCGAAGCCACAAGAACATTGCAGTGACATAAAGCCCGTGTGAGGAAGAACCCATGTGTTTCATCATGGTGTATTCTGCTTAGTGAGTTTGGAGTAACATCTTTTGAGCTGCGCAGTGGAAGCATGGCAGTGTAAGGTTTGAGAATTGTAAAATTAAAATGATATATGTAATTCTGGAAGTGTTGTTTTCAAAATGTTGAAAGAGTGGACCTCGTGAATGGCTAAATTCAATGAGAGGACATCATGCAACAACTATGTTGTCTTGGAATGTTTGAAAGCCCTGCATGGAAGAGTGCGAAGATTTGCGTAGATAAAATTCCATGTAGCGAATAAGATCGCATGCTTTCAGGAACTAATTCATTTAAATGGAATATAATAGTAGTGAGACTTCATGATATGGGTTTGCTTTGCATCAATTTGTGGACATTAGAATTTTGAAAAAGTTAGATTTCCATGGAGCAAGACTAGTCAGTACGTGGGAAGCAACCTGCATTGGGCATGAAGCAATTGCGTGGAGCAGCATTGAAGCATGGAAAATCAATATTGTGAAGGTTTTCTTAAGGAGAAAATTATATTCATAATTATAAATACTTGTGCATTGATCGATACACCATAAAGGCTCCAAAGGCTGGGGCGTTGGAACAATATTATAGATAGCTTCTCAATGATGGATGATGTGAAGCAGACGATAGGACAATGTGGAGACAAAATATATTTTGCGTGGGGTACCTGCACATGCGTGGATGCTACAAGCCTTGGAAGTATGTGTAAGACAAAATTGTAGATCATTCACTATATTTCGTTTATCACATGTTTTCTCCACTTATAACTTTTAAATAAGGTTCACGTGGATAATTAAAAAAAATGGATTTTTTTTTTGTAAGAAGTGGATTGTATGGCATAAGAAGTGGGATAATTAATGTACTAGTGTCAAAGTTAAAGTCAAGGTCTGTATATCATGAAGTAAAAGGAGTCTAGTACATTATGTTAAGGTCAACTTCAATTGTTTTTTTGAGAAGATTTTTTTTTTCAAAATTGAAGAAAAACTCGAGAGATTGAGATGAGGGAACTTGGATTAAGTTAAGAGGGCAGATTGTGCGTAATTTGAAGGTCTCTAACAATATTTGTTGGGAATAATTTTATTTGCTGAGGAGAAAATGGACCTTTCACATTCAATGTAAATCTGTAGAGGCTTGAATTTATTCCTTAAAGAATACGTGAGAGAAGGGTTGGATCAATTCAACCACGTGAAGATTCAAGGTGTTGGGTCTCAATCTAGTCTCCTAAACTGAGCTCATTTAATTGTCAACCAGGATTTGTAAACTGCTGAAGTGAAGTGTACCATATGTACCTAGGTGCTTGTTTCCTAATGCGTTGTATGTGGTGTTTTGTGATGTTTTTGGTCTTTTGTGATGATTTAAGATGTTTTTGGTCTTTTGGTGATTTTTATGTTCACAATGGAAATGTCGTGTTGGGTCTCAATCTAGTCTCCTCATGAGAGCTCATTTGTTGCTGTCAGCCCGAGTTGTAACTAAATTAGGTGTACCATAATAACACCTGAGTGCTTGTTTCTATTGCGTTGTATGTGGTGTTTTGTGATATTTTTGGTCTTTTGTGATGATTTATGATGTTTTTGGTCTTTTGGTGTTTTATGTTCACAATGAAACTGCCTAGAAAACTAATAGAAAGGGGTTGGTGGTCAAAACAGAGTTAAATCTAATGTATGGAATGGAAAATGCAATTGGAAACACTGAAGCAGAATCTAAACTATGACTAAATAAAAGAAAAAGCTTGATAATGACTTTTTAAACAAATGACACAAACTAATCTTGAAAAATAATCACTAAATATGCAAATCCTTTAACTAAACAGTCAAACACTAATGATGTAATACTCTGTCCTAAGCTCTTCTATTCTATGATTAATTCCTAGTTCTATTCTGCAATTTAATTGAATGTCACAGAACCTATACTCAAAGAGTTATTGGTTTCTTGTTCAAATTAGTTCTTTTGAGGAAGAGCTCTGTTTATGAAATGATGAGGAAATTACAGAGAGATTTCAGACCTTATAGTGATGTTGTCTTCTGTTCCTATGGCTATAGATCATTTGTAGTTTTTAGAACAAGAAGATGTTTGTGAATAATGAAGGCTGTCTTGTTAATCCTAACAACTAAAGTAATTTATTATGCAATGGATGACAATTTGAATATGAGATGCAAGTGTAATGAGTTAATCTAAGAATGAACCTAAGATGCCACTAAACTAGAACAATGCTGAACTATAAGTCATCATCAAACTTGAAACAAAGTAACTGAACATGAATTAAATGCAATGAAACTCCAGAGCATTCTAACTATACTAACATGCATTATTCTATGAAGTTACACAATCTGTTTGTTCATCATTAGTGATATTTTGGAAGAGTTCCTTCTTTTGGAAGAGGTAGAACAATTCTGACTGTGTACTTGGATGCAATTGCAAACAAATAGATTGAAAGCAAATGAAAAACTAAGTTATCACATCCATACTCTACTCGTCATTATGATGTCTTGGGCAAGCGTTTAAGAGCAAGAACAGAGATGATACTTAGTACAAACACACAACTAAATCATTCATTATCACAGTCATGTCTTGAACTTCTTAAGGATGTCTTGGAAGAGTTTCTTCTTGTGGAAGAGTGATTAGAACAAGTGTAACTTATGATAGTGAATAGCAAAAACTACAACTAACTCCTACAGTACTATAGCTATTCATCATTCATCATTATAATCTGTTGGAAGAGTGCCTTCTTGTGGAAGAGTTAGAATGAATATAACTACAGTAATTAGTTAAAACAACTATAAATTCAACTCCTAATTCTACAATACCATAGTCATTCAACATTCATCATTTTAATCTGTTGGAAGAGTGTCTTCTTGTGGAAGAGCTAGAATGAATACGACTACAGTAGCTAAAACAAAACAACTACCAATTCAAATGAAAAACGTAAAGGCAGCTAGAAGAACTTATCTAATTTACGCAAAATAAATCCGTGCAAGAGGCAGGGGCCCTCTACCACTTGACGACATTCAACTCCAAATTAAATCACGCCTTCAAAATAACTTTGTCTGCTCCATTAACGATGCAATAGTTTGAACATAATACTCTGTGTCTTCAAGGACGTAACACAGAGTTTTTAAACAAAATCTAGCAGCAAATCTAACATAAAATCTCTAACATAGCTCTCGGTCTCCCAAGAGTTTATAAAGAAAATGCAAATAACAATAATTACAACAATTAGGAACAATGTCAACAAGCGCTCAGAATCACGTTAGGAGTGTTTGAAGTGGCAGGTATTTCGTGAAGAAAGAACATCTGAGCGAAGACGATCCTAATAAGGTCTTCCTTCATAAATGTGTTACTACGTTCAAACCATACCCGAGAATTCATTTCTTCCTCCATGATAAACCAGCGAAACCATATGAGCCAGGCGTGGATCCTATTGCCACTTGTGGGTTTTCGAGGCCACTCAGGACATACTCAAACATGGGAGCATTTGGGAATAAGTTAGCGAAAAATGTGCATGCAGCTAGGTCCGGTCAAAATGCTTAACAATGGCAACAATCACAAAATTCAACAAGTTAGTCATGTAAACCATTCTAGAAGTAATTTTAACTATTTTTATCGATCAATTGGGTTTTAAAATAGAAATGGACAAGGGAGAATGAGGTAAAATGAGGTGAAGGAAAGCACAAATTTGAGGCTCAACATACCCCCACTGCTGTCTCTTTGCATGTCCTCATGCAAATTATCCTATGAATTCAGAGGCTTCTGCAAGGACATCTAATCCCCTTCTTCTCCTTTGTCTGGAAGCTAGAGGTCTTCTGGGTTTCCTGATAACAAGTTTGAACTTGAGGTTGGTGAGTGCCCTGATTAGCTTTTTGTTCCTTGTCTTCAACTTCTCATTGGTCCTCTCCACTTTGTCTATATGCAGGGATAAGGTTGAGTTCATATCAGTTTTGAGCTTGATTTGATCTTTGAGAATTTCATTCTCATTTTTGATGTGTCTATTCAGTAATTCCAATTCATACCTATCCCTTCTTAATATATCTATTTTAGACAGTGGAGGACGGGGGGTTCTCTCTCTACTTTCTGGAGCTGTCCTCTCTAAAGTTTCCACACAGTCATAAATTTCCTGTTGAGCAGGATCAATTTCAGGGGTTCCTTCATAAAAATCCTCTTCATCATCCTCTTCAATGGGTGTTTCTTCATCTTCTATATTGATTACCCCTATTTGTTTGATTAGTGTTTTCTTCAGTTTTCCCTTTAATCTGTGGCTTCTCCTAGGCTGAGAGGATCCCTCTCCTTTCTCTGTGGCAGATTCCTTGATTATCTTCTCTTCCTTAAGTTGCCTCTTGATTCGAGTCAACTTCTCTAAAATGATTTCCTTACTGCTCTCTTGGACTGGTTTGTCAATTTCAACTTTTGAAGCCCTCCATTTCCTACTTCTCTTTGTAGGCTGTGGTTCAGGTGATGGTTCTTTTGCTTCTTCAAAATGATTTCTTATTAAGAAATCATCCCATGTATCATTTGTTTTAGCTAGATGATGTTTAATCAAGATTTTGACCAAACCATGATGATACAGGGTTGTCTCTAAAAAATGAACTCTTCTCTGAACACAGGAAGCCATCTTCTTCAGACTTTGAAGCAAGAAATATGGTAGGTTTAAGTCTTCTCCCAGAAAATGCATCATTAGTCTGATGTGGTAGACATAAAATGTCCCATATCTACCCTCACATGTAACAAATTTTTACAAAAGAAGTAGTATGTTTCTCCATTTGTTTTTCAATGCAGAACTGGGAATTCCTTTCTTGAATACACTAACATCCATATTTGGTGATTTTAAAATTTGTTTCCAGGAGTCATTGTGGAATTCTCTATTTTTAAACCATCTCTCTCCAGTTCTGAGCAATCCTGTAGCCTCTGCAATAAAAACTTCAGTGACAGTAAACTTAACATCCCCTACTTCAACTTCGGTTCCTTGAAATGCTCTTGCAAATGTTTTAGTGACTTCCTTATGGAAGCCATTAAATTTTTCCAAAAATTGAAGCCATCCTATTTGTTGTAACATTTCTTTGCATTGTGGGTAACCTTCTAAATATTTTGAACCCACAGGTTCAGTCCTTACAATTAAACCCATGAATTTTCAATATCAAATTAACACTCTTCTACCCACAAAAAAATGACTTTCACTTTCGGATTGAAATGGCTTCAAGCTTTAAATGAAAATGGCTCCAAACTTCATAATGACATACCTCTGATTGATAATGACAAATGCCTTCGAAACCTTGGACTGATATGCTTCTGTTGACAATTGAATTTTGAAGTGATTTTCCTCTGTTTGATAATGAAAAATGCCTTCGAAACCTCGGACTGATATGCTTCTATTGATAATTGAACTTTGGAGTGATATGCCTCTGTTTGATAATGAAAGCAATTTCGAATTTCGAGCTGATATGTCTCTGATAGACAGTGGCAGATGGCTTCAAATTTCTTTTGTGCAATACCTCCGGCTCTTGGTAGCAAATGGTTTCGATTTTAACACCTCTGTCTTTTGGTAACAAAAGACTTCAAACTCAATCACTACAACACCTCTGTCTCTGGTAAAAAAAGACTTCAAACTCCACACTGTTACAATTCTGTGTTTATAGTGAAAATGCTTCAAACTCCGTCCACAGTGTTATTTTATCTTCCCACAGTGATATTTTATCTGCCCACGGAATCAAGTGGCTTCAAGTCCTCACACTGTTATACTTCCAAATTTACCCTTCTACTCTGCTCTGCGTTTACAATGCTCAATGCTATTCAAACTGATATCCTTTGGCTCTGCTTTCGGTGATAATAATATCTCTGTCTTCGGAATGGAATGCTGGCTACGGAATGAAGTTATGGCAGTGGTCACGGAATGGAGTAGTGGAGTGAGGTGGAGGGATTGTATTAATGATTGAAGGGACGGCGGAGGATTTTACGACGGCAGAAGGAATCATCATTGAATGATCTAGTTAAGAGTCGTGGAGAATTCAAACACCTCGGCCTTTTTAGCCGCTTAAATACTATCGGATATGAAATTTGAAATGGAAGATTTTAATACAAAGTCTGTAGAGGTTTTGTTGGTGTTTGATCAATAAAAACAATTAAAACAACCTTTTCAAATAATCCAAAACTAAACTATGCTAAACTTTTATGAAATGCCATCGTAATTTGAATTTGTTACCTCTGCCCTTTATTTGATTTTTGTAGCCTTTGTCTTCTCTGCTCATCTCTGGAGGAGTTTTCATAATTTTCTTGATGCTTTTGATTCATGAATACACTGGGTCACTTTGTTATAATTCTGATGTCTGCTGGTTGATGCCTTCAGGGTTTGTAGCTGCGGAAAGACTGTCGGGCTGCAGAAAGGCTGATCAGCTGCAGAATGTCCACTGAGCTGCATAATGTTCCTGTAGAACACTTTAATCATGAAAATGGAATGTTTTTGGAGTATGGGTGAAATGTTATGTGGTATGAATGAAAATGGATGATGGATTATGATATGTATGAAGTGAATAATGGAATGGAATGGATTCAGTTCATGAAATGGAATGAAGGAACATAAGGGCTGTACTGCAATTCATGACATATTTTATTCACTTACAGCAAGATATCAAATTTTGTATTTTGACATGAAAATGAGATGGATGGAAGATGAAATGAGATGAATGAAATGTGGAATGGAGTGAAATGTGAATGATGGATGGAATGGAGTATGGATGGATAAGTGAATGGAGTGAGATGAAATGAATCATAAGCACTATGGAACTGAACTTATGATTTTTATAACAGCTGCTTATAAAAACAAAAATGGGAAAAGTTAGAGTGTCAGAGAGACTCTGATTTTCACCCTATCTTTTCTGTATAAACATGCCAATCAATGATTGGTTTTCATGTTTATACCTTATATATATATATATATTTTTTTTTTTTATTTTTTTATTTTTTTTTTCAAAAGAGAGATGCTTCAGAAAATTTAATCAAGTTGATGAAGAAGAGAGACTCTTCTTCATTAACTTCACATCATTGTCTTCTTGGAACTTCTTGACAAACTCTTCTCTTGAGAGTGGCTTGTGGTATAGCTTCAGTCTATGACCATTCACAAGAAAAGTGACCTCTTCTTCATCTATAGTTCTGATTTTCACTGCCCCATTATCAAAAATTCGAACAATTTCATATGGCCCAAGCCAATGTGTCTGAAATTTCCCTTGAAAATCCTTGAATTTTGAATCAAACAAGAGAGCCCAATCACCCTCTTTAAATTTCTTATCTTTGATGTACTTGTCATGCCATCTAGCCCTTTGTTGTTGGACTAGACTTGTTTTCTGAACTGCATCTTGTCTGATCTCATCCAATTCATTAATTTGCTCCATTCTATGCTTTTGTGCCTCCGTTAGATCAAGTCCTAGCTGAACTGCCATCTTGAATGTTTGGATTTGGAACTCTATAGGAAACAAAACTTGCTTTCCATAAACAAGCTCATAAGGAGTATGGCCTGTTGTGTTTCTCCATGTAGTTCTATAGGCCCACAAGGCTTCGGGAAGCCTATCTACCCAATCTCTTCTATGTAGATGAACAGTCTTTGTTAGGATTCCTTCAATGACTTTATTAGTGGATTCCACTTGACCATTTGCTTGTGGATGATAAGGAGTAGATGTTCTATGTCTGATTTTGTAATTCTCCATCATTTGCTCTACTAGCCTTGATGTAAATTGAGCTCCTTGATCTGTAACAATTTCCCTTGGGACACCAAAACGAGTGAAAATATCCTAAAAAAGAAAAGTAACTACAGATGATTCATTAGCAACAAGTAATGGTTTAGCTTCTACCCACTTAGTAACATAATCAGTGCAAACTAATATATATTTCTTTTGTCTTGATGGAGGACTAATAGGTCCTACAAAATCCAAAGCCCATTTTTCAAAAGGTTCAATGTGTACCTGAGGTTGTAATGGCATCTCACCTGAAGGAGAAGGTTTCCCTACCCTTTGGCAACTGTCACACCTTTTGACATACTCCCTTGCATCTTTAAACAAGGATGGCCAATAATATCCTAAGTTAAGAATCTTATAGGCTGTCCTCTTATCTGCAAAGTGTCCGCCACAAGGTTCATCATGACATGCCTTGAGAATTTCAGGCATCTCATCTTCACGAACACACCTTCTAATAATCAAATCTGGACCTGTCTTGTACAACTCATTAGCGACCCATGAATATCTTGCACTATCATTAATGAATTTTCTTTTATCCCTTGCATTCATAATTGAAGGAAATTTTCCTGAAACTAAATAATTGGCAATATCAGCAAACCATGGAGTTTGAGTAGAGATTGCAAAAGATATTCATCAGGAAATTGATCTTCAACCGGAGTGTCATCTTTGATATTTTGAATTCTAGACAGGAAGTCAGCCACAGTGTTTTGTTTTCCAGGCCTATCTAGAATAGTAATGTTGAATTATTGCAATAATAACAACCATCTTATAACTCTACCATTAGTGATTGATTTATAAATTAAATATCTAATGGCAGAATGATCAGTGTGAATAAAAGTTTCATAGCCTGTTATATAGTGTCTAAATTTGTTAATGGCATGAACAACAGCTAAAAACTCTTTTTCAGTTACAGTATAGTTTAACTCTGCAGGAGTCAAATTTTTACTGATATAATAGATGGAATAGGGAATTAAATCTTTCTGTCCCAATACTGCTCCTAGAGCTGTATCGGAAGCATCTGTCGAGATATGAAAAGGTAACTTCCAGTTAGGTCCCCTTAATATAGGTGCTTCAGAAATTTTGGTTTTCATGGTTTCAAAAGCTAACTGGCAATCAGAAGTCCACTTAAATTCACAATCTTTGGTGAGTAATTTGAAGAGAGGAGATGCTATTTTGGTGAAGTTTTCTATAAATCTCCGATAATACCCTGTAAATCCTAGAAAACTTCTAACATCTCTTTGAAAACTTGGAATGGATAGGTTAGAAATAACTTCAACTTTCGCCTCATCAACTCTAATTCCATCCCCTGAAATGTGGTGCCCTAAAACAATACCTTCAGTGAACATCATAAAACAGTTTTCATGACTAAGAGAAAGGTTTGCTTCTTGACATCTTTTTAAGACTTTTTCCAAGTTTTCTAAAGCCTCTTCAAATGTATCCCCATAAACTGTAAAATCATCCATGTACACCTCTACACAGTCATGTATCAGATCAGAAAAAAATTCCTAATACTGCCCTTTGGAATGTTGCAGGTGCATTGCATAACCCAAATGGCAATACTCGGTAGGCATAGGTACCCCAAGGACAAGTAAATGTGGTTTTATCTTGGTCTTCAAGTGCTACTTGGATTTGATTGTAACCACTAAACCCATCCAGAAATGAAAAGTACTTTTTACCTGCTAATGTATCTAATACTTGATCTATGAAAGGTAAGGGAAAATGGTCTTTAAGAGTAGCTTTATTCAGTTCTCGGTAGTCAACACACACCCTCCATTTTCCATTTTTCTTAGGTACAATTACTAAAGGAGAGACCCACTGACTATCTGAAATAGGATAGATGAAATTAACATTTAATAATTTTTGCAGTTCTTCCTTGACAATTTCCCTAAGATTTGGATTCATCCGTCTTTGAGGCTGTGTGATTGGTTTGCAATTTGCCTCTATATAGATGTGATGATTACAAGTCTTGGGACTTATCCCTTTCATGTCAGTGTATTCCCATGCATATGCAGAAGAATGTCTCTGTAATACTTTGACTAACTCTTCTTGTTGAGAGTTTTCTAGGTTTTTGTTTATGTTCAAGGTTTTGCCTGGAAAAATTTCACTTGTAGAGCTGCCAAATTTGTCCATAGAATGAAGAGACATCTGCCTAGATGACAAGAATTCAATATTGGATCCCTCTTGAAATGATTCTTGTTTTTGTTCTGGAGAAGATTCAAAGTTTTCTAGAGTATTCAGAATTTGATTATCTTCACTAATTTCTGAAATTGTGAAGAGTGGTTGTAAATATTCTTCATCCTCTATCCATTGAGTGTCATCTAGTTCTGTAATTGTCCTAGCTGGAGGATATAAAGTGAATTTCTTTGTTGAACTACCATCATAAATATACATATCACCGGACCTACAACTAATAAAGGCATCAGATGTAGCCAACCAAGGTCTTCCTAGTATAACGGGATGGCCTCCTAGATTATTCTTGGGTGTTAGGATCATGAAATCCACAGGGTACTCCCAAGAGTCTAGGGACACTGGAATGTCTTCTATTACCCCATCTGGTCTGATCATAGATCTATCTGCTAATTGTAATAGTGTGGGTGTAAAGAGAAGATTAGGAAGTTTCAGTTTGTCCATGATTTGTCTACTCATGATATTTATTGTTGCTCCTAAGTCAATGAGTGTGTTTTGAATTTCAATTCCATTGATGTGAATTTTGACAACTGGATTTCCTGGGTCAAGGTACTTTGGAATAGTAATCTTACCCATCATAATATCTGCTATTTGTCCTACCAGTTGAATTTTTTTGGTTTCTCTTATTCTTTTCTTTGTTGTCTTCATACTCAACTCCTTTATTGTTTTGGCTAAAATTGGGATTTCCTTGATGGCTTGCAATAATGGAATTTTAATGCAAACATTTCTCAATTCATCCAAGAAATCATAATTAGGCACCATTATTTTTTTTTCTATACCTTTATCAATTTGTAGTCTTTCCGGAAAGGGAGGTATAGAAGTAGATGTGGATGGTTGCTCTAATACTGGAGTTGAATTTATTGGATCTTTTTGTTTTAGTTTTTCAATGTTTTGGTCTTGAAAGGATGTATCTTCCTCAAGACTTTTATTAACCCGTAGGGAGTCTTCCTCAGAATTATCTTGTTCTTGTATGATCACAGAAGGTTTTCTCTTCTCAAGTATCCTTCCAGACATAAGTTGAACATCACTAAGGTCTAGAGGAGTAATTAAGTAAGTTGGAAATTGTTGTCCTTCTATCATATATGTATTCTGAGGATTCTTATTATTGGGGTTTGGTATGGGCTGAGCTGGTAATTGATTTGATTTTTGAGGGAATGGTAATGGAAGTAGTTGATTTTGATGAGGTTGGTTCTGATGATGTTGTTGAGAATTTTGTTGAAAATTTTGTTGAAGATTTTGAGGAAAATTTTGTTGAGGATTTTGAGGATAAAATTGTGGATATGGTGGATAGGATGGTGGATACTGATAATATGGAGAGTATCTTCCATAGGGACCTTGTGATCCTTGTGCCCAAGCTTGAGGTTGATTTTGAAATTGGGGCCAAGGTTGCTGCCAAGAATTCCAAGGTGGAGGTTGATTATACATTTGATCATGGAATCCTTGTGTCTGAGATCCCTGCCAAGGTCTTCTAGATACAAAATTAAGAGACTCTGTGGAATCTGTAGGAATTTCTTCCTGAAAAATAGCCTTGAGACCAGGAAGAGAAGGAAAATTCTTGGTCTCATGTTTCTCAGAACAAATAACACAGGTTTCTACAACTTTTACATGTAGAGGACACTCTCTCAAGGCATGTTTCTTCCTACATTTGGGACAAAAGATTGCCAAGGCATCAGATTCAGCCTTTTGCTTGTTTTGTATCTTGAGGGTGTCTATTTGTTCACTAAGACTCCCTAAGATGTCAGATTTAAAATCATCAATCATATGTCCTATTTCTGATCTACTTACTGTCCCAGAAGCAGATTTACTTGCCCTTGCAGGAGCAGGATCTCTTGGACCTTTGACAGTTTTGGATTTCCCTCTGGAAAGGTTGATACATAACTCAAATATTTTAGGTAATGTAAGTTGTGATATATCCCCTTTTCCCATCATGTTAAGAATATCCAACCATTCATCCCTAATTGTTTTCAACAAAAGAGCTTTTAAAGTGTCTTGATCTAGGTTTTCCATTTGTGCCCTTTTTATGTTGTATTTAAATCTTTCAAACAGATCTTCTAAGTTTTCATCTTATTTTTGTAACATCTTGAACACTTCTTCCTTATGATTAACCGGCATACAATAATCCAAGTATCTCTCTAGAAATGCTTGTTTCATGTCTTCCCATGTTCTAATAGAGCTACTGATTAGACTCATAAACCACTTCAATGTTGCTCCCTTCAAAGTTGAAGGAAATAATTTCAGTTTTTGAGCATCTTGTAAGTAGTCATAAGTCCTACACAGCACTTCAAATTCGAATAAGAAAGTTTCAGGATCCTCAGTTTTAAGTCCATAGAAGTTCGGAAGGACAGAAGGTGAAATGTTTTTCATGGTTGTATTGGTTTCTTCATCAAGTATAGGGAACCCAAAATAGCTTCCTATTCTACCTCTTCCTCCATCTGCACCTCTACCTCCTTCTCCTCTTCCTCTTTCTCCTCTACCTCTACCTCTACCTCCTCCAAATAATGTGTGTTCTCCATTAACAACTCCTCCTCCTCCTTCTTCTGCCATGGTTGACTAACCTGTGGAAGTAGAAAGGTTTGTGTCCCTAACAAGAGTTTTTAGATCTTCTTCTATGGCAGGTTCAGTGGATGAAGTGGAAGGTTTCTCTGATGGAATAGGTGACCTTAGATCTTTTAGAAGTCCAGGATCAGTAAAGGATGGAAGATGGGTTTGAGTTGAAGGTGTACTAGTTCTGGATCTGGATGAAACAAGTGGTGTTCTAGATATCAAACTTCTGCCTCTGCTGCTTATAAATCTTCCCCTTGAATCTCTCTCCCTACGCATAAAATTTTTTTTGGATGCTAAGAAACAAAGGTTACCTAGTTTTCACTTCCCCGGCAACGGCGCCAAAATGTTGGGTCTCAATCTAGTCTCCTAAAATGAGCTCATTTAATTGTCAACCAGGATTTGTAAACTGCTGAAGTGAAGTGTACCATATGTACCTAGGTGCTTGTTTCCTAATGCGTTGTATGTGGTGTTGTGTGATGTTTTTGGTCTTTTGTGATGATTTATGATGTTTTTGGTCTTTTGGTGATTTTTATGTTCACAATGGAAATGTCTAGAAAACTAATGGAAAGGGTTGGTGGTCAAAACAGAGTTAAGCCTAATGTATGGGATGGAAAATGCAATTGGAAACACTGAAGCAGAATCTAAGCTATGACTGAATAAAAGAAAAAGCTTGATAATGACTTTTTAGGCAAATGACACAAACTAAACTTGAGAAATGATCACTAAATATGCAAATCCTCTAACTAAACAGTGAAACACTAATGATGCAATACTCTGTCCTAAACTCTTCTATTCTATGATTAATTCCTAGTTCTATTCTGCAATTTAATTGAATGTCACAGAACCTATACTCAAAGAGTTATTGGTTTCTTGTTCAAAGTAGTTCTTTTGAGGAAGAGCTCTGTTTATGAAATGATGAGGAAATTACAGAGAGATTTCAGACCTTATAGTAATGTTATCTTCTGTTCCTATGGATATAGATCATTTGTAGTTTTTAGAACAAGAAGATGTTTGTGAATAATGAAGGCTGTCTTGTTAATCCTAACAACTAAAGTAATTTATTGTGCAATGGATGACAATTTGAATATGAGATGCAAGTGTAATGAGTTAATCTAAGAATGAACCTAAGATGCCACTAAACTAGAACAATGTTGAACTATAAGTCATCATCAAACTTGAAACAAAGTAACTGAACATGAATTAAATGCAATGAAACTCCGTAGCATTCTAACTATACTAACATGCATTATTCTATGAAGTTACACAATCTGTTTGTTCATCATTAGTGATATTTTGGAAGAGTTCCTTCTTTTGGAAGAGGTAGAACAATTCTGACTGTGTAATTGTATGCAATTGAAAGCAAATGAACCGAAAGCAAATGAAAAACTAAGTTATCACATCCATACCCTACTCGTCATTATGATGTCTTGGGCAAGCGTTTAAGAGCAAGATCAGAGATGATACTTAGTACAAACACACAACTAAATCATTCATTATCACGGTCATGTCTTGAACTTCTTAAGGATGTCTTGGAAGAGTTTCTTCTTGTGGAAGAGTGATTAGAACAAGTGTAACTGTGATAGTGAATAGCAAAAACTACAACTAAATCCTATAGTACCATAGCTATTCATCATTCATCATTATAATTTGTTGGAAGAGTGTCTTCTTGTGGAAGAGCTGGAATGAATATAACTACAGTAGCTAGTTAAAACAACTATAAATTCAATTCCTAATTCTACAATACCATAGTCATTCAACATTCATCATTTTAATCTGTTGGAAGAGTGTCTTCTTGTGGAAGAGCTAGAATGAATACGACTACAGCAGCTAAAACAAAACAACTACCAATTCAAATGCAAAACGTAAAGGCAGCTAGGAAAACTTATCTAATTTACGCAAAAGAAATCCGTGCAAGAGGCAGGGTCCCTCTACCACTTGACGGCATTCAACTCCAAATTAAATCACGCCTTCAAAATAACTTTGTCTGCTCCATTAACGATGCAATAGTTTGAACATAACACTCTGTGTCTTCAAGGACGTAACACAGAGTTTAAACAAAATTTAGCAGCAAATCTAACATAAAATCTCTAACACAGCTCTCGGTCTCCCAAGAGTTTATAAAGCAAATGCACGTAACAATAATTACAACAATTTAGGAACAATGTCTTTCCTTATCCGAATCACGTTAGGAGTCTTTGAGGTGGCTACGTGAAGAAGAAAAGACATCTGGACTGAGACAGTCCTAGTAGGAGTCTTCCTTCATAAATGTGTTCCCACGTGCATAACCGTACCCAGAATCCATTTCTTCCTCCATGATGAGCAACGAACCATGTAGACGGGACGTGGATCATGCCCTATGCGGTTTTCTCAAGGGCCACCTGGAACATACTCAAACATGAAGAAGGCATTTTGCGAGAATCGCCGGTTAGCTACGGAGATATGCTGCATTCTACGACTAGTTAGGTCTATATGTATGACTAGCAAAAAATTACAATTCAACAAGTCAGTCATGTAAATCATTCTAGAAGTAATTTTAACTATATTTATTGATCAATTGGGTTTAAAATAGAAATGGACAAGGGAAAATGAGGTAAAATGAGGTGAAGGAAAGCACAATTTTGAGGCTCAACACAAGGTAAGTGCTCATTGAATGAATCAATATTCATTGAGTAGAGGTATTTTAAAATCTAGATGATTAAATTTCCTTGCCATATCCGAGAAGATGATCTTTTGTAAATGTTATGAAAGAGTGGAAATGTTGCAAATGCGGAGGCATAAATAAATGGAAAATGAATGAAAATGTGCTAATCCTGGGTAATATAAAATGAAGTATGCATTTTTATGTGAGAGGATTTATTATGCATAATGTGGATTCTTCATAGTTTTGATTAATTCATTTTGGACCAAAGCTTGTAGTTGGGAAAAGAAGAATTCTTTTGATTGGTGACTGAAAACATAATTGCTTGATGTTGTAAAATATTTGTTTTACCATCATGTGGCGGTATCTAAGGAGGTGATATTCAGGATGGGCACAATGTATGGGTTGTATATCGAAGAGGTTGAAATATGAGTAACATGTTCTCTGTACATAGGTGAAGAGATGTGAATTGATGTTGTATGGTGCATAAAAGTGCAGGGAAATGTTTGTATTAAGATGACGAGCTTATGGGCATGCAAGTATTTATAGTGAAAAAGACATCATAGAAGAGTGGAAACTAGAGGGTTGAGACTGCAGAGAGAAAGTTTTATTAAATAACCTTAACAGGAGCATGAGGTATGATAATTCAGGAAGGTATTTTTGAACATTGAAGATTGAATGGTTTATTTATTTTCACCTTAAAATAAATCTTGGAAAACCTGAATTGCATTTCGACTAAAGACTTCAGTATCATGTGAAATGATAAGGGAAAACTAATGACTTTTCATAAGAATGAAGTATGAAAGAGAGTGAAGATTTTACATCCTAAAAATGTATTAAGGGTGTATGTTGTTGGAGAATTGTAACTTGAATTAAATCAAAATATCCACTATCATAATTATTGGGCAATCCTTGAAGTCAAAACAGATGTTAGAGTCAAATGAAAGTTTGGATAGTTTGAGTTAAGATTAAGTATTTTTCATCCAAGATGAAGAATCGGTGTAAGTCTGAAGTCAAAGAGTAGTAATCTAAGTAAAAAGTCTGATTGTAATTGGGTGCACGATCGACAGAGCCCAACACCCAAAAGAATTGGTAATTGTAACACATGCATTACTAAAGTGTTGTTTTCAGCAAAGTGAAGCAAGAGAATTGTCCAAAGATTGGTTCCAAGACAGAGAACCAAGAGAAGCCAAGCGCAGGAGGAAAGCTTGCATTGATGAATGGCAAGTGTGAAGGTTTTCCTGAAAAAGGGATTGAATGAAATCCACACGTGAACAGATAAATTTTACAAAGGAAGAGAATATGACTGTTGATAGTCATTTCCAAAGATCTGATGAAGACCATAGCAGAGGGAAGAAGAAGGAAAATTCCAAGGTAAGTGGCATATGTGAACAGTTGACGGATGAAGATTATGAGCGGGAGAAGGTTGAGATAATAGTTCACCTTGAATTTTTAAAGGAATTGTTGTAGGAAAATGTGAAAGACCAGACACATGGTTGGACCATGAGAAAGAAGTTAAATTGGCAGAGGCTACACGCAAAGAGGGAAAAGCAGGTAAACATACAGTTGACGGAAGAGATGAGGAAGCTCGAGCAGATGTTGAGTTGTGAAGAACTCAGAGATGTTGAGTTAAAAATGGATGTTTCCATTTGTGGCCAAGAACAGGGTGAAATTCTGGGTGAAGAGATCAATGATTAAGATCTCATGAACTATTGGGATAGTTCAGAAGCATCTGAAGATGTGTTGGCGAGAGAAGCAGACGAGGCTATGAAGACTTACATTTTTAAATCTCACAGTTTATGTATGTTTGCAAGATGTGCGAAAGAGGGTGAGCAGTCTGATGGAACTGTCACAGAGAAGAATGAAACTCTTGAGATGGAGTCTGATGGAGAATGCCTTTCAGAGGAGGAAGGTACTAATTTTTTGTAGCAGGAAGAAATCACAAATGAATTCTTGTTTGGGGTAAGACAACCAGCTCAAGTTGTTATAGAGCAGAAGAAAAATGGAAATGCTGAAGAGATATTCCAAGGAGGTAAACAAATGTATTTGTTTAGTGAATTTGCTGACAGAAGTGTACAATGTAATGATGTTGAAACCAGGGAAACTCAGGAGGATTTCCAAATAAAGGATGAAAATGTATTGAGTGAGGCTGAAAGTTGCCAAGAAAAATATGATGATGACTATATTTCAGATGAAAATCAAATTGAATTATTACAACAAAAGGAGTTCATAAATTCCTTGTTTTGTGAAAGAAATTGTTTCAGTGGAGGTGAGACAGTTATTTCGTATGACGAAGAATTTGTTATTGATAATGACAGTGAGAAATTGATTTTATTAAAAGGCCAAAGGGAGAATGATGGATAGACAACTAAAACTATTGCAGAGATAGAGGATCAAAATTCTATTCTGATGAAGAATGAAGAAATGGTATCAATGGGAAACTTGACTCGTGGCAAAGAAGAAGATAGTGAAGAATGTACAAATATTTTTTCAAATGAAATGACAGATTTGTGGCAGGAATTGAGTATTCTAGAGAAGAGGCTAGAAAAACAAAGGATAAGTGTTTAGGTCGCAAAGTTAGAGCTGAATGAGAATGAAAAAGTTCATTATTATGAACTAGAGCAAAGAGACATCCTTGAAATAGATGATGTGGAAGAAAGACTAACTGATAGTCTTGAGAATTCTTTGAAGAAGTTGAATCAGAATACCGATGTGTTGATAAAGGAGAAAATGTTAGAGCAGCAAATTAAAATGTTGCCAGAAGAAGAAGAGACGGAAAGGTCTTACCTTTTTAAAACTAAAATTTTATTGGTGAATGCAGGTACAACACCGGACGAGGAAATTGTTGCTATAAAAGCAATCAATGACTATAGTTATGGTCAAGAAGAAATTATTGATTTTTTTCCATTACAAAAAGTTGGATATTTAGCTCAGTTGGAGGTGAAAGAATTCGACAAAGAGGTAATAATCCAAGGAATTGGCGAAAGAAAGTGTTGGAGAATCCGATGCAATCTGATCGACAGAGTGGGTGATGAGTTACCAAATCGAGTTGATACTTCAAAGGACCAGCGACAGAACATAGTTTGTTATCCTGGAGGGAGTAAGCCATCAGGACTTGTGGTTGTCGCATTGTTACAGAAAAGTGACAGACCTCATAGATAGGAGTCTAATGAAACTTCTCTACATGGGGAGTCTGATGCAGGAGCATCAAAGCTAAATTTTCATTATCCAATTGTGTAATCAAGGGGGTGAGAGATTTTAATTATTTTATTAATTAATTTGCTCATTTTTAATAAATTAGGAGAGAAATTATAAATGTGAGGATTATTGTAAATATTCCTTAAATAATTAAGGATATGAGTGGAGTTGAATTAGGTAGATAATCTAGGGATGAGGAATTCCATAAATGAGACTTAGTTGGGTCCAAAAAAAGATAAATTTAAATTAGATTTTAAGTTGAGATTTATGTGGAGGAATTTATGGAGTGAAATAAATTCATTATATATGTATAAATAGGAGGGTTTTATGAGGATGAAAAACAACTGAGAGAAGAGAGGAAGTGAGGAGAAGTAAGGAATGGATTGAGAGCTTTTTGTAAAGGATCGAGAGACAAAAGGCAAATTATTGAAATATTCAGCGAGATGTTGGAGTTTGTAAATTTCATTATGTTTATTATTATGCCAACAATTTTGTTTGGATGACTCTCTCTCTTTTCCGTTTTCATGATGAAGTGGTATGGACATTGGTTTATATGCTAGGATCTTATTTAACCTGGTATCCTGGCATCAGTGTCCATGGTATTCATGTTGTTATTATGTTGGTTATAAGCATGTATTTTATTAGTGATGATGTATGGATCTCTCTATCTTTTTACTTGTAAATGAATTCACAATGTATCTATGGTAAAATAGATTGTATTTCAACTTATGTAAGGGATAAATGCTTCTTAGCGATTCTTAGATAAGTATGAGACCCCTATGTTTAAATATGTTGTTTACACCTGTAGATTCAATGTTTGTGACATGTTTGAAAAAATGTTTTTCATGGCTAGGAGGGCTCCAGATGAGTTCTTGTTGATGTGATTGCTTCTGTATCATTGTCCTATTGTTATTTATCACCTCGTAAGTTTTCATGAAGTTTTGGGCAATGACTTGGGCTATGGGCTTAAAAAGGTGGCTCAAATCCTAGATTTGCAGGCACAAAACTAAGTAATTGGGGTCCTTACCACATGCTTGTTTTGTTGTGCCTCCGGCTATAGCCTCCCAACCACTACCTTGTTGTGTTATTCTTGCAGTTAAGGCTCAAAATGGTCAAAGAGTTAGTATAACCCAGAGGTAAGAGGCCTGAAGGGTTGGGATATCTCCTGGGGATGTTGTTGATATTGTGTAAGGTTTTTTTTCCATGTTTCTGTTAGTTCCACTTCCTCAAGGTCATCTAGGAGGTTGAATATCGTATTAGTAGCCTCTTGTCACATGTTTGCCCTGGTTGGTCGGTTACTTGGGTAGATGTGGGAAGAGGGTGTTCCAGAGTGGTATTAGAGCGTGGTTGCGCTCTCCTTGGGTGGTGTCTGGTTTCCATTCTATTTGAGTGATGTCTAGTTCTTGTTCTCTTTGTGTGATAACTGATACCACAGAGTGGTATCATAGCATGGTTCAAACCTCAGACTAGATGGGCAAGTAGTCACTTTTACTTATGCGATTGCATATTTTTATATGCTTGGTGGCTCATATGTGGATTAAGGTATTCGTTATATTGGCCATGGTGTAAGGGCGGTGTCACTTGTTGAAGTGTTGATGGTGTTTTTGTCAACATGTTGTTATGACTGGTTATGTGTTGCTCATGCTTTTCTATTGTTCGTGCACACTTGCTTACATATTGTTACATATTGTACACGCATTGCTTGCTTATGTTAGGGTTACATATTGGTCATGGTTCGATGTTATCCATGTACGCTTGCTTGTGTGATGTCATATGTTGAACATGCATTGGTCGTTCATGATTGGTTATACATGTCAAGTGGGTGCATATGATCAAGTTTGAATTTCTTTGGTGATGGTTATTGTGCATAAGGTTATTGTATGTAATTAGGTCATCATGATGATATTGGTATGATATGATGCTAATGTGTTGGCTAAGATAGAGCAGGAGATGCAGACCATCAAAGTGAATTTGTAGCATTGGACCTCGAGGCAAGAGCATGTAATCATATAGGTTTGGATGTTGGGAATATAGGTATGTAGCTTAACGATTGTTATATGCACTATGGTTATGAGTATTCCTTTTATTCTATTGATGTTATAGTTACATACATTATAGATGCTAATTGATTAGTGTGGTTATATGTACATGTGTCAGATAGTTGTGAATGATAACAGCTTGTGGTGGTATGCATTGCTATTGTTGTTTTATGTTAGATAACTTGTATTTTTTTTATGAACATGTTATGGGTTAACTTGTTGTTGTTGCATTAGAGTTAGATTGATGATTAGGTTACATGTTGTTGATGAGCATGGTATATAAATTGTTGTTGTTACATGCTAGAAACTTGAGGATTAGGGTCATTTCATTAACATATTGATGTTATATGTATTATTCTAATTTTGATTGGCCCATGCAGATGGTTAGGGTTATGACATTCAAGCAGGAGTCGACCTAATTATGATAGTGTGTTGTATTATGTCTAGACTGACTGTGTAGATGTGGTTGTTATGCATGAATGATAATTATGAGTTTATGATGTGAACTTGTTAGCTAGTTACTGTTATGGATATCGTGACCTTATTTATGATTGATTTGATATGTTGTGAAGTTATGTCATGCTAATCTAGATTGATTGTGCATATAGGATAGCCTCCCTTGAGATACATTGAGGTATGAGTTTGCTTATGTCGTATACTTGGTGCTTGACTGTTTTGAGTGTTTGATTATGTCATCTAGTTGATATATTTAACATGGTATGTTTGCAAGTTCTTTGAATGCTTGATTAATTTCATGATATGAGTATATGTGTCTGTAAGATTGCATGAAGTAATTATCATGTTTTAAGATGGTTGTGTTAACACCTATGTGCTAAGATAGTCGGTATATACTTCAGTGTAAGTATATGATAGTTGTAGCATCATGTATTATGACTGATGAATGTGAGTTGATTGTTGATTATGACATGGTTGTTAGTCTTGGTAAAAGTTGATTTCGAATTGATAGATATATTGTCTTGATGTTTGGTACATATGGATGACACGTGTGTCTAGTTACAGGTCAACGTGTTTGGCACAACAAGGTAAGACAACTGGTATGCTTTTATATTTATTATACACTAACAGTTATGTGTTTATGGGATTATGATGCAAGGAATTACATAGCAAGAGATTTCCATGAAATATTGAAGAAGGCTCCAACTAAGATTTCCATTAGAAGCATTGGGAACCATGGGGATTAAGTCATGGTGTATGTTGTTAGTCTTGTGCTTTTGGTCTTTTGTGAGTTTTTGAGCTTGATTTGCGATTTTTTTTATGTCTGGTGCATATCTATGCCACTTTGGTTGTGGTGTCATATTGTTATTGGTTTTCATGGTTTTCTTCTTGTTGTTTCTTGTAATTTCCTTTTATATTTGAGAGTCTTGGGAATTGGTTGGGGAAATAGGAAGGTTAATGGAGCTCGGGGAGATCTGTGCAGTACCTAATAGGTAATGAAAGACACAGGTGAAGCTCGGTGCATGAGTAAGCTCAACAGAAGGTAAGAATATGATAGTCGGTTGGATTGGTTGGGTCCATCGTGGTGAATGGACGATGGCACTGCAAACATGAGAAAGGTAAACGAAAAAGTAAAGTAAATGGATTGAGGCGTTAGATACCTTGGCTATGTTGGGAATGATTTTTCTCAATGTTGTGCACAATGTACATAGATAAAAGGGCGTTCTCCTAAACTTTACCTCATGATATATGGTAATTGTGTTGTGATCATGATTATGTTGATATTTATATATGTATACATGTATGTATGTATGTATGTCGTGTCTGACAGGGTCGTCATGGATCATGATTGTTTAATGATAATGTTTATATGAATATATGTGTGTATGTATTCCATTTTCTGATAGGATCATGATTGTTTTATGCTAATGATCATATATATGTATGTATCTATGTATCTATGTCACTGTATGACAACATTTCAATGATCATTCTTGTGGAGGAATGATTCCTTATGCAGGTGAATGGCATGAAGAGATTCCCGGTCTTATGGGGAATCAAGTGGGAAGAGTAGCCTTGACATATCTACAAGGTCAATATCATGTGGATATGATTTAATGTTATATGCTTGTACTATGCCTATGTTTATGTTATGGGCAGATGATGCTAAGGGGTACATCAACGAAGTGAAAGTAATGTGATCTGTTGCATGCTAGGATAAGTATGGATAATGGAAAGACACTAAAAGCAAGGTTTCTTTATGGATTCTATGTGTGGTCTATGTATGTGCAGTACTATTGTTGTGTATATGTTGCACATGTTTTATATTTAGTGATTGTACATATGATGATGTGTACATGTAACATATGTATTATTGGGTACATATGATGTTGTATGTCTGTTGTATATATGGCACTGTGTGTATATTGCATGTGCAATGCTAGGTGTAGATGGTGCTATGTACATGTTGGATATGTGGTGTTGTGTACATATCGTATTGTGCGCATGTTGAACATGTGGTGTTGTATATGTATGGTGTTATGTACATGTTGTATATGTAGTGCTATGTACATATGGTGTTGTGTGCATGACTGTACATGTGGTGATGTGTGCATGTGGGGTTGTGTACATGTGGCATTGTGTACATGTCGTGAATGTGGTGTTGTGTACATATGGTATTGTGTACTCATTGTACAGGTGGTGTGGTGTAAATTTGGCATTGTGTACACATTGTGTAGGTGGTTATGTGTACATGTGATGTTGTGCATACGTTGTGTAGGTAGTGCTGTGTACATGTTGTGTATATGGTACTGGTATATGTGTGATATTGTTTGCATGTCGTACATGTTGTATTGCAGGCATACGATGCTATGTATGTGCATTGTGAAGTTGTGGCATCATGACATATGTATTTTTTTTTTGTTGTACACCGGGTGTAGGTGTATGTGGTGTGTTGTACACCAGGTGTGGGTATATCTATTTTGTTGTAAACCGGATGTATGTGTATGTATTGTGTTGTGTTGTACACCAGATGTAGGTGTATGTATTGTGTTATGTTGTATGCCGGTGTGGATGCATGTATTGTGTGGTGTTGCATGCCTTGTGTGGATGTGCGTGTTGTACACTGTGTGTAAAATGTGTACTTGAGTGAAGAGAAGAAAGGGCACTGAGTGCTTGCCGGGTATGGCAACCGATCTGGTGTGTGTACAAAAATAACAAGGGTAGAAGTAAGGACTGACAAAGGATATGTATCAACATTTTATTTAAGTTTTATTATGTATGTGATCTATGATTCTAACTTATGATGGTTACATGTGATTTATGATTATGGGTTATGGTGATTTCATGTGATTCATGATTTTAATTTATCATGGTTGTGTTTTGGGCTAACCATATGTGATATTTTTATACATGATGATTGATCAAACAACTATTTTGACTTGTTGTGACAGGAAGTGAATAGGATTGCAAGTGTACCTTATTGATGAGCTACCAATGAGGTATGATGTGAATTTACTTCAATTTATTTTGAATATAATGGAAGTTATGTGCTTGGTAAATGGTATCACTGGAAAATCGATAAAGAAAAAATCACATTATTAAATTTCAGAGAGAAGGATTTACAGGGCTAAGAAACATTACAGGATCTGAATTTTTTTTTAAATATCTAAGGTTAAGAGGAAAAAATCGAATTGCACACCATAGACGCATGAAAAATGCACCTTGCACGCATTTTACTTCGATAGGCGTGTTGGTTTGCGCGAATTTCCCTCAAAAAGCCACACGGTCCTGGGAGTGGCGAAAGTCACTTTCCAGGACCACTTGACACACTTCAAGAAATGATCCTCCACTTGAGGCCGCCCAAGGAAAACTACCTAAGCCACCTTGGGACCTCAAGTGAGCACACAAAGGAATCAACCCTTTCTCTTGGGTCACCATCCAAAAATGTACCAAGAGAGGGAAGGAGGATTTGAATTTGCCTATAAATTGCCACCATGAGATGAAAAAAATGAGAACACATTGTTATGCTAGAAAATTTCTCATGAGCAAGCCAGCAATGTGTAATCCAGATCAACACTTGAGTGAGGATTCAGTTGTTGGCCACCCAACAACTTCAATCCTTTGGAGAAGATAGAGAGAGACCTTGTGACATCAGCTAAAGGGTAAGAAATTCCTTGTACTGGGTCTTAGAACTCCATAGTTTTAAGGATCCTTTGGAAAGAATGTAACATTTTATCTTTCTTACTAATAGCGGTCAATAAGAGGGGACTTTGATTCCACTATTTGCATTATTGTCACATTTGACTTATTTTGAGATTTTGTTTTTGTTTTATTTTAGTTTTGTTTTCTCTCTTTATATGCATACTACATTCCATAATTTAGTGTGTTTTATATATATCAGCATGTGTTCACTAACCTACTAACCATATTTTCTGCCTATGACCATAGCTTGGAGGCAGCAACCACTCCTACCAAGCACCGGTGGATTGGTACACTTGTGCACCAAAAACACCACTACATGATTGGCGACTCCACTAGCTTTACCTTTTAGTTAAGTGGTTGCACTTGTTGCAGGGAGCTTCTCTCTGCTCTGGAGTGTTTCTAGGACAACTCCCCTTCTCCTCTTCTCTCCTCATTCACCTACAGTGAAATTTTCAGTTTAGGAGTTCCGGAAATTTCATTTGTAGGAAAATCGCGCACTATTTACTTAGACAAACACGGTGATCCACGCGAGTTCATCTCTGACCTGCGTGCAGAGTCGTGTGCATGTGTGAAAATTTTCCACATGGAAACCAGAGACCATATTTCTCTGTGGTTTTCTTCAATTTCCCAATTGTAAAGTGACTGGAAACCTAGAGAAAAACTGCGAGCACTGTGTGTGGTGTCCCATGACTATTTAGAACTTGCTTTTGGTTGCGTTTTTGTATTGATAGTTGCATAGTTTTAAATTTAAAGTTTAACTTCACAAAACTCACATAGTTTAAGTAGGGGGAAATTGAGTTGCAATCTTAATTAACTCATTTTTCGAAAATAGACACCAAAAACACGTAGATAATTAGCTGGAGTAAGTGTCCTAATCCACATATTCTTAGCTAGTTTTTAATTTTTCCTAGTTAGATCATTAATTTTAGTTTACATTTTTGCACTAGGAGTTGGGACCAGGACTTAATTATCTTAAGAGAAGCAAGTAATATTAGCTTCCCTTGCACCTTTTGGTGAACCTGGGAAAGAATATGAAAGCTTTCTTCTGATAAATTTCCATCTCCCTTTAGTTAATCAATTGGATTAATTAGGCAAAGTTGTAAGCGACCCACTATCTGCACATGATTTTCTTATCAAAAGGAAAAATCAAAACATAGATTAATAGGGGATGTGTAAAGGATCATCGCATATGTGATTGTTCACTTTTTTCTCACACACTTCCACACCATAAGTGAAGTAAATATTCCTTAAAAATAACCTAACTGAACTCACTAAATTTCCCCACAGGGGCCACAAGAAAAATTATAGTTCAGGTTAGGACCATGGGGGTAGGTATCCAATAAGCCGCCATGTTCAATTTACATCTCGAGACATAGAAGTTGAATGAATAGGGAGCTTTAAATTTGTATATCCTCCCACAGAAAAGAAAACCAGAGTGCCACAGAGACCTGATTCAGAGGGGTTTAAGCTTAGGCCCAATGCATGCAGTATTATTTGGGGCTACCTAACCCATCTAATGCTTGGTACTGGTAGATGATTTACTATGAAGCTCAAGACTCAAACACTCAAGTGGGAAAACGGTACTTAGTGGAAAAATCTAGGGCATCCTTCCCTATAGGTGACGATGCAGGCAACACTAGATCCTCTACCCATTACCTTGGTTGATTCTTCAGCTGCTAAAAGGCGTCACTAGTTCTTTTAGGAAATTAGCCTTAGTACCCGCCAGAAGATATCTTTGCAAGGCCTAGTTACAATTGAGAGTGTGAGGACGTTTAGGTCTTTAGGATTTTGAGTATCACGTACAAAAACAACCATAACCATTTTTTGATTGATTGATCACATAGAACTAATTTAAAAGAAAAATAAATTTTGCTTTCGCTTTGTTTTATGTATGTGGTCACCATTTTTTCTTTGATATCCCCTCTGTCATAGAACTAAAGATTATTTCCAAAACAATACATAGTTGACACCATAACGGACCCAACAGGACCTCATCGATCTATACTTCTTTTGGACCTCCCCCCATTAGCAGGAGGAGTTCAAGGTATTTCAAAATTTAGAAGTCAAAGATGGAACACTGCCACCCTTATCAGTTCATCCTTTATTTTGGAATCTTTAGTTGGGAACCCCTACGGTTCACTCAACGCCACACTAGCAGAAACCCCCACAAGGTCCCCACATGCCACTCCTCCCACAACCCCTAGGGGGCAAAGGATTACTACCCATTTAGGAATCCAAGTGAACACACAACTGGGTACATCACAGATAAACCACATATCTAACCATAACCCTGTGTTTTCATAGTTTGCAATGACACTCAAACCACAGTCACTGTTCTTAGCACCATTGAACTTACCCAATCTAACCAAGTTAACGAATGACCCTATTGCACACAACCCTACATGGTCCCCCATGTCCACGAAGCTCCCTTCGGAAATTCCAAAATTCGAAGGGAAGCAAGCAAAAGACCCTGGAAATCATATAATGAATTTCCACTTATGGTGTTCATCGAACAAAATCATTGATGATAGTATTCGGCTAAGACTATTTCAACGTACCCTAACCAGACCAGCTACGAAATGGTATGTGGAGAAACCTTCTGCTACACATGGAACCTTTAGAGCCCTCGCTACCATGTTCCTCACATATTTTCAATTACCCATCCACCATGATTCCGAGATGGAATTACTGACACATTCTAGATAGACACCAGCCATCCATATCTCGGACCATCTCCATGGATGGCGGCGATGTCGCAGTTTGTGTAAAGCCAAACTCGACGATTGAGTCCTGCTGGAATTATTCCTAAAAACTCTCATTGCAAATATTTCAAAATATGTAGCAACTCAAAAAAATACATCCGAAGAGGATGCCATCAGTAAAGCTTAGCAGCTCGAGTTGATTTACACGTAGTAGGATACATTTATAACATCCTGCCTAACACCTCGCACCTACAAAATCATAAAGAATTGGCAGGCACGTCGAACAATGCAGGCGGATTGATTGGGTCACTAACCCAAAATCATCTAGGCAGCAGTAGTCAGTACCCTGGTTACACGTATGATCCTAACCATAACATCCCGCAACCAGGCTACCATCAAATTCATCATGCACCTTTGCAGGAAATGACCAATAGGGCACAGTTGTTCCATCGTCAGCAAGAAGGACCATACCCTTTTGCTCAGCAGACCCAGTACACAGCTAGGAACGTTGATGGAATAGCTCCCCCCCAGTAGCCATTATAAAAATAGGGATAGGGACACCAATATTCCCAATCCCCAGCACAAAACTCACCCATGAAAAATAATGCACAGGTGAAATTTGTGTAACCTTCCCAGGCACAACCATGCCAATCATATAATTAGGAGAATCCTAACTATCCTCCTAATGTGAAAAGGAAAAATAAAATAAAAAACAAAAGAGAAATCCTAGACAAGGGGGAGACAATCAACAATGCCCTTTGCAATCTCAGGCTAGAGGAAACTCCAACTAAAATCAAAACCAATAGCCAAATAACTCCCAAGGGCAGAACAAGAGGGCAAATATTCAGACCAACCAGTCTTGCACAATCTATTGTGAGTATGGCCGTTACATTCACCACTGTATCGATCTCCCCGAGCTAAAGAAGCTTCAGGGTAACTGAGGACAAGGGGGATCATCACAACAGAAAGTTGTCATGCAGGAGCCCTTCCCCCACTAAAGGAAAATTAGCACCTAACGATAGCAAACAAATCTCGATGATTCCAAAAAAAAGAACCACGAAATTTACATGATTGGTGAAGATTTTTTTTTTCAGACATGGAATCAAAATTACGATACCCCACTAGACACAAGTTCGTCAAGGGCTAGCACGAGTTCACCAACAACACCATTGACTATATCGAAGATACCTATTGAATCTTTGCCAAATATGGCTAAGGGAACAACTAGGCGAGTAGGAAACCACTCCAAAGAGGCCCATAACTATAGCATTGTGGACACTTTAGCCCAATCTCCTAATGCTATGTCAGCTTTGGAGGTATTGCAATCATGCCCAAAGCAAAGGAAAGCCTTAATTTTCGCGTTAGGCGCCATTGACCCTACCAATTTGTGCCTAATGGCTTTCAATTTAGATAAAGCCACCCCTAGGCTTCCTTCATTGGTCACTTTTTAGATACCGATGTCAATCCAAAACATCACTATCCACCACTGTATCATTGAAGAGGGTGCATCCACATGCATCATGTCAAAGAACGTCTAGGAGAAGTTAGGGTCTCCCAAAATAAAACCATCAGACATCATAGTTAGAGCATATGACGGGTGCCCATCCACTCCCATCGGTCTCTATCAAAATTTCCTGGTCTGCTTGGCCGGAAAGATGGTCCTTATAGGCATTGAAGTCTTGGATGCTCAACTAGATTACAATATACTCCTTGGGCGGAGTTATATGTATGTCATGTCTTCCATAGACTTTTCCATCTTCTGAATCATGATGTTCCCCCATGAGGATTACATCATTAATTTCAACCAATTGACATACCACGACAATCGATCCCTAACGGACATCAATGTCATTCTGCCCTATGTAGAAACATCTGCTGAGACACTTACACGGTACCAAGAATATGGCCCCGGGCAATTCAAACTGTCATTTATCGTCAGGTCATTCCTAGGAGATCCCCCTATTATACCAGAATCATCATCTAATATCACAGAGGCTCCGGTGTGCATGATGTCTACATCAAGCACCGAAGCCAGCCACGAGATGGAGATGAGTAGTAGTGACATCGAGACCTCGACCACAATAACCTTTCTAACCTATGTCACCTCCCAAACTCCTTTCCTCTACCCTCCATCTAGTTTTGTGTCACAAAAAGTCTTGGCAACAATAGTGTTGCCAAACTTATCTTTTGCAATATCAGTTTGGTACTTGGTACCACCTACCATGACGAGAGTCACAAATGCCACCTCTATAGGGTTAATCCCCCTCACTCCTAAGGAGGCCCCACCTGTTAAGGAGACTGTCACAACCATCCCATCTAAGGAAATTTCCGTCGCAAAGATGATTATTACGAGTAAGAAAACCAATAAAAAGGGGGAAAAGGTAGAAAATCCCACCATACAATAGGAATTACAATATTGCGCCATATGTGACATAGAAGGCCACCCTACCCACATCTTCTCGAAGCTGGACGAACTAAAACCGCTCCTTAGCTCTAAGGTAAATATTACAGAAACAAGTTCCCATAGAAAGGAACCAGCCACCAAAAATAAAGGTAAGGAATTGCATACCAACCACACATGCGATATCTGTAGAAATTATGGGAATTACACCCATCATTTCCTAGAAATACCACAATATAGGAATGCCTTACATGCCATCAAGCAATCCTATCAAGGGGTTCCCTCCATCCATTCAACTGGAGAAGAGCCTCATGTCATTTTATATCTACAGGAGGCATGACAATCACCCGAAAGACCCATGTTCATCTTCCCTCCTCCTATCATATGTTGCACACTTTGCGATGAATGTGACCATTTCATAGATGATTGCACAGCCCTGGAACTCATCTGAAGATGGTATCTAGTCAAACATGTGTACTATGTTGGCTTGCAAGCAACCCAATTTTCATGTCCAATATGTTATAGAAATCATCAATTAGAGCAGTGCCATTACATCCCTAAGTTTCACTTAGTGATAACTAGTTTATGCACGACCATAATATTTCTCTCCCTATAAGATGGCTTTGATATAGAATCAATGAACAACTCGACAACAAAGGAGGATGTGACAATAAAATCCATCCTCTTCCTGTGAGCTGAAAAGTGGTCGGTTGGGGAACCCTTAGTCACCCCCAACCAATCTCCACGAAGAAGACCAACATGTGCGTTATGTAACACACACAATCATGTGGTCACCACATGCCCAGACCTAGAAGCGCTATGCCGCTGGTACCCGATCACATCACCAAACAAGCAGGATGGGCACACCCAAGAAAGACGTTCTTATCTAGTATGTCAGGTAAACCATCATGATCAACGTTGTACTTATATCCCTCGAGTGTGCCCACTAATCGAGATCATTCATTCATTAGAAACAAACCATCGGGATATCACTAGTCCAGAGCTTAGAAAAAATAAAGGAAGGCAGATTTCCTCTAGGCAGCCTACCCCATTTTTGCACCAACACGTCGGGCAAGTTATAAAGGCACATCGACCTAGCGCAACCCATGTCCAGCCTAGGCCGGCATGTATACTATGTGACAAAATCAGCCACCAGGTCAATTAGTGTAAAGAACTGAAGCACCTCACAAAAAAATTCCGCATGCTATCTTCCCTCCCTCAGAGAAATCTCTCTAATCAGGAGAAAATCACACACTGCTATTGTCGAATCTTCTCATATTTTCACCATAGTATGAAATGTGAACATCTCCCCAAGCTTCATGTGGCAAGATCAACATTAAGTCTACACTCCCCAAAAGAGCTAGCTAGACATACCAAGCCAAAAACTCAGAAATGGCAGCAGAGGACCCTCTCCCCTATGCTTGATCCCTTCTGAGTGTCCACTTCAGGGACGAAGAGTAGTGTTGGTTCCCACACAATCTACTCAAACGACACTGTGGTACCATGCACCATTTCCACCGGACATAACCACGAACTAGAGGCATGCCCATTGATGGAAACATTCAGACACCTCTTCACCAGGCACAACTTCCAAATCTCGGAAAGTGCTCAGCCTAATGAGGAATCTAGCCTTTCTCCCAGGCAAGTCTCTCCCACAAAATGCTGACTACATGATACATCATATACGATTCATATCATCATGTATTGGAACCATGAATTGGGCTATCTGCTCATCAGTTATGTTGTCGAGTTAGCTGCAAATACGAAAGTAGTTGTACCAATGATGGTACAAACCCAATCCATATGCACCTTGTCGACCGCGTCCAATTCCACCACATAGACAATGGAATCCTTTTCATGTCTGTCAACTAGCCCCATTAGGACTGAACCTCTTTCTCATGGCCTTGCAAAACTCAATCCCCCTTAGGATCCTTATTCCAATTAGATGAGGATATCCTTGAGGCCATGATGGAGCCAGATTATTCGTGGGATGCAATGCATCACTGCTCTTTTTTCTTCCTGAAAAACATTCAGCCCTAACAAGACAGGAAACCAAGAGATTTATGCGATTGAATCAAAATACTTCCTCCAATTAGGGAAATTTGATTGGTTCAATAATCCCATTTCGGTGCCCAATGCATTCAAAGAAGGGAGAATTTCAAACATTTCTCCTACCATCAAGGTGAATATCTCTCGAAATCCTGAAAAGGTCGAAGAAATCTCACTGGGGGCAGCATGTTCACCAAAATATATAACCTCTTACACCTATTTGCTGCAAGAGTATTGATATATATTCACGTGGGACTACTTAGAAATGACTTGGCTCAGTCCCACTATTGTAGAGCACCATATTGACACCTAGCTTGACGTACCACCAGTATGCCAGAAATAGCGTCAACTGCACCCATCCAAGGCAAAAGAAATAAAATGATAAATATACAAGATTCACAAAGTCAAGTTCATCTACCCCATCACTTACACATATTTGGTTTCCAACCATGTTCCCGTGATGAAAAAAAGGGCACCATACAAGTTTGTACTAATTTTCATGATTTGAACAAAGCTTGTCCAAAGGAAAATTACCCTACCCCATTCATCGACCAAGTCATCGATTCTTGTGCAGGTCACGAGACCCTCTCTTTCATGGATGGCTTCTCTGGGTACAGTCAAATCCAAATCCATCACACCAACTAGTACAAGACCACGTTCACCACCCCATGGGGCACATTTGCATACCGAGTGATTCCCTTCAGCCTAAAAAATGCTGGAGCCACTTTCTAGAGGGCCATGAATTATATATTTCATGACTTGGAAAACCTTATCCTCACCTACTTGGACGACCTCACCGTCTGATCCAAGAAGCGATCAGACCACCTCGAGGATCTGCGACTGGTATTCCAAAGATGCTGACAATACAAACTATGATTGAACCCTCTCAAGTGTGTCTTATGCATCACAACAGGATGACTTTTAGATTTTGTCATGTCCCAGCAAGGAATCAAATTAGTGGACACCCTCAAGGTCCAAGCTATCAAAGAGGTACCTCCACCTCGAACCTTCAAGCAACTACAAATCTTGCAGGGAAAGGCCAAATTTCTGAGATGTTTTGTCCTAGATTACACCACTTGCGCTCAAGGATTCCCTCGTCTCCTTCGTCAGGACATCCCGTTCAGATGGGATGATCAAGCCCAACAATAATTTGATGCACTAAAAGAAACATTGTCTTAAGCACCGTTGATCGGTTCCCAAGACTAAAACAAATAATACATCCTGTATCTATCAGCATCCGAGACTTCTTTGGCCAAAGTATTGATCCAGGAGGGCCTAAATGGTAAGGAGCACATAATTTATTACGTTAGCAAAACATTATCAAGCCCTACATTAAGATATGAGCCTGAATACAATACTACCCTATCATTAATTCACGCAGTCCAAAAACTTCGCCACTACATCAGCTTAAAGACCACAACAATCATCCTCGATATTAACCCCATCAAATACCTGCTCACGCACCATTTAAAGAACCATAAATACACCCGTTGGATTTTCATTTTGCAAGAATACGACTTACATTTCCGCTCCCCCAAGAGCAAGAAGGCGTTAATCTTAGCTGAGTTCATTACGGACCTCCCAAGTCACATCAAAGGATCACCAGTCAATGATTCGCTACCAGATGAACATCTCTTCCTCGTAGTGACCGACAACCCTTGGTACAAAGATATTCTCCTCTTTTTACGAACCTAATATTTTAGACCCCAGCTCGCTCATGACGACCGTCGGCGCATTCGCCACCAAGCCCCCAATACCTCCTCATGGGAGATCTCTTATACTGACGAGGCATCAACACCATATTACGTTGATGCCTCATCCACGATGAAGCGAAGTAAGCCTTGAATGACTTCCACAGTGGAGCTTGCAGTGGCCACCTCTCCAGAAAGGCCACCGCCCAAAAAATCCTATGGGCGGGATATTTTTGGCCCACTTTATTTCGTGATTGCATTTCAATAGTCAAGAGGTGTGAGCGATGTCAATGATTTTCTCACAAGTCAAGAGCCCCTCCCACTCCCTTGAACCCCATCATCGTCGTTGGTCCCTTCTAAAATGGGGAACCGACTTCATGACTTGCAACCCATCATTGTAGGGCAATCACAAATACATTATTGTGGTCATCGATTATTTCACCAAGTGGGCAGAAGTTATGCCCACATATGACAACACCGCAGAAACCGCTGCACAATTTCTATTTAACCATGTCATTGCCTAGTTCGGTGTACCCAAGGATTTAGTCTCCAACCACGGAAACCACTTCGAAATCAAAAAAATTCCAGAAGCTATCTCACCATCCTAGATTCACACATGAATTCGTGTCACCATAATACCCCCAATCCAATAGACAGGTAGAAGCTGTAAAAAAAGTACTCAAAATGATGTTACATTGCATGGTGAATAACCACAAAACAAACTTGCACCACATGCTTTTCTCCGCCCTATGGGCATATCGCATGACAATGAAAACATCAATGGGGTTCACACCCTTCTACTTGGTATACGAGGTTGAAGTTGTGATTCCCATAAAACGTGAGATCCCTAATTTACATGCCACCATCGAACTCCTCAATGACACCCAACCTTTAGAGAAACACTTAGTACAACTAGAGTTTGTCGACGAAATTCGGTCCATCACAATGAGGCCCATAAAAAGAAGGTGAAAACATCGTTCAATCACAACATCACCCCTTTCCCATTTACTGAGGGAGAGTTAGTCCTTCTCTATGATGTCGCAAAAGAAGCCCTAGGGCCAAGAAATTTCGAAACCTTGTTGAAATGACCCTATATCATAAAACATTGTCTCCTAAAGGGGGCATACATCTTGACAGAGCCTGATGAAACATGCCTGGGCAACCCCGTCAATCGTCTTTACCACAAGAAATTTTACCCATAAGGGCCAAGAGGGCTCAACCCTAGAGTTAACGTACACACACCAACACTTTATTTTTTATCACAAACTTGTCACAAAAATCACTCTAGTCTCACAAATGGATTTTCAGCCCAACCATTACTTTGGATTTGCTGATGGAGCATCACGATGGTATCAAATTTTAGTAGCAACTGCCTAGGTCATCTACCACCTTGACTAATAACCATTCTTTTCCAATGGAGTATGCATCGGATTGGTGAAAAAAAATCTTGCAGAATATGATGCCATCATTGGACTCATGTGTGATGCATTTAATCAAGGCATTTGCCACTTACATATCTACCTATATTCCCAGTTAGTTTCTTTTTAGTTAAACCAAGAGTTTGAGGTACAATATTCACATATGTTTAGAAAATATTTGCATGCAAAAAGATTAATCTGTCAATTTGACCACATTACATTCACACATGTGCCAAGAAATCAAAACCAGACAACAGATCGCATAGCCAACCACATCCTAAACTGGAATGCATCTCGGATAAACTATCATACATAAAAAATAAAAAATAAAACATAAAAAGCACAGATATCTATCAACAATACACATCATCCATAAAAACATATAAACAGTTGAAACACCATATAGAGCAGCAAAAAATATCTCTCATATATATATATATATATATATATATATATATATATATATATATATATATATATATCAAAAAATGTATGTCTGAGTACAAATGATGAGTCATGTATCTGACCCATAGCTTAGCCAAAAATACATATACACATATTGAAAAAAATAAGGGAAGCATCCTCATAACGGGTGATTTCCCTCTGTACAAAAAGTCTCTAGGGTTGTGCCCCTCCAGGTTGGGCACCTGGACCCACAACTGCTCCCGGTGCCAGTACTAGGGCAGCTGTCAAAACAAAAGCTGCCACACGACGCAAAGTTGGTCGGTAGGCCCTCTCTTGGGTCATCAGTGTCTCTAGCTATCTATTGTCATGGTCATCAACAAACCCACGGGTAGGCATACCCTAGGTCAAGCAGTCCACACGGCCCCATGCATCCTCCAAGTCAGCACCCCAGACCTCTAGAGCAACCATCATCTCTACCATCTTTGCCATGAGAGCCATTGTCGCCTCGGCGTGAACGATCACTGTAGCACACTCTGGAGCAGTTGAACTGCTACACTCTTCAAACGAACATGCCCTATCACCAGGAGCTCCACCCTGGGGCTGCTTCGGACCTCCTCCCTACCCCTCGACTAGGGGCAGAACCCCTCAAACCCTCTGGGGTGGATGGTGTCCTACCAACTGAGTTGTAGGACGCCTAACCTCACCAACATCTGCAAGAGTAAAAAAACCATGTCAGTGTCATCATAATACACATATAAACCATAAATACTAAAAAAATGCAGAATAAAACACAAATACCATACCTGATGGTCCCCATGTGTATCCAGCAGGAAGACCCATGTCTGGGTCTCCTTGGAAGTCCATCCCAACGTATGGGTATGGGAGGAACATCTGAGGGTTGGCCTCAAACCAAGCCTCGGTAGTAGCATTCGAGTAATGCCCTACTCGACCTCCCCCACCGCGAGGTATAACAGGAGCCCACCTCATCATGCGAGGGTCCTGATGACCCCCTACAGGCACAGCCACCACGGGTCGAAGAAACACCACCCTCTCATACATGATGCTATATAGGATGTTATTATAAGTAAATAACTTAGATCCATCACGGACCTTTGCTAGTTGGGCTACCATCCCATAATAGTAGTGATAGGAAAAAAAAAGTGCCTGACCCTCAAACTATGCAAGACACCTAGTTCCGGACCTGACACCCTATGTGGCGACGACAACCCCGTTAGTTGCACAAACATGGCCAGAGCACATCGCTCGGAAAAATATGTCATTGAATCAATCAAAATTCACTCCTCTGTGAGAGTCGCCCTGCCACAATGAATCTAAGCAAATATTCAGAGGTCGAACCTCCCTGGAGGAAGCAGGTATGGAAACACCTCACCCTGAGGCCGTAGTCTTGTCACGAAGTATATATCTATCTCTGGATAGATATTAAAGTCACACCCTCTCAGCACCATAACTCTACACTTCCAGTTCCAACATCGGATCAAATAACGCAGTAGCCGATCCTGCGATCGCAGGAGGTCATTCTCAAGAAAGTTGAGAAGACCCCATCGCGCCAACTGCTGACAGGCATTGGAATCTCATGCCATGTCTACTCAAAGGCAGGTCAGTCCCTCTCCCTCCACAATATCTTGTCACCAAATAGACACACATTAGTGACATTAAAAAACACCAAAAATTTGAAAAATCTCCCAAATTTTTTCAAAAAAAAGCTTTGGCCTTTTAGAGCGCTTGATAGGCATGTTGACCATGCACTTGTTTCTTAGATGGGCATGGAGTTCATGCGCACAAAGCCATGACATACGCAAAATTTTTGTGCAAAACATTAGTTGCGCATGCAAATTTCGCGCCTGTACCTTGATCACCTATGCAATCAACATAAAAAATTTCCTGGGTTTTGTACAAACCCAGTTTGTACGGACCCGGGCCTATTCATACTGAAAAAATTAAATGCAGGATGTTATGGGGCCTACCTGACTCTAGTAGCGTGAGTCCTAGGTGCACAGGTTGGCCGCAACAGCAAGAAAAGCTCTGCAACAATATTTGACCTCTCACAACTCTCAAACACACAAATTTCACAAATGAGCTGAAATGAACAATATTGGCCTATATGTTTCCCTTGTCAAATTGTTTGGAGGACCATAACGAGAGCTCAGAGGGCCCAATTTCAAAACCGAAAGCAACACATTTATCAACACCTCATAACGCCCAAAGGAGGCTTCACACATTCACACCTCCGAAAAAATATTTTTTCAGTGCCAACAGGTAAGCCCTCTCTTATCTTCTGTTCATTTAGCACATGTTTTCAATAATATTTGAATGAGAAATATGCTTTCACTTGGGGTGTTTTGTTGCATGTATTTTACAAACTAGCCATTACCCCATGCACCAAAGGTTCTAGAGCAGGTATAATTCTACCCTCATCATGATAGAGTCCCAAAAAAACTATGCATATCCTGGCATAATTTCTCCACAAGAAATCAACCATAGGTTCCAAACACCTGAACATGTTTACCATCCCCACCTTACACAATGATATATATCCTTTTTGTTCGGTAGAGCCTTCCCTCCATGGCGTCCGTTACTCAAAGTAGACCATGCATAACAAAAAAAACGACGCCATGGCCATACCACCTCAGTCCGGGAAGCACTTCATGCCCATTCATCCACCATCCATCAAGTCAAGTTTTACCATATCAAAATAAAACCCCTTTCCGAGACTATCATTTCTTGCAAGTAGATAGAATACACACCAATGTGTCTCACATTTGGACTAACATCCCTCCATCAGCATAGCCCATCTGCGATATTTTCCATCTGCTTCATCATCCCCACACAAGAGACAAACCAATGGGGCCCCCACCCTCAACAAAAACACCCTCCTCACATTGTCAGGGAGAAAACATTTTCATGTTTTGGGGCACCCGTCAATGTGTTTTGTACTATCCAATCCCATTGTTTCATTATTTTTGAAAGTGTACAAAGATCTCAAACATAGAATAGTCCCCCACTCATCCATCCATTTTTATCCCATGGCAGCAGTCCCTAGTCACCCTTGGTCGGAGCATCACACATTTCACACAAAGCCACCATGACATTCATAACCAACATATACTCACCCTATACATCCTAGCGACTCCAGGGATGTCCTCACCAGAAATAGTTATTACTGTAGCCAATATTCTTTTTTATGCTCCAAACTTGGGCCAGTGAATTCCCATCATTAGTTTTCAGTCACCTCTCTTCATCATGCCTATGTTAAACCTATCAAATCTAAGACCCTAGTCCCTTGCATAAGTAGCTCTCTTATTCGGTTGAGGCTTCATTTTTTTCAACTTCAACACCCATTCTCCAAAAAGGAAGCAGTACCTTAGATGGATCCTCACCACAATAGGGGCATCCTTCTGTGGCACTGTGGGAATCATCTTTTCCCATAGATTTCATTGATCCTCCATAAATTTGACTATGACACAAGCTTTCATGTCAAGATGGTATCATATTTTACAGCCATTGCACTTTTCTCAGATTCGTCAAAGACCCATGCCATTATAAGCATCTCTTTTAGCAATGATTACACGAGAAGGTTCTAGTCATACACCCATGCGTACAATGAGAATTTATATGCCATACCAATATTATGCATGTGGGTACCACATTCAACCTATTTTCAAAGAAAAAATTCCCCTGAGGGTGTCATCAATCGTCGTCATCATCCAAATCAGCAAATCACTACCATATCAGTGACATAGACAAAACCTTTATCTTTCAGATATATGTGTTTATCTAGACAAAGCATTACGAGCATGGGACATACCCGCCTCATAGAAAAATTGTATTTATTGCATCATACTATGTAATATTCCCAATTAGCCATGAGCTAGTTGGAATATATTTTTTTATTTTTTCTTTCTTGTTTGATGAATAAGAGGATATAGAGATCCATAAATATCCTTAATATGAATAAAACCAATGCCAATTGAAAGGAGGACATCTTGGCAACTTAATTGAGAACCCTTGTGTGTGAAAAGGGGCTGGAGCACCTATACTGGGTCAACTTTGACCAAATCAACAGTGTTGTCATGGAGTTGTGGAATTTATTGAGGGACAACATAGTTTTAGTTGGAGACTCTTTGCGTGGAAGTAGTGTCTTAAATGAGTGGGGATTAGGGTTAGAAATATCATCACTTATATAAGGAATATGATGGCAGCCATATTCATTCATGTTTTTGATTTGATATTTATGATATATGGTCTATTTAGACATATAGGTTTCTTCAGCTGTTTAGCTAAGATTGCAATCCTATTTAGCACAGGGTGTTCCCGAGCAGGAATACCACCTCTTTCCTTGAGAAGCCTCTAGGAAGACCTTTTCACTACATTCCACATTCAGGAATCAAGCCAAGGCTTCAATCTTAATATACAATGCAGTTCCTGTTGAGGAATTGTGTTTGTGTTGCAAGGCAGAAGTTGTGGAGGGTTGATCTGGGTGATTTCTGAGCTAGATCTCATTGGAGGGAGGTTCCTTTATCTTGGGAGGCTATTAAAGAGGGCCCTAGAGCATCATTGATACATTTTTCATCATTCCATAGTTTTTTAATCCCCTACAACGCAGTATCAGTCTAGATCTATGTTATTTTAGAGAAGAGTTGCAGGGGCATTTGCAGTAGGTGATTTGGGGAGTGATTTCTTCAGTGAAGGGGCCAACATTTCATCTATAGGATCCATTGGAGGAGAGAATACTTATTATTATATCAGCTTCATCCATAACTCTTTAGTTATATTTTTGCAGCATACTTTCAGCCCTAGGGCTGTAGCTCATATTGTATTTTTGGGTGTTTTTCTCAGAGACCCTTTTGGGTTCTTTTCTGGAGATTGTATAGAGCCTTGATCTTAATTGTACATTATTTTTTAGGCATATACCAGCCCTTATCTTTTGTATGTTCATTTGCTATAGCAATGCACCTTATGACTGCGTTGTAGCAGTCTTACAGCATTTTGGATATAGTAGCAGCACCTCATTCTTGAGGGTTTTCTTCATTGGAGGCTTATTGTATTGTGTACTATGTTTTGTAGCCCATTATTTTGTACTATTTTGCTGCTGTTATGATGAATAGAAAAGCTTCATATTTTCCTCATGTTTTTATATAATGTTTTACACTGCTATTCCAACATTTTGCACTATATTCCTACTTTTCCCATTTGGGAATATTATAGTGGTATTAGAGCATAATCTTGGCTCAACTTGTGCATCTTAAGCCAATATGTCATCAAAAGAAGGAGATCCTCTCATAGATAGAGAGAATAGGTATCTCAGAAGAAGACACCAGAAGTTTGACTATACAGATGATAAAGAAGACAAGGGTAAAACCCCCTTATCAAGAGAAGATGAAGAGGAGTATCCCAAGCTAATTCTTCGAAATATGCAAGACATTGCTAGATAAATAAAGGAGATGAGGATGGATAGATACAAGGAATCTCCTAAAATATTTTTGCATGGTGAAGGCTTCGACATTTATCATCACTAGAGTGATCAACCAGTGAAGCAACAACAAGTTTCCCAATGCTCTACAATGCCTACATTTTTAGCAGTGGGAAATGAAGGATTTCAAGAACAAGAAAATCTTGAAGAATATTTCATGGAGTATGAGTCTCAATCTCAGAGATTCAAGGATCACTTGATTTTTCAAGAATTTTTTCAGATCAAGGACAATAGGAGACCCAGGCATCACAATAGAGTTGGAGGATTCATTCAGAATCATGATCTTCACCAAACTATGGGCAGATTTTTCTTACCCAACTTTGATGGGTCATCTAAATTCACTTCCAAATCATGGATAGATAAGCTTGACATCTACTTCCAGCTGAACAAAGTACTAGAGATGGAGGCCATCAAGATAGCAACGTTGCACCTTGAGTGTGAGGCACATGATTGGTGGTTTCATGGCTTTTCTATATTGGGTTCTGCCAATGTGGCTGCATATTCGGAGTTCACAAGGAGGTTGGTGGAGAGGTTTGATCAAAGAGATCCAGAGGCACCATTCATGGGGTTAGCAAAGCTCAAACAATTGGGTAATACAAAAACTTATATTTTTGAATTTCTAAAACTTTTTGTTATGGTTCCTGATTTATCCATAGCAAGGAGGGTCTATATGTTCATTGATGGGTTAGAAAAAACCTTCATGGGTTGGTGAAATCTACCAAACCCACTACCATTCAAGATGCCATTGAAAGGGATAGAGATAGACAAGATGCCTTGCCAAAAGCAAAGGAAAAATTTCAGCCAAAGCCCACTTTTCCATCAAAGGGAAAATATGAAAGGCTCCTCTTTCAAAGGAGAGCCAAAATAAAGTACCTCTTAGTGATGATGTCCGAAGAGACTTGAGGAGAATTAAGATTTGCTTCACATGCCAAGAATCATGGGCACCCAGACATAGATATGCAGCAGGAAAGGAACACTATATAGAGGTCTTCTTAGATGATGAGGAGGAAGAAGAAGAGGAACCAGAAAGAGGTCACAACACTAGCACATCAAGAGATGATCCACCACCACCAGGAAGTGGGGATGGGGAATTTTCTCCAATTGGAGGGGCTCTTGCATCATTGAGAGGAGTACCTCAGTACTTGACCTTTAGGGTTCGAGGTTTCATCTTAGATCAGAGGGTTTTAGTTTTGATTGAAAGTGGGGCTACCCACAATTTTATTGATGCCCAAATAGTGTAGAGGAGAGTAAAACCCACTGAAAAATTTTGAGGGATTTTTTGTTTTGGTCCCAAGAGCTAGAACTATGCAGTGCATGCATTATGTTCCATATTTATCTGTCACCATGGGGGCATATACATTGATTGATAACTTCTTTATGGTTGACATACCTGACACCAATGTGATATTGGGTGTGTAGTGGTTGATTACTTTGGGGAAGGTCACCACAGATTGGGAGACTTTGCAGATGGAATGGGTGGACAGAAAGAGTGGAAAAACTCAGATGATTAAGGCCATGCACACATATCCCTCACATACAACTTCCACATAGAAAATAGAGATGGATTTTTGTAGTGGGAGCAAGGACCTAATATTCCCATATATTATGCACATGACTTTGGCCCACGGGACATTATTGTTTTGTGGCAAACCACCTAGGAGGCCATCTGATCAGAAGTTGGTGAGAAATTTCTCACATCATGGTGCACCACTCATAGATCCAGGAGGAGTGGGGGCATTGGGAGGCCATGGTACATCGCTGAGAGTCTTGGGTATACTCAAGGAGGAGGGAGACATTTCCCAATATCATCATTACCCACTCTCATTTCAGATTTTGCGTTGAGAAAGGATAAGAAAAGGGAGGATAACAACCTTCCAACATGTGAATTTGGCATGGGAGACGTCAAAGAGGAGGACAACCATATAACAAATGTTTTATGTGATAGATCATCAACGCTGTCACTATGTAGGATAGATCCATTTTGGAAATCCCAGTTGTTGGTCGATTATTCCAAGGATCTCTTTACGCGCATGATACTTGATGACCAGCTTCAAGAGGAGGGATATTCAGTCAAAGATGAGGTCATCTACTATCATGGTAGGATCTTCTTATCTAAAGCTTCCAAGCTCAAGGAGAAGTTTCTACAAAGAGCACATGAGGACTTTCTCTTCAGCCACACTTATTCCATGAGGTCATACCACACTATCATGGAGGGATACACTTGGGAATGCATTGAAGAGGAGATATATCAACATTTGAAGAGACGCATGGACCATGTGGAGATGGAGGAGATACATAAATCTATGGAGGATTTATCATAGCCACCTCTTTCCTCTTTAGGAATGAAAGGGGATCTATCTATGAGCCACTCCATTTGTATGAGCCAAAATTATGGTAAGGAACATGTTTATGTGCATAATGATTTACTTGGTGATTATTTGCGTTCCTTTACCATGTATGTGCAGTACATTGCTCCAAGTAGGAGAATTATTCCATATAAACTTCATGGCCAAATTTTGGCCATAAACTTTGTTGAACATGCCCACTCCCTAGGAGGATATAGGGATATGATTTACAACTCGAGGTGCACTCCAAAGGCACCAAACATTTCTCACATTTTTAGAACTTGTGAGAAAACTGTGGCAGCAAGAAAGTGGTGGGGAAACCACTTACCATATCACTATCTGATGCAGTCAAGAGATATACTGTTTTGGTTCCACATGTGGGACTATGACCCACCTCCATTTTTGCATATTATTGTTTATATGTACTTAGTTTTGATCCCATACATTGATGATGTACTTATCCTTATTATGGGAATGAATGGAGGAACGATGGAAGGATTGGATGTGCCCTTTGGGAGAGAGACTATCCATGTTTCTTATGCTACATGTTTCAGGGATAACCTTGGCCAAACCATGATTGCTACATTGGAACTTTTTCTTCCTTGTGGGATGAGTCATTTTCATCTCATGAGAACTTGGGAGGAGCATGTCATGGATGGATGGATTGGGAAACACTTGGCTTATGAGGGAAGCTTATCACATGGAGGTGTCACCAATGGAGGAGGAGAAGAGTTGCAAAACTCACCTTTTCATTTGCTTGATGACAAGCAACATTTGGGGGGGGAGGACTATAATATTCCCAATTATCCATGAGATAGTTGGAATATTAATTTTTGTTTTTTCTTTCTTGTTTGATGAATAGGAGGATATGGAGATCCATAATTCCCCTTAACATGAATAAAACCAATGCCAATATGAAAGGAGAACATCTTGGCAATTTAATTGAGAACCCTTGTGTGTGAAAAGGGGCTGGAATACCTAGACTAGGTCAACTTTGACCAAATCAACAACACTGTCATGTGGCATTTATTGAGGGACAACGTAGTTTTAGTTGGAGACTCTTTGCATGGAAGTAGTGTCTTAAATGAGTGAGGCCTAGGGTTATAAAGCTCATCACTTATATAAGGAAGAGGATGGTAGACATATTCATTCATGTTTTGAATTTACTATTTCTGATATATGGTCTATTTAGACATATAGCTTTCTTCATTTGTTTAGCTAAGATTACAATGATGTTTAGAAGAGGGTTTTCCCGAGCGGGAATCCCACCTATTTCCTTGAGAATCCTCTAGGAAGATATTTGCACTACATTCCCTATTCAGGCATCAAGCCAAGGCTTCAGTCTTAATGTATAATGCAGTTCCTGTTGAGGATTTGTGTTTGTGTTGTAGGGAAAAAGTTGTGGAGGGTTGATTTGGGTGATTTTTGAGCTAGATCTCATTAGAGGGAGGTTCTATTCTCTTGGGAGGATATTAAAGAAGTCAATGGAGCATCATTGATACATTTGGCATCAGGCCATAGTGTTTTTATCCCCTACAACACAATATCAGTCTGTATCTGCATTATTTTAGGGAATATTTTCAGGGGTATTTGCAGTAGGTGATTTGGGGATTGATTTCTTCAGTGAAGGGGCCAACCTTTCATCTGAAGGATCCATTGGAGGAGAGCATACTTATTATTATATCAGCCTCAACCATAACTCTTCAATTATCTTGCTGTATCATACTTTCAGCCCTAGGGCTATAGCTCATATAGTATTTTTGGGTGTTTTTCCCGGAGACCCTTTTGGGTTCTTTTCTGGAGGTTGTATAGAGCCTTGATCTTCATTGTACATTATTTTTGAGGCATATATCAGCCCTTATATTTTTTATGTTCATTTTATGTAGCAGTGCACCTTATGACTATGCTGTAGTAGTCTTCCGACATTTTGAATATAGTAGCAACACCTCATTCTTAAGGGTTTTCTTCATTGGAGGCTTATTGTATCTTGTACTATGTTTTGTAGCCCATAATTTTGTAATATTTTTCTGTTGTTATGGTGAATATAAAAGCTTCGTATTGGCCTCATGTTTTTATATAATTTTTTAAACTGATATTCCAACATTTTGCAGTATATTCCTACTTTTCCCGTTTGGGAATATTACATACTATTTATTGTAGGTTTCCGACAAAACATGGTCACTCTTCTAACCACTGTAAGGGGTTTCAAACCTTTAGTTGTACGCAGGTCTCTCTCTCTCCACACAGTACACAGAAAATAAACTATAATTTATTTTAGATATGGAGTTCTTCCTAGACCTCACACATTAGGGGGCAAATGTTATCACTGGAAAATTAGACAAGAAAAAATGACATTATTAAATGTTAGGCAGAAGGATTTACAGGGCTGAGGAACATTACAGGATCTAATTTTTTTTTTAAATATCTAATGTAAAGAGGAAAAAATTAAATTGTGCACCAGAGACACATGAAAAATGTGCCTTGTGCCCATTTTCCTTCGATAGGTGCGCTGGTATGTGCGGATTTCCCTAAAAAATCCATGCGGTCTTGGGAGCTGAGAAAGTCACTTTCTGGGACCACTTGACACACTTCAGGAAATGATCCTACACTTGAGGTCACCCAAGGACAATCGCCTAAGCCACCTTGATACCTCAAGTGATCACACAAAGGAATCAAGTGGGCACAAAAAGGAATCAACCCTCTCTCTTGGGTCACCATCCACAAATGTACCAAGAGAGGGAAGGAGGATTTGAATTTTCCTATAAATTTCCACCATGAGATGAAAAAAATGAGAACACATTTTTATGTTGGCCAAATTGTTCATGAGCAAGCCAGCACTATGTAATCTAGAGCAGCACTTGAGTGAGGATTCGAATTTTTTCCACCCAACAACTTCAATCCTTTGGAGAAGAGAGAGAGACCTTGCGACATTAGCTAAAGGGTAAGAAATTCCTTGCACTGGATCTTAGAACTCCATAGTTCTAAGGATCCTTTGGCAAGAGTATAAATTTTTATCTTTCTTACTAATAGTGGTCAATAAGAGGGGACTTTTATTCCATCGTTTGCATTATTGCCATGTTTGAGTCATTGTGAGCTTTTGTTTTTGTTTTTGTTTAGTTGTGTTTTCTCTCCTTATATCCATACTACATTCCATTATTTAGTGTGTTTTATATATATTAGCATGTGTTCACTAACCTGCTAACCATCTTTTCTGCCTATGACCATAGCTTGGAGGTAGTGACCACTCCTACCAAGCACCGGTGGATCGGTATACTTGTGCACCAAAACCACCACTACATTACAGGAAGCACGAAAATTCTCGGTTGGGTGGTTGAAAATGACTACAAGAATTAGAAGTAAAAAAAAAAAGAATTGGAACATGCATTAGTATGTTAGTAAAGCACTTCAGGAGCAGGGCCATTGTGGGACATTGGTACCCATTAGTGTCCATTGATTTTCATGAGCATGCTATGACCAGTATGATGGTTTTGAGGCAGGTATATTCCTTCATTTTTATATCTTTCGATGCGAGGAAGCCATACCAAGGGATGGATCGCCCAAGTTAGGGGATGTCGGGGAACATGGAAGGTGAGTAACTACATGGAAGGATATTTCCATATTTCTCGAGGTACTATGTAGCAGAGAAGGGAAGGCCAGGGATGGAATTTTTTTGTTCATTAGCATTTCCAAATGGAATCAGATGCACATTAGGAGTGTGCCCGAGAACAATGAGCTGGTAACTATTCACTGAGGGTACAATAATGCAAGACTATAGTGTTGGAAATTGGATGCAGAATCTGACTATGACAATAGAGACTTCCTAGGAAGGAAGTGAATCTTGGTACTACTTTGAGGGTGGAAGTGAGAGCCTTCAGATTCCCTTGTTTCTAATGCAAGAATCATATCCTTTTATTTGTTGGTTGAGAAAATGTGTATATGTGTATAATATTATAAATTATGTAATGAGTTGTGTTATAAAGCTCCAGTACATGGTATGATTGTCATGATTATTTTTATTTTGAGCAGGTTATTCATGGTAAATACTGCAATGAGTTGTTTTATAAAGCTCCATAGGCAGTATGTTTTATTTTAAGCAGTTTGTTGGTTTGTAGGTGTCATTTAATACCGAGGAAGGTGTTCCCCCAAGGGGGAGGGTTCTATAACAACCTTGGTGAAAATTCCATTTGAATAAAAGTTAAAATAATAACCACGGTTGATGGGACACTTAGTCCAATCTGAATGGTGGGAAAAAAATCATAGCTTGTGTTCATTTCGGTTATTACGGCTGAAGGAAATTGGAAAAGGAAATGACAAAGGCTTTGGAAATGAAAATGGCATATTTAGCACATTTACTTATGAAAATAATGGAAATTAGGAGGAAAGGGAGATAAAATGTCACAGGTTTCATGTGAGGAGTAAAATGAAGGAAAATAATGGAAAATGAGGAAAAGAGAGGCATCATTGATAAAAAGGCTTCTAAGGATCAATGGGCAATATTTGTGCTCAGACTTATGCCTCTCCTTCTATATTATTTCTCTCTCACTCACTCACTCTTGGAAACTTAGAGTTTCTTGGAGCATTTTGGTATTGGACCAAGAAAGGAAAGAAAGCAAGAAGAATGAGGAAGCAAGCAAGAAGGAGCAGGAATCAAGCAACTACAACATGATTCTTTGTAGGTATTGATTTGCATGTAGGATTTCCTTGCTAGATTTGGCATGCAAGGTATTGCATGTGCTTCTTTGTTGGCTTCGCATGGGTTTTTTTCTAGGTGTGACAATATATTCATCCTAGCCTTCCCATTTCTGGATAGCCATGGTGTTGTGGAGTTCTCATGTTTGATTTAGCTAGACTTCCGAATTGATTCAAAGCTAAGTGAGGTGGATCTATGAATGATTATGGAATCGGTTTAGGTTTTGCCTTGTTTTAGGGCCTAGTAATCTGGGTTTGGATTGCAGTAAATCCTGAGAGGTGGTTTGCTCTCCATTCAGGCCTAGGAATCCCAGGTTTGGGATATACGGTAAGGCCTAGACAGTATGTCTCGCTTTAAGGCCTAGTGACCCCTGATTCGGAATGTGGGCTGCGGTAAATCCTAAGAGACTAGGAGACATGAAAATTTCTCATGGTTTAGGCAAAGAGAATCCAGTGATATCCATGCTTGTGTTGCCCTAGTGATCGGGTGTGGATCATGAGAAAGCCTGATTTCTATTTGATGAGGGTGAGGTGGTTTAACCTTGGGCTGCCCTGGTTGGTTCTTTTGGTTTTATTCCCAAATTAATGCATGGAATATGACATGGGGGTGATGAGCTGAAGAGAGATTTGTATCAACCAATCTATGGTCGGGTGGAACATGGAAGTCCCATCTCTAGTTGGTTTTTACACTCATTAATGAGAACCTCATTCATTTGGTATTTGATGCATAGATTCATTGGTTATTATCTGGATTATATTGCTATTGTATCCATGCTATTCATGTTATTATTATGTTGGTTATAAGCATGTATTTTATCAGTGACGATGTATGGATCTATCCATGTTTTTACTTGTAAACGAATGCACAATGTATCTATTGTAAAATATATTGTATTGCATCTTATGATGTAAGGGAGAAATGTTTCTTAGCGATTCTCAGGTAAGTATGAGACCGCTATGTTTGAATTTGTGGTTTACACCTGTAGATTCAATGTTTGTGACATGTTTGACAAAATTATTGTCATGGATAGGAGGGTTCCAGATGAGTTCTTCTTGATGTGATTTCTTCTGCGTCATTTTCATATTGTTATTTATCATCCCCTAAGTTTTCATGAAGTTCTAGTTAGTGACCTGGGCTCTTGGCCTAAAAATATGGCTCAAATCCTAGAGTTGCAGGCACAAACCTAAGTAATTAGGGTCGTAGACACATGTTTGATGTGTTTTTCCTGCAACTATAGCCTCCCAACCGCTACCTTGTTGTGTTATGTGTTAAGTCCATATATTAATAGTGTAGTCCCTTATTATGTTAGTGTAGCCCCCCTTATTGTTATTGTTGTACCCCTGTAACACCCATATTGTTATTATTGTGCCCTTACATTATTATTGTTAGGTTGGCTAGGATTACATTGTGGCCCCACTAGGATTACATTGTGGCCCCATGGACTCCTATATATAGAAAGGAGGTTTTATCATTTGTATGATACAAGAATGAACACATTCATGCAATGTTATTGGAGGTTGCCCACCGAGGGTTGTTATTTCTAAGGCGTTTATATCTCTTTTTTCTATTTTTGGAGTCGGTTTCACAACATTTGCACGTATTTTTGATTCTAGTTTTACCGCTTCAAACAGTCATTTTGGAATTTTTGCATCAGAATATTTTTTTCTACCAAGTTTATATTAATTTTTTAGAGTGCGAAGCTGAAATCCTCAAGGGAACTTGGTTTGAAATTGGACTCGGATCTAAGATGGAGATATGATTTGTGGAAGTTAGGGATTTTTGCAGGCTCCTGAATTTCACTTAAAAAGTTCATCGTGGAATTTTCGATATAACTTTTTTTCTACGAAGGTTCAGAAGCTGAAATTTGTAGAGTGCAAAGCTGACATCCTAAGGAATATCATCGCCAAATTTTAGATCTTGGTTCACAATATTTTCGGAGATAGGATCTGTGGACGTTAGGTCCTTTTCAAGCTCCCAAATTTCATCTCAAAGAGGTGATCATAAGAAAATCTTCATAACTCTCTCTCTCTGAGCATCAAATTGGAATTCTTTAAAAAGTGACTGGAAGTACCCAAACTATAGTTTCTTGCCTATAAATTTTAGAGTCAAAGGAGCAAACAGTGACACGTGGCAAGTCATACAAGTTCGCTCTACTTAGGTCATCGTAGGAGATTGGGCACAAATTTGTATTCAAGAATCCAAATCAGGTCAGACCTGTGGCATTAGAAATAAAATTCAAAGGGCTACCACAATGCCAAATTTCAGTTATTGAGGATCTGAAATCACATAGATAATTCAGTTTCAATATCGAGCTTCTCAAAAGCAAGAAAAAGGTGTGTATTTGGTTTTTAAAATTGCATAACGTTTGTTTGAAAAAGAAGCTTGAAGTGATTCCAAGGGCATATTTTAGAATTTTTATCAGTATTGGGTTCAATAATGCCTCCAAAAAATAATTCCATACCCATTAAGCCCTCAAAAATCTATACTATGATTAATAAATATAAAAGAATTATAAAGATGAGAACAAATAGTATTTATGCAAAATTTTTATCTTACTAAGAGAGGAATCAAGGATGACACAGAGAATGAAAATAAATGAGGCTGTTAATATGGTTTGAAGGATCAAATAATAGCTAATATGGATGATAAATTATTGGAAGATCACATTGAGTATCAACAACAAGTTCTCCAACTTTCAAAGGATAAAATCAATTTATAACTGAATGATTGTTGAGACCAAGACCAATGAAGACGCTCCAAGTTAGCTTACAAAAACAAGAACTCGACAAGTATGATCAATTTTAGAGTATCTCAACATGTGGAAGAACTTTCCAGTAGAATATTCCACATGGGAGGATGAGAATTTTATACAGAAGCATCAAGAAATAATCAAGCGTTGAGGACAACACTTGTTTGAAGGAGAGGGGCATGTTAAGTCCCTATATTAATAGTGTAGTTGCTTATTATGTTAGTTTATCCCCCCTATTGTTATTGTTGTACCCCCGTAACCCCCATATTTTTATTATTGTGCCCTTACATTATTATTGTTAGGTCGGCTAGGATTACACTGTGGCCCCATGGACTCCTAGTGAGAGAATGATGTCTTACCGTCCAGATGATCCAAGAACTGTTCATCATTCACAAAGGTGAACAGGTGTCCCCCCGATGGTGTCATTTCATAGTGTTTATATCCTTTATCGAATTTTGTGAGCTAGTTCACAACCCCATGCCTACACATGCCCAAAATGGTCAAAACGCCGCCCGAACCTAAAGGAGTCTGAAAGGGTTGGCCACCTTCTGCTCTCACATCACAAGCAAAGTTTTTTCATGTTTCTGCTAGGTCTCACTGCAGGTCCAGAGGCTGAATTCAACATTAGCATCCTCTGCCACATGTTCACCTCCATTGGTCGGTTACCATAGCAGATGTAAAAGAGGTTACAGAATCATCTTCAACCCTTCTTATAGAAAGTGTGGAATGCATGAAGGTCAATCCTTGGTCATCTAATTCCATGGGAAGGTATGGATTTGGAAGAAGTACGGAGGTCATGGAGCTCCAATCGTAGTTTTCGTTCTCTCAAATCCATCTCAATATTTATTTGTTGGAGAGTATCACTAGCCCAAAATAGGGCCATTTTTCAAGATAATCCATCAATCCCTGATCATACTACCACAAAATTACTTTCCATATTTATCCATTTCCCCTAGGAGAAAGACACAACCCATACTGGAGTGCATAGACTGGAGCAAATTGAAAAATCTCAACCATGGGCCTATTTTTATGGAGCCTCCTCAAACATAGGGAAACTAAGTGGAGGAGTATTTGTCTTGTTCCTTTCAAAAGCTCACTTATACCATGAAAAATTTGGTTTAGGAAGCATTGTCACTATGACAAACACCCTCAAAAATTTCACCTACACATGAATTTTGGAGCCTATTGTGGATCTCGCAATCAGTCGTTCTGTGGTAACTTCTTGATCGATCGAAGTCACTTGCTCACACATGCTTGGTTTGCAATGATTTCATGAACACATTATTTTACACCAGCTTGAAAAAGCATAGCATAATCCATCAAGACAATGTTTTGGCAATTTTCAACCCATGTTGACAGTTAATGCGCACTGTTATTGACAATCCCTCACTTTTGGCTACGTTGGTACTTCCATTTTGGTGAGTTTTCCAAAATTTCTTTTTTGTGCACCTTTGCTTTCGTGAGTGTCGTTTTCATGTTTTTTACTATCAATTTTTCTTGATTTCACTTTAATTAATGTCATTTTCATGTTATCTTCTCTATGGCATGTGTCACTTTAATTGTCATTCACGTATTGCAAGTGTCGTTCCCCTTTTCTTTTCATATAGTAAATGTCATTTTTTCACATGTAAGTTGTTGCACAATGTGTATAATATTTGTTTGGTACAAATTTTATCTTTGTGTAAATTATTTGATCTAACCATGTAAACATATGTCGCACTCATTCCCAAATTTTTAAGCATCGTCACACAAGTGGCGTCTCTTGGAAAAGCTATATAGGTGGAAACTAAAATGATTTTCCTCTTAATGAAATTAACTTGTGATATTTTAATTATTTGTATTTGATCTCTTAGTTATCTTATCTTATCATAAATATTAATTCCAAGAAACAAACAAAAGACAAAAAAATATATAGGCACACTGTCAAGGAAAACCCCCCTCGAGGGGAAAAGAAAACACAATCACAAAATTATTCCTTAATTAGATTCAAGATAAGACAACCACAACCCTTAAAAAATAGTAGAATCCCTCCATCAAGTCATCCTTATTTCACTGTAAGAACACCGAGTCCTTATTATCATGACTTCAATGAAAACATCTCATTCTGAGACCTTATCACAGTTGCAGAATCGAAACCTTCTTCACTGCATCTAGACCTCAAAACCAAAAACATATAGTAATAGCATAGAATTATGGTTACCAAGATCATTCCTATGCCTAAAAAGAGCTCCTTGTCACACTGAAACATCCTCTTTGTAATTCGAGCTGCTCTTGAAATTCTATTTATTCTCTTCACTGGAATCCGCAACAGGTGTGTTGAGAGTGTTACTGTGATCCATATGAATTGTAGTTATCCGAAACCAACCTCTGTAATTAGCTTGAGGTATATGAGGTGGGACAATGAGAAGTCCTAACATTGTATATATAGTTTTTTCCCACCAATAATAATCCGACATGAGTTGGTGAAGAGTTGTGTCATTAATATTGACCTGACATGCATATTCATTTTATGACAATTTCTTTGAGGCCGACTTGAAGGAGTTTGTTGAGGAGGCTGACCATGAGAAGAAGGCTTGATGGAGGTTGCTTTTCCAATTAAAAAAGTTGACTTTGACACATATAAATAATCCTAAAGCCTACAATATAGGCTTGACCTATACATTTTAACCAAACATGAAACCCATTCTTTAACAAGTCAAATTAAAATAATAATAAAATTATTTTCACTTTCTTTTGACAAATATATTACATTTGAATTCAAGTATATTAATGAAGACCTAATCTAGTTATATTTTCCAACATTCCCTCTTAACTAGGGAGGTATTCATATTTACATATAATCAAAGAGTTACATATAAGATCTTACATAATCTATGAAGAAGTTTAGGCACCTCAATGCCATGGACTAGATTCCTGACGAGGGAAATCTATCCATTGGTCTCTCAAAAATATTGTCACCGCAATGTCACACATTAGATTCCTGACCAGGGAAATCTATCCTGGTGGGACTAAGGTGGAATCAATATTTCAGCCACTCTAGGTACCATCAGGCTTACTTGATGACCATCAACCCAAGGAACTAGGTGCACATCCACCTGATGCCACCCTCCTTGTCAGACATCAAAACAAAGTATCAGAACGATGCCTTCCTAGGCCATGCTCCACTCACAAATCCTTGACACTCCTTGAACCAACAGATCAAGGATAACCAATCTCTCCTAATCAAAATGATTGGTAACCATCATGCTATCAAATCCTTTGAGAGATTCACCTACACAAACATAACCCCAATCAATAATATACTTTCACGTGTACATAATCAAATACAAAACTTTGAGGTATTTCAGACAACTTGATGTTTCTTCTCAACTTTTCATAGTAGGATTATCAATAGAATCTTTCATAGGATATTCCTTCATCATATACTTTCCTTCTCCTACTTCTCTTTTAGTAACATATCCTCTGAAATTATTTCTTCCATAAAAACCAAGCTATGCCCTCCCTCTCAACTAGGAAGCATCTCTTCATCTGACCTCCCTCTTAATCTTAGGGACATTTCTTCTATGTAGAATTCCTTAGGGAAATAAACTTCTTATTTTTTTCATCGGGGGATCTCTCATGGCTTCCAACCATTACATCAGATTTATCATCATATTAATCATTCTCATCACATGTATGAGCATCTTCACCATATTGAAAATTATGTACCTGCACAAATTAGGTAGCTAGTATAACCAAATCTATAAAAGCCTGAGGTTATCCATATTAGAATCATGGAAGCATTTAAAATTTATACATATGAGATACCCAAACTTAATTACAAACAAGAGACATACACTTTTCAACATCTTGCTAGGGACTTTGTCCTAAACCCTAGACTACATCATAACAAATTGCATTCCATCTAGGGTTTCAATGTTTATTCCAAAGGTATGACATGCCTTAATACAACATATTTAAAACCCTAGAAACAATTTAGAGAAATATAAAGCATCCAACAACCTTTCAAAATTCATATTTTATAATTCTCACTAGGGTTTCATACAAATCTTAGATTTCATTCAAATAGAGTCAATCAAAATAAATCATAGCATAATCATTAACGTGACCAACTTCTACTAGGGTTAGTTGTAAACCCTAGATTTCCCATCAACCATCAAATTAAGATTTCAAAAATCTTACACAAATCTCAAATCATCATATTTTTATCATACATACTTCTACTAAGGTTCAATTCCAAAACCCTAGAATTCACAAATACTATCATCCTAGAAAGACAAAGTTTAACTAGGGCTTAGTTCCAAACCCTAGGATTCATGACCACTGATAAATAGGTTAACTAATACATCCATAACTTCATCATCATTCATAGGCATGTTAGTCAAACACAACTCCACAAAGATCCATAAGAGTTAGACAACAAAATATACTAGGGTTTGATCAGATAAAAAAAAACATACCAGGGAAATCATTCTTAAGATATTACAAGGGTCTTGCTCAAAGATTTCACCAAACCCTAATGAGTTAGGATTTCAATCATAGGAACATAGAAAACTCAACACTTACCAGAACTTCAAAGGTTCAAGATTTTAAACCTTATCATTCAACCCTAACAAGTTAGGTTTTCATGATCATACCAAAATCCCAAATATGACATCATCATTAAAACTTCAAATAGCATTTTACAATATCCTTCAACACTAACAAGTTAGGTTTTCCTGATCATACCAAAATACCAAATATGACATCATTACTAAAAATTCAAATAGCATTTTACAATATCCCTAAGCAGTTTAGGGTTTCAAACATTTACATTAACATACCCTTCGGTTAGGGTTTTCCAAAACTTATCTAGGATTATACAAAAAAATAAGAATATGAGTGGGCTGGGTAGATTTATCAAGTGATGAATCACCCAGAACAATAATCATTATGTTCAATATAGTTAGACATGACGATGTTAACAAAGTAATGCAAAATTCAAAAATAAGATAAAGAGAATTTCATAAGATATATAAACATACCTAGAGATGGATATGTTTCCTGACGTATTTCTTGAGGTGTTTTCTTGAGGTGGTTCAAAACGCGTCGACACAATTTTCTTTAATGTGATTTTCAATGAAAGGTTTTATACACATTTTATGGATCATAGAAGCGAAATTCCTAAAATTGAAACCTTTCTCAGCAGGGCCTTGACACTAAAAGTTCATCAATTTGAAAAGACATGTTTGCAAGTATCTAAGATGAAATCTGATCTAACCTTTTTAAAGATATGTAGAGACTCCTCTAATGCAACTATTAATTAATTTTTAATTATATTTCTTATTCAAGTCAAACTAGCCATTATTTTACAAAGGCTAGTTGGAGCTTTCCTTATCTATTTAAATGGGTTCTTTGATCAAATTTCTCATCTTGTCGTGATGATGAACCACAATGGCTAGTTCGAAATACGTCAAAAAAATTTGCTTCGATGCGATTTTCACTGAAATATTTTATACACGTTTTATGGATCACAGAAGCCAAATTCCTAATATTGAAACTCTGCTTGGTATTTCCTTGGCACTAAAAGTTCATCAATTTTAAAAGGCATGTTTGAGGCTATCTAAGATGAAATATGATCTAACATTTTTAAAGAGATTTAGAGACTCCTCTAATACAACTGTTAATTAATTTTAATTATATTTCTTATTAAAGTCAAACTATCTGTTATTTTACAATGACTAGTTGGAGCTTTCCTTATCTATTTAAATGGGTTATTTGATCAGGTTTCTCATCTTGTCCTAATGATGAAACACACTGGTTGGTTCAAAACACGTCGAAAATTTTTGCTTTGATGTGATTTTCACCGAAATATTTTATACACATTTTATGGATCATAGAAGCCAAACTCCTAATTTGAAACCCTGCTCAGCAATGCCTTGGCACTAAAATTTCATCAATTTGAAAAGGCATGTTTGTGGGTATCTAAGATTAAATATGATCTAACCTTTTTAAAGAGATGTAGAGACTCCTCTAATACAACTATTAATTAATTTTTAATTATATTTCTTATTCAAGTCAAACTAGTCGTTATTTTACAATGGCTAGTTGGATGTTTCCTTATCTATTTGAATGGGTTCTTTGATCGTATTTCTCATCTTGTCCTGATGAGGAACCAAACTGGCTGGTTTGAAACGTGTTGACAAAATTTTCTTTGATGTGATTTTCACCGAAAGATTTTATACACATTTTATGGATCACAGAATCCAAATTCCTAATATTGAAACCTTGCTCGGTAGGGCCTTGGCACTAAAATTTCATCAATTTTAAAAGGCATGTTGACGGGTATTTAAGATCAAATATGATCTAACCTTTTTAAAGAGATGTAGAGACTCCTCTAATACAACTGTTAATTAATTTTTAATTATATTTCTTATTCAAGCCAAACTACCTATTATTTTACAATGGCTAGTTGGAGCTTTCCTTATCTATTTAAATGGGTTCTTTGATCATATTTCTCATCTTGTCCTGATGATGACCCACACTGGCTAGTTTGAAACGTGTCAAAAAAAATTTCTTTGATCTTATTTTCACCGAAATATTTTATACACATGTTTTCTTTGTATTAAGCCACCATCATCTCTTATCCATGTAGTACATACTTACCAACACAAGATGTGATACCAAGGACATGATATAAATTCTTAAGTTAGAGCTTATATATAATCATGAAGGATGGAATCCTATGATAATTTGTTCATATATTCAATCATTAGTAGGACGTAGGAAACTCTATAGGGAGAGGATTAAGGTTTTAATGTGTTAATATAGAAAGTACACTTCCAAATCCTAGACAAGTTAGAAACATGGATTGTATGAACCATTAGTGATAATATAAATTCAAATACTTATCAGTATACGTACCTTGTGAACTAAAAACCTTTTTTTTATTAGACTTTTCATTGTGGTAGCAGAGAATTATTTTTCTGTTGGGAGCACCAAAATACTGTAGTTGTTTTAGTAACATCGATACCTTCTCATCGAGACCTTCTTACTGTTGAAACCTTATTACTAAGAAACTAATTCATAAAGTTAGCACCATGATATCATTATTATATTGAGATATTACTATTATAGCTACATCGAGATCCCATGATCTCATCACTGCAAACATATCGAGATCCTTTACCACTGTAGTTAAACTGATACTTGTGAAAATATTTGAGATTGTAATGGAATCGAACTAGTATCATCGTGATAGAACCGAAACACTGGAGGATCAAGACTTCATTTTTGTGATAATATCATGAAATTCACTATGGTAGCAGTGTGATAGCATTGAGATACATTACCAAAATGTTGAATCACAAATTTGTGATCCATGTACCCTATTCGAGTTCCTCTAATATCTTTTTTGAGTATTGGATCCTGTGATGACTAAGTTCTCTTTATTGTGACAACACCAAATTGAGGTAGCATTGAATGTGAGATCATGGGAGCATAACACCAAACTGTGTGAGTGTCTCATCGAGCTTTTTGAAATGACAATGAAAAATTTGAACTTGTTATCTTTAATATTCTTCTTTACTGTTCTAATGCCCTCAACCTTAAACTGAAATTGACTATAATTTTTCTTGAACTATGATGACATTGTAATAGAGAGACCTTCGACCCTTGATCATTGAACTATTATCGAAGACATCCCACTGTAATATCCGAACCTCCTTCAGAAAATTATCTGAGATTCTCTTTCTTAGTTTAGAGATAAATCCTCTTGTTTACTGAACTAGTTCACTGAATTATCAGTTCAGAGATGACATTCTCATGTTGTGGACCTCTTGTTCTTTTTTGACAAATTCGGTTACTATTTATATTCCAAAAAAGTGGGGATAGATATCCCTATTACATTTGAGTGATGGAGTAGAGAAACAAGGAGGGGCGATGTGGCAAAATACCGTGCCTCCTTTAAGATGACTATTACTACTATGCTGCATATCCGATTCATGGTAAATCCTAACAAATTGAGATAACATAAATAAAAATTTAAATGACATGATAATATTTGAGAAATATGGAGGAGTAAATCCTAGTTCTTGCTACTTTGACGACCATTTGAAGTTTCAGTGGTGCCTTGATTATTGCCCGGGTTGACATTGGGAATATTGTTGGAGCTTGAACTTGGAGAAAATTGCTTGTCCACCATGTAACGCAGGACCTGCAGGGATTCTTCAATGTGAGCACAACAAATATTAGCTACCCTCAGCTGCTCTTAGAGGGATTGAGATTGATGTTGAAGGAATCCGGTGTCTGCCTGGTTTTTGTCCTCCATTATCCTTAACTATGCTCTTATCAACTCCATCTCTACTTGCAGATCGACACAATGAAAAAATTATCTTTCCTCATGATTTTAGGAGGAGAGGGAAAAATCATTGTTATGTGAGGAAGAGTCACTGTTATATGAGGCAACAGAAGAATCGTTTTATAGTGAAGGAATACGAACAAATAATTGTTGTGAACAAGAAGTCTGGAGGTAGCGCTATGCTGCAGGATATCAGCGGATGAAGAGGAATCGGGATTGAAGTGGATGACAGTGAACCACGGAAGTGAAAAAGATACGGAGGGGCAGAAATAGTAGTGGAATAGAGAACAACAAAAAGTCAGAGATTCAGAGAAAGCGATGCGCAATAGAGGATCAACAACGAATCAGGGGCCAAGATGGTAAGGGAGGGGAGAGTGGATTCAAGGGTTCATAGGGGGACATCGAAAGGGGCCATAGGAATCGAGGGACAATGAGCTATGAGATTTGCACATCTGGTGATCATTGATGAAGGGAGAAGCGATATTTAAATAATAGGAGAGGGGCCAGGCGGACTGGGAGTGGGAGGAGGGCAGAATCCTAGGGAGATAAGGTCACGAAAATAATGCAGGGAGGGGTATGGGCATGGAAAACCTGCCATGATGAGAACCTGGAGGCACAGAGGATCGTGCAGAATGAGATGATGCAGAGGGGAAAAATCATGGTAAAGGTGAGAAGGAGATGCTATCTTGGGAAAGTAGTTGACCTGGGGGTCTGCAGCATGCATTGTTGGCTAATGAGTCAACTATCCTATTGTTGGACTTGAGAATATGGTAGAATGTGAGGTCTCCAATTTCCTTATTCAAGGTTCGACACCTTGTGATTAGTATACTAAGAGAAATGTTAGGGGTCTGGGCTGAGTTTAGCATCATTTTGATGATTATTTTTGAATCACCGAAAATCATAACCCTTTGAATCTTAAGTCTCTTTATGATTTGGAGGCCTTTCAGCAAGGCGTATGCTTCTGCTCTATTATTTGACAATCGACCTAATATCCATTCGAAGGTAGCAACACTACTGCCCTGCCCATCCATAATGTAACTTCCCACTCCTATTCTTGGGTTTTCCTTTGAGGCACCGTCAAAGAGTAGTGCATGTAATGTTCCAAAATTTTAGTCTCAAAGCTAAATGGAACATTAGAGTTAGCAGCAGCTATAGTCGGTGAATAAATGGGTAGAAAAGCCCATAAGTCTCCTAAGGAGGATAAAAACACTCCAAGTGTGAAAGGAGACACTCTTTCTAGCTTAATAAAACACCTCCATGTGTGAACAGGGATAAAATCAAGTTGCTTTGACTAAGTCAATAGTGCAGTTGTGGAGGAGGAGGAATCCAAGGAGGAATAACCCAGTTTTGGAGGGAGATATATCTTTGGATAGAGATGAGCTAATTGAGTGGGGCCAAGGGCAAGAAAACTCATATATTATATAAGGAAGAGGATGGCAGCATTATTCTTCATGTCTTAGATTATTATTCATGTCTGCTCAGACTTTTTCTTCCTCTTGTTGTTCAGCAGAGTAGTAGTGCTGCTTAGCACAGGGTGTTCCCAAGCAGGAATCCCACCTATTTCCTTTGAGGAGCCTCATTGGGAGAGTTTTCGTTCATCATTCCACATCAGGTTTTCAGGCCAAGCTTCATCCAACTTCATCAGCGCAGTTTTGACAGAGATTGTGCAGTGTTACTGGGTGCAGCAATGGAAGGGATTGGAATCCCGATTTCTAAGCTAGTTTCTCATTGGAGAAAGGTTTCCTTCACTTGAGGGGCCTGTTTATAAAGCTTCAGAGCTCATTTTAGATCTATGGTATCATACCACACATTTCCCATACATTCCCAGCGTTGTTCCAGCTAGGGAATGCATTATTTTGGAGGCAGTACTCAGTGCATGGTTTGGTGGCTCTGTTTCATTGTTTCCTTGTGATTGAGAGGTTTATCCTTCCATGGGAGGAAGCCCTTGAGGGATCTAAAATAGATAAAACATCTTTCAGCTTTCTACACTCTTATGCTTCAGTGTTGCAGTGATTATTGAGTAATTTTCTGAAGATCACATTTATATGCAGAGTGTTTGACAAGAAACCCTTGTCGGGTTCTCTTGTATTTTGTATAAGGAGACTAGATCTCTGTTATTCAGCATTATTCATTAATATATGAGTAGATATACTTTTTATCCTATTTTTTGAGTTAAAACCCTCTTTATACTGCACATTCACTTTATGCAGCAACTCCGGTAAAATGCAGTTTTGGGGTTTTTTGATCATTTTCAGCTACACTAGTGTGGGAGGTCTGTTTAGCCCACCTAGTTTGATTTGTTTCAACTCTATTCTTGGATTTAGGTTGTATATTGACTAATATATGGGATCCAAGAGTCCATTTCATTTCTTTATTGCATATTTTGCTGGAAATGCATTTTTAATGCATGATTCATGAGCTGTCCCGATTTTGGAATATTACAGTGGTATCAAAGCATGATCTTTGGCTCAGCCTGTGAGATCCAACTATCAGAGGAAGGAGAGATGGACAGAAGCCAGAAAGATTCAGTATGTGAAAGGAAAAATTCGGACAAGCTCACAAAGCTTCTTCCAAAATCTATGCAGAGCTTTCAAGGAGAGCTGAAGAAAATGAGATTGGAGATGGGATCTCCAAAGGAGGTTGAATCTAGAGATGAATCTAGATTTGCACATGGTGAGAGTGAGCATGCAGCTACACACCATGATGCACAGCACATTCAAGTGCCCAGATCTATCTTAAGATGGATGGGAGGAGGAAAAATTCCTAAGAGGAGAACTCTTAGTGATTTGTTGCAGGAGTATGAATCTCAGACTGAGAGATCTAGAGATCATACTAATTTCCAGGAGTTTTTCAAGATCCAGGTGGAGAATACAAAGCAACAGGATGTAGATAGATTTCTTCTATCTACTTTTGTTGGATCACCACATGTTCAGCTAGAGCTTGAGTGAAGGAGCTAGATTCCTATTTTCAACTACACCACATTTCTGAAGATGAAGCCATCAGAGTTGCAGCATTGCATTTCAGAGGTAAGGCTCATGCATGGTGGATTTTTGAATCTTGTTCTTTATAGAGTGCAAACACTTCCTCTTATGCAAGATTCATAGAGACATTGGTGGGAAAATTTGGTGAAAAACTTCCTAAGACACATGAGCAAGGAAAACTTGGGAAAATAAAACCCTTGCATGTCATAGAGGAAACCCCACTTCAGAAAACCATGGGAAAAGCTGACATCTTGCATTACACATTGCTGGAAATAAGACCTCTAGTTCATATTCTTGAACAAGAGGGCATGGGGATCTCATTTTCATAGGAGGATCCAACTGTTGAGATGTTTCCCATGCACATTGAGGGAGATGAAGGCAACAACGCAGTCACATCTAGAGCACATCCAGTGCCTCATGCAGAGGAAGGAGGATCACATGCTCCAACAGGAGGGATTCTTGTATCCTTACAAGAAGTTCCCTAGGATTTCATACATAGAGGTCCAAGCACAATCAATGAGCAGCATGATTGTGCAACATTACAACTGGAAGGAGGAGGTAGGGAGGAAGAGTAGCATCACTTGATGAGAGGCACACACACTTCTCTATTTCAGAGAGCCAATACAAGGAAGAGGAAGTATGATTTGCGATGCAAAAGCAGGGACAAGGTTTCCCAACCATCTGTGCAGTCTACTCTTGACATTGATGTCTCACTTCATGGAGGCATTCCACCTGGGAGGCCACCCGATCTACAGTTGATGAGAGATATCTTGTATTTGGGTTCACCACTCTTGGATTTTGGAGAGGTGAAGAGTTTTGAGGAAGACTTTGGCATGGGGGATGTCAAAGTAGCAGGCAGTAGCATGAGGAGAGCTTCACATGCCAAATCACCAGTGCTATCTCTTAGGAGGATTGATCCTTATTGGAGATGTCAGCTCTTGGTAGAGTACTCCAAGTATCTTGGTGCATGCATGATTCTTGATGACCCGGATGGAGATGATAGATACATGGTGGATGATGTGGTCATATATTCCTATGGCAGGATCTTCTTGACTAGATCTTCTAGTCTTAAGGAGAAGCTGCTACATGCAGCACATGAGGGCTTCTCTTCTATGCACCTTGATGCATATTTCCAGTTGATGGATGAGTTCACTTGGGAGGGCATTCAGCGTGACATATTTCAGCATATGGAGATATGTATAGCCCAAATGGTGATAGAGAGGATGTCACAACCACCTTCCTACTCATTGGGAGTAAGGGGGAATTTCCAGTTGAGCCATTTCAACTCAATATCTCAAGTACATGATGGAGGAGGTACAATTTCACATTTTTTATTGTACTTCTTTTCCTTGTTTGAGCAGCATGATGTAACAAGAAGAATTATCCCTTCTTGCATATTGTATGATGATGTACTTGCAGCTACTTGTAGCATTGATTCTGGCTATCTTTTTGATGGTTTGTGGGGGAAACCACATGTTTCTAGGTGTTCACCATTGGCACCATATTGTAACTTCATGATTACATCTTATGAGATGACTGTGGCAGCAAGCAAGTGGCTAGTAGAGCACTTGTTATTTCTTATTTTGATGCAGACAAAGGATGCATTGCACTGGTTCCATAAGTGGAACTGTGATTCACTCTCTGGTTGTCATTTGGCAACTTGTTTTTATTGTACCTTGCTTTCATTTATTGGTGATATGTTTTTACTCAAGGAAAGCCTTGTATGGATAGAGAAACAAATTGGATGGCATGGCACCCATATGTTAGAGTAGAAAAAGACTTGTTTGTATGGGGCATCATACAAGTTTACCATCATGGTCTTACTTCATGGATTGTATGAGGGAGAGATGAGGTAGCAGCAAAAGTTTTTGTTGTTGTGGTTCCACTTGGGAGAGTATGGGAAGAATTCTTCCCATAATTTTCATGAGATTTATGAAGAGAAGGAAGGCACATTCATGGTGCAAAAAGGCTACCCTTCAGCATTAAAGGATCATGAGAGACTTCCATGTAGGAAGGAGATCTTCTCACATAGTAGCATGATGGTGGATAGCTTTGGCATATGGAATGTCAAAGAGAGGAGTCATGGAGCCTTATTTCTAAGGCCTATAGCGTTGTCACATGGGAGTATGTTCTTATTGATGGAGTGTTCCAAGGAGTATATGTATCCCTTCTTCTTGTAGATTTTTATGAGAGGATCCTCATGGGGGAACTTATACATGGACCTCACCTTCAGCCTACTCACTATGCATGGTAATAAATACATCTCGGTACTAGTTTATTACTCCATTGAGTATTTTTATCTTCTCACCATCTATGATCAGTGCATTGCTCCACAAGAGAGAAAGAGTATTTTTGGGTTTCATGGTTACTATAGGGCCAATATTTGTATTGATAGTAGCCCATCTATACATGGCTATGAGCAAGTGTATTGTTATTTTATCTATGTACATCTGATAGACATTGATGCTTACTTCCCCATGATGGAAGAGCAAACATACACAGCTTGTATCGTGTTGCAAAACCACTTGCCACATGACATTCTCAAGCAGCAGTTGGGGGGACTGTGTAATATCCACTTGGGGAACCTTTGGTACCATCCAAAATTGCACCTAACTTTCAGCAATTTTCTGATTTGGAGGCAAAATGATGATGATGTGCCACTCATCTTGAATGAAATGGTTTGGGTTGGCATGTCTCATGACTTTGAAGGAAGAGTCCTTGGAGGCTCAATCTTCTTCTTGCCATTGGAGGGAAATCATGTTGTAGCCCAAGATCAGCATGCCCTATACACTTATCATAAGTGGAGAGGAGGACAGTATGGGATAGGCCCTCTTGCCTATCATGTTCACTTATTTAGCCCACCTACATTTTAGGAGCCAAAGGTGGAGGAGATTCTTCATGAGTTTCCATGTTGGAGGGTGACTCACTTCATTTGGATGATAGCATGGGTGAGGGAAGCATTAATTCACCATGATGATCATCATCCCTACTTTGTGGAGGCCATGACACAACAAGCAAGTTTCCATCCACACTTTCCACCTTTGATTGATGTAGACCATTTGTTTTTGCACACTTGGGAGGAAACATTGGACTACAATTTATTTGCAGATTCTCTTGATGCAGCAATGGAGGCTATTGATGGGAGGCCCCATGAGGAGGAGGGGAGGAATTTTTCTCTCCTTATACATTTTCTTGAGGGCAAGCAAAGATTTTTGAGGGGAGGACTGTAATGTTCCAAAATTTTAGCCTCAAAGCTAAATGGAACATTAGAGTTAGCAGCAGCTCTATTCGGTGAATAAATGGGTGGAAAAGCCCATAAGTCTCTTAAGGAAAATAAAAACAATAAAAGTGTGAAAGGAGACACTCTTTCTAGCTTAATAAAACACCTACATGTGTGAACAGGGATAAAATCAAACTTCTTTGACTAAGTCAACAACGGAATTGTGGAGGAGGAGGAATCCAAGGAGGAATAACATAGTTTTGGAGGGAGATGTATATTTGGATAAAGATGACCTAATTGAGTGGGGACAAGGGCAAGAAAACTCATATCTTATATAAGGAATAGGATGGCACCATTATTATTCATGTATTATATTATTATTCGTGTCTGCTCATACTTTTGCTTCCTCTTGCTATTCAGCAGAGTAGTAGTGCTACTTAGCACAGGGTGTTCCGGAGCGGGAATCCCACCTCTTTGCTTTGAGGAGCCTCATTTGGAGAGTTTTGATTCATCATTCCACATCATATTTTCAGGCCAAGCTTCAGCCAACTTCATCAGCGCGTTTTTGACAGAGATTGTGCAGTGTTGCTGGGTGCAGCAGTGGAAGGGATTGGAATCCCAGTTTCTGAGCTAGTTTCTCATTGGAGGAAGGTTTCCTTCACTTGAGGGGCCTGTTTAGAAAGCTCCGGAGCTCATTTCAGATATGTGGTATCAAACCACACATTTCCCATACATTCCCAGCGTTGTTCCAGATAGGGAATGCGTTATTTCGGAGGCAGTACTCAGTGCATGGTTTGGTGGCTCTGTTGCAGTGTTTCCTTGCGATTGAGAGGTTCATCCTTTCATGGGAGGAAGCCCTCGAGGGATCTACAACAGATCAGAAATATTTCAGCCTTCTACACTCTTATGCTTCAGTGTTGCAGTGATTATTCAGTAATTTTCTGAAGATCACATTTGTGTGTAGAGTGTTTGACAAGAAACCCTTGTCGAGTTCTCTTGTATTTTTTATAAGGAGACTAGATCTTTGTTCTTCAACATTATTCATTAATATATGATTAGATCTACATGTTCTCCTATTTTCTGAGTTAAAACCCTCTTTAGACTACGCAGTCACTTTATGCAGCAACTCCGATAAAATGCAGTTTTGTGGTTTTTGATCATTTTAAGCTACACTAGTGTGGGAGGTCTGTTTAGCCCACCTAGTTTGATTTGTTTCAGCTCTATTCTTGGATTTAGGTTTTATATTAACTAATATATGGGATCCAAGAGTCCATTTCATTGTTTTATTGCATATGTTGCTGTAAATTCATTTTTAATGCATGATTCATGAGCTGTCCCTATTTTGAAATATTACAGCGCATGATTTTTTATTCTGTCAAGCCACTCGATAATCTCTTTTTCTTTGAGTATGATATTCCACTGATCCTTGTGGGGAGATTGGATGGCATGAGTTTTGATGTACTTCGGAGGAGTGTCAAGAGCTCTTCCGAGAAGGATTCTTTCTTCGACCTGTAGATCATTGGGGTTGAGATGACTATTATTTTTGGCAAGAATGGTCTCAATAGTGAGGCACCATGCCTTAATCTGCACTTTCCTGATGCAAGGTTTGTGATCTTGAAAGGTTTCCTTGTTTCTCATAAGCCAAATTTTCCATAGTAAAACATGAGGAAGAGTGTCTAAGACTCTTTTGGCCATGTTCTTCTTATTTTTACCCCAAGGGAGGAAGAGTGCCTGAGACTCTTTTGGCCACGTTCTTCCTATTTTTACCCCAAGGGTAGCTCTTTTTCCAATTAGAAATCAGATCCGAGACCGATTTGTTTGAACCCATATTAACGTGGAATGGATCCAAGAGAGAATTCCAACACTGTTTAACAAAGGAGCACTCAATGAAAAGGTGGAGGATCGTCTCCTCGGCCATGAGGCAAAGGGGGCATCTAGATGCACCCTGAATGTTTTTTTTTTAATTTTCTGATGTCAAAATATTCCCTTTGACCAAGGTCCAAATAAAGATTTTAATATTTGGGAGCACTTCTGATTTCTAGACCTGTTTCCAATTTTCCCAAGGAGTGGGAAATTGCTCTTTGTGAAGATTCTTATACCCTTCTTTAAAAGTGTAGGAAGATCCAGAGGGGTCCCATCTGAAACTGTCCTCTTTGTCTTTTAAAAGAGGAGCTATGCCATGGAGCATTATTTCAGAGTAGATTTGTCATTTTCAAGGTGAGGAGGAAATTTTGGAAAGGTCCAACCGTTCCAGCTATTGGTGCTCTCTTCCCAACTAGATATTTGCTCCAGGGTGTTAATCCCATGCTCTCGAAGATATGTTTGAATGTGCAAAATTTTTGGATTGTTTGAGAGAGGGGGCTAGCCCATTATTTGTCCTCCCAAATGTTTATGCTGTGTCCTCCCTATGGAACTTTGGAGATGTTATTGCGAATAAAGGGAATGGAATTTTTACAAAGAAACCAGATTCAAGAGCAAGGTCTGTTGGGTATGGCCTGATCTAAAATATTTTTCCTTGCAATAGAAAGGTATTTTGTTTCCAGCACTTGCCTCCACCAATTTTTTTGTCCAACAATTAGGCACCACACTATTTTCCCACCAAATTAAATGTTCAACAGTTTGGGTATGCAAATAGCAAGACCACCATTTTCATAATTTTGAGTTTATACCTACCTCCATTTGACCAAATTGAACTTCTTCTTCTCACTTTTTCCACCTTGCCATAAGAATTGTCTTAGATATGCTTCCATTTTGTGCTTAATACTAATAGGATCATGTAGTAATGAGAAATGATAAAGAGACAAGGTAGAGAGAACAACTTTTAAGAGGATCATGGGCCCAGCTAGCTTGATCCATGAGGATCCCCATTGCTGGACTTTTTCAACTTGTCGATGGTGATGCTCCATAATTAAGTTCTCAACAGTCCTATGCTGACAGGCATCCCAAAATAATTAAAATGAGTGAAATTCCACTTGTAAGGAACCCCAAAGATTTGAGCTATACTATGAATGGTGTTCATTGTTGCATTTCACCCATAAATGCAACTTGTATGATAGTTTATCTGCCCTCCAGAATAGTGCATGAATTTGTAAGGCAGCATTTCAAATCTCTTGGCTATAATGCTAGTGGATCCTCCCATCAAAAGGGTATCATCATCAAACTAAGAGTGATTCATCTTTTTAACTCCATTTCTAAATTTGATACATGTGATTAGTCCAACTATGCGATTATGATCCAAAGTCCTGCTGAAATATTCTGCCATGAGAATGAAGAGAAAGGGAGATAAGGGGAAACCTTGTCTTAAACCTCTAGAATATTGGAAATAATTTTTAGGTCTTCCATTGACCAGAGGGGAGATCCAAGGGTTGGATATGCAGGCATAAATGAGGGATATGAAGTCTCCTTCAAATCCCATTTTCTGAAGAACAAAGAGGAGAAAGGAGTACCTCACTCTATTGAAGGCATTAGCTAGATCAAGTTCCAGGATAAATCCCTTCTCGGATCTCATCATGCTAGAATGAATAGCTTCTTGAACTAGTAGGATGGAATCAGCGATTTGCCTAATTGAGATGAAACCACCTTGATTTTTAGAGATGATAATGGGGAGGAGAGATGTGATACAGGTGGCAAGGATTTTGGTGATGATTTTATAAGAGGAACTGCAAAGGATATAGCCCTGAATCTGGAAAAGGTGGAGGGGAGGGTCTCTTTGGGAATGATTGCAAGGAATGTCGAATTTGTGAATCCCCCAATATTTTTTTTCCTTTGAACCCAGATGATCATTTTGATGAGGTATTTTTTAATGACATCCCAGAAGGTCCGATAAAAGCTAATGGTGAATCCATCGGGGCCCGGTGCTTTGTCAAGACAGAGATTCCATATTGCATTGAGAATTTCAGCCTATTCAATGTCCTTGGTTAGGGAGGAGTTAATCTCTTCAGTAATCATTTTAGGCGTGTGAACCAAGAGATCACTATAATCCTCCAACTCCATAGTTTTAGATAAAAGGCTTTTCTAATGACGATGAGAAACTATTTTTATTGCCTCCTGCTTTGTGTGCATATTACCTTCTTCATCGGTTATGGCTATAACATTGTTTCTAGACATTTTGATAGTGGCTTACTTGTGGAAAAAGGGGGTATTTTTATCCCCATCCTGAAGCCAGAGATTCCTCGATTTAAGTCTCCATTTTTCCTCTTCTTTTATATTTGCGCTATATAAGGTCCAATAAAGCTATTTTTCATGTTCATGATTTTCTTTATTCACCCCTTCTTCTGCTTCTAGCCTTCTCTTAGTGTCTTGTTTGATTATTTCTGGTTCTTTATAGTGATATTTTTCATATCCTTTGAGAGCGGTGCGTGAAAACTTCAGCTTCGTCTCCAAACTATGCATTAGAGAACCCTCGACATGTTGCTGCCAATTTCTTTCCACTATGTGTCTAGCTTCAGGGATGTCGCTCCAAAGAGGGTTGTAGCGAAAAGGAAGAGGCCCGAGGGAAGATTTATCACCAAGGACAAGGGTGACAGGATAATGGTTTGAGGCTGAGCAGGACATAATGGAGAAATTTGCAACAGAGAAATAGGAGATAAGGGGAAAAACAACTAGAAAACAGTTAAGTCTTTCCATAATGTTCCCTGACCCAATTCTTCGATTTCTCCATGTGAAACTTCGATTTCTAGGAATAATGTCCACTAGGTCATGTTCTTGTATGATTTTTTCCAACTTTTCTCTTGAAGGTTCAGGATTGAAAGTACCCCCTCTCTTTTCATTGGCGCGTAGTACCAAATTCAGATCCCCACTAATGATGACATTGATATTGTCCTCACCTTCAATATTAGTTTTTAAAGTGCACCAACAAAATTCTTTGTCTCTGTAATGGTTTGGACCATAAATTTTGTACATTGTTATCATAACATCCTCATTAATGTTTTGTAATTTGACTTTAATCTAGTCATGATCCTTTACAATTGTCAGCTACTTCCATGAGTTTTGGTTCCAAATAGTGGTTATTCCTCCTGAAGCACCTCTGGATTCAACCATAGTGCCCATATAATTTCTAATTTTGTTTATAATATTACCCATGTATTTTTCTCCTTTCTTGGTTTCTTAGAGGAGAACTATGTCTGGTTTTTCTTGTTTGAAAATATCTGTTAGGGAATTTTTTTTAAAGGGGTGCCCTAATCCTCTACAGTTGCAAGTGAATGCTTTCATTATTTCAAGAATGCAGTTTGAGACCATGTCTTCCCTCCTACTTCATGTTGATTGAGATCTTTGCTGATAAGCCCTCCAATTACAGGACCTGTTTTTTTTAGGGTTTCCAAAACTGAACCGAGCACCTTTAGTGCATTTCTAGGGACAATCCGAGCTGATGATGGTTCAATTGAGGAGGAAGAAGGACATCAATTGGAGGGGGAGGGTTGAATAAGGGGATTATGAGTGTGGGAGGAGAGGGAAGGCTGAGGAGGATCCTTTTCCAGAGAGGCAGAGGAAGAGAAAGGGTTGGAGGAGGTAAGGGGGGGATCAGGGGTTTGGAGGGGGTTTGGAGAGGGTTCTGAATGAGGTTGAATGTTGGGGCTAGAAGAATGGGAGGATGGATGGGAAGATGAAACACCAATGTTTCTAGAATTTGTGCCAGAATTCTTCTTTTTTATAAATTCCCATTTTGTTTCAAGGTCATTATTTTCAACCTCTATTAATTTTGTGCATCTATTAGTGAAATGACCATATTCGTGGCATACCTTTCACTTGAAGGGAAGTTTTTTGTAGTCTAGATGTTGGATATGAGTCCATTTTTCCACCTTTAGGTTGATCGCCTCTGGAAGTCCTTCCCCCAAGTCTACCTCTACGCAGATTCTTGTGCAAGCTTGCATGTTTTCCTTCAGCTCACTTCTGTCAATAAAATTACCAACAACATTTCCAATTGCTCTTACTGAATCATCCCCCAATAGTGAAGGGGAATATGTGGAAGAATAACCCAAACAACATTAGGAACGTCGAGTTCCGAATCGAAGTCTGGTGTCCATTTGTTTAGGTAGATCCCTCTGGTATCCATGAAATATGGCCCGTTCCTAAGATCAGGTATTTTTGTTCCTTTGTCTCAAAGTGAAAGGTGTAAAAGCCCCTGCCACAGGTCTTTGTCTTCCTTTGTCTCAAAGTGAAAGTTGTAAAAGCCCTTGCCACAGAATCTAATAGATATTTTCCCTTTGATTTTGTCCATCTAGTTGCGTTCCACCCATTTCTAAACTGTCTTCGGTGAGGACCAAAGTCCTGTGAATTTTCCAATGCATCCTTTCTCTTCGAAGGAGAGTGTTTCCATTCGAGGGATCATAGGAGGCAATGAGACTTCTTGTATCCCATCCATTTTTTTTACGAACTCGAAGATTGATTGTCTTGGTTGAGGTGTATTCAATGAGCTGATCAATGACAAGAATGAAGAAGCATGATCAAGAGGAGTAGCCACCTCTGGTATGGCCTCCAGAGGGGCCATGCTACCAGGATCAGGTAGCAGGAGCAGAAGGCGAGGGTGATTGCGTAGACTAGGTCTTCAACAGCACGATTATTAAAATGTGTTCATTTCATTTACTAATGGGCAAAGTAGTTAATTTCAGAAATTCTCAAGTTGTGGACCTCTTACTGATCTTGAAAACTACCTTTTCATCATTACCTTAGCTCTAATGCCATGTTGGCAAATATATATAGGTGGCAATTAAAGTGATTTTCCTCAAAATGACATTAACTTTTGGTATTTTCATTATTTTTGTTTGATCCATTAGTTATCTTATCTTATAATTAAGATTAGTGCCAAGCAAAAATAAAAAAGGAGAAAACAAGATATAGGCATGGCTCCAGGGCAAAACCCCCCTCAAGGGGAAAACCCAGTCACAAAATTCTTCCTTCATTAGATTCAAGATAAGAAGACCATGAGCCTTACAAACTAGTCTAGACTCCCTCCATCAAGTCATCCTTCTTTCACTGTAATAAAACTGAGTACTTATCATTGCAACATCAACGAAAACATCTCATTGTGACACCTTGTCATTGTTGCAACACCGAAATATTCTTCATTACATCTAGACATCAACATCAAAACCATCTAGTAATAACACGGAATTTTGGATACTGAGATCATCCCTATGCCTAAACCGAGCCCCATTGTCACCATGAAACATCCTCTCTGTATTCTAAGTTTCTCATGAAATTTTGTTTATTCTCATCACTGCAATCCACAATAGGTATGCTAAGAGTGTTACTGTGATCCATAAAAAATGCAGTTATTCGAAACCAACCTCTGTAATTAGCCCGAGATATCTGAGGTGTGATAATGAAAATTCCTAGCCTTATATATATAGTTGTTTCCTAGTAATAATAAGCCAACATGGGTTGATGAAGATTTGTGTCATTAATATTGAGCTAAACACTCACCGGGAACACGTACTTTCTTTTCAAAGGCACATATGCATTCCTCTCTCTTGCTAACAGTTAAAGCCAAGGAAAACCTCTGAGAAAATGGTAATCGGGTCATATTCTGGGTGGGGCTCCTATCCCAAATCGTGTGAGGTCTAATTGGGGCCACATATTGGGGAGACCCCCTTGGTTTACGAATTTCTAGCACCCATCAACAAGTGGCACTAGAGGGAGGTGTAGATGACAAGTTGTTCCCGTTGAGTCTGTTTTTTATGTTGAGAATGCAGCAAGATGATGGAGCTTAGTGAAATGAAGTCGCCTTCACTAAGTGGGCCCGCAGGCAAATTCTGACGCAAAGTCTATTTTTAGACTATGTCTATTTTTAGACATACGGAGCATAATTTGGGAATTCCAGTTGGAGATTCTTGAAGTATGCGACATGTTGGTAAAAATAGATGAGACCCTTATTTTTAGGACCCAGGCTATTTTTAGACTGTATCTCCTAAAAATATGGAAGTCAAATATTATTTACCCTTAATAATATTTTGACTATAAACATCAGTTTACTCTCTTGGCGCACTTCAGTTTGAGTCATGGAGGTGACTCATGCAACTGACACAAGGAATCACGTGGTTCCTAGGTTTTGATGGCATCTTGCATGGTTGGCTTCAGTTAGACTTCAGTGGCAGAAGTTTTGGAGGAGTTAACGGGACAGATAGTGGAGTTGTGTTCTGTTTGTTTTAGTTGAACTAGTTGGGATTAGTTAACTAGCTAATCAACTAGATATAAGTGGAGTGAATTAAATATTATTTAATTCACTAAATATTAACTCATTAGTCAACTCAAGAACACTTCAGTTCACTACAGTGCATGATCAGTTCAGTGGAGACCAGTGGAAGAGGTAGATGAAAGGGTGAGTAAAGCTATCAGTTGGAGGATCAGCTTTGCATGGGATTTGCATTACACTTGGAGGAATTGTCCATGACAATTGCGCAGTCAAGCCAAGGGGATTCGAACCTTGGATCTCTTCATATACAGGCCATGATTGCGCAATAGAGGCAAGGCAATTGGCGGGGAGTTTTGAACCAGTGACTTGTTCAAAACTAAGCTCGATTGTGTGTGACTTTATGAGAAAGTACTGAGTACTTGTGAGGAGTATTGTACTTGTTTTGTTACATGATTTCTCCATTATAATATACACAATAGCTGCGGGGTTTTCAGCTATAGGCTTTCCCCATACATACCGAGTTAATGTGTGATTGATTTGATGTGCGATTGCTTCTATATTATTTCCGCATGTGACAATTAATTGTGGAAGAAGGTTATGTGTTATGCATGCAATTTGAAATTGATGTATGATCGGGTTAATCTTCATTGAATAAGTGATTTATTCAGCTAATTTCTACATTTTACCTGTAATATTAAATGGCTCATCCTCAAATATTACTCGCAGGGTGTTTCTCTAATATATACATTTGTCAATCTTCAATCTTGATGAGCCTCTCTATCACTTATCTCAGTAAAAGTTTGATGGTGAGGATGGAACATCCATAACTAATCACATTTCCAATTTTCTTAAATTTTGTGAATCTTACAAAATTGATGATGAAGAGTTTGCTTATATCTTGAGTCTTACTCACCTTTGAAGGTCATGTTAGTCGATGTTTTCATACCTTACCACCTACTTCCATCCATTATTTTCACCATTTACTCAAGGAGCTTCATCAATCCTTTAATAGGTATGATTACCGAGATGTTTATAAAAGGACTAATCATCTAAGAATGAAGCCTAATGAATTAGTTGATGATTTATTTGATTGATTTCTTCATCTTTGTTGTGAATTTCCTGAAGAATATGTGGATTGTGATTTATTTAAACAAATTTTTGTTGTTTGGTTCATATCTCTTTGCACAATGAACCTAAACCCCCTGATGTTTCTTCTTTCCCAACTCTTGTAAATCATGAGACACCCCTAGTCTCAAAGGAGGAATCTGTTGTTCCTTTTTTTCCTTGTCCTACTCCTTTTCTAGTTTCAATGAGGGTGCCTCCTTGTGATGATAATAAAGATGATAAATATGCAGATTAAATTCGTAATCCATCTCTTCATCCTCCTTCCTATTTTCATGATTCAAATCAAATGGAAGAAACCTAGGAATGGCTCATGGAGCCAAGGGTGAAGGCTAATTCTTTCATTCCTCAAGATTACATCAATATTGAATTTGGTTCCTGTTATCACTCCACCAGATTTCTAAGGCTGAAGAAGAAATCCCAACAGAGGTAACCACAGACCAATCTTTTGGCTTGGTATCTAGCCCTACCAAACGGAAGAGGGCGCTCTCCACAATATCATAGCCAAGAGGGATGGATGAAATTTTTTTAGGCTAGCTACGAAATGCAAAAGGGTCTGTTTTGTTTTGATTGGTTTTGCTGGATAAGGATTAGGTCAAAGAGGCTAGGTCAGGGAAAATAAGATGGGAATTGTAGTCCATTCAATGGGGCAAGGTAGGTATAAAGCTTAGCATTTTAAGGTGATTTTGTGAGATGGTTTCAGACTGATGAGGATCTAGGAAGAGCATAAGAGATATATTCTTCCTAAACTAAAGAAAATGGACAAATTATGAAGACTTTCCCAAAACAGAGCATGAAAGAACATGTATTCTTCTTATCAACTTGAAAATCATCATATAATAGACATGAAATGGTTTATGAGCTTACAAAACATTCATACAAATGAAACAAGAGAAGAAACAACTCTAAAAATCCATACCACAGGTATCCCAAAGAAATAGCTGCAAATCTTCATTAATTTCTGGCCAAACTTATTATACTATAGTCCTTGATCAATACAACAACATCCAACTGATTCAAACCTCTGAAAATGAGTCAAAAAGTACATGATATATACCTCAAACAACTTTCTCCAAACCTTAGGGGTAAAATCCTTGAGTTGAGGAGTTGATCCACAATAATCTGAACTGATACCTAGAGTGTAGGGAGGTCAAAGTGACTCATCCCTCACTTCTATGAAACTGATTCATTTGACTTCATGATGACATTCACATAATGTATTTACCCCTAGGTAAGTAATAAACATGATAATTACATTTACTTCCATCAATTACATAGTTAAAATCATCATTTCCCAAGATAAAAGTAAAAAATGAAGTGAAAATTGAAAAATATCAGACATTTGTCAAGGGCACCATTTTTGTGCCAGGCGCACCCTCAGAGTGTTAGGTGCACCCTTCATGTTGCAGCTTGATTTTGGATGGGTTACAGGTGTCCAAACTGGGCTTATGATGGCTTGTTGGAAATCCTATCCAGTCTACTTTCCAGATATGCCTTTAGTTTGAAGATTGGATTTGATTTTGCCTATCAAAAACTAATTCACCCAAATTTTGTTAGGTGCACAGTGCCGAGCAAAAAAATGAGGTAGAACATTGATTTTTTGTGCGTTTTTTCACCTTTTCAGCTAGCAGTTGTCCAAACTAAGCCTAGAAAAGTTTTTTTCTTCAATTTATTCGTCATTTTGCATCTACTGGTGGTATTCATTTGGAAAAAAAGTGACTCAAACAAGAGCACAACACCTAGGGCGATGCGCGCTTGATAGTCCAGCTATCACAAGAATGTCTAGGAATATGCAGAAACTGAAAAAAAATTAAAATGACCCAAAAAAATTTCAAAATTTTCTTATTGGTTGCTGATGATGTGGTTAGTCATGGAGTGAGGCTTCAGCTAGTATGTCAAGCCTCCTTTCCTCTTCTTGCATGGTTAAAGCTTCAATTTTTGCATTGGATCTTTTAAGATTGGCCCTTGCAATTTTGTTCCTTTTAGCATAGTGCTTTGCCATCCTTATTTGAATGTTGTTTTTTTTTTGCTTTCTCTAGTAGCTTCTCAAGATGTTGATTATCCATATCAAGCCATTTCTCCCAGTTCTCATTTATTACCATTGCAAATTGTTCATTCAAAGTGAGCTAAATAGCAAGCTCAACCTCCTTTTGCCTCTCTAGTTCTAGAGCTCTTTTCATCCCTCTAGTCCTAGGCCTTATCCTTGGCACTTATTATTTTGTTTCGTTTGTCACACCATATGTTTCTAGTGTCTCTTCAAGCAATACTTTAGCTTTTTATGTGTCTCTTTGAGCTCTAATGAATTTCACCTCATCAATGAAGTGCTTTTTTTTTCAGCTGCTACTTCTCCTGCTCAAGAAAGTTAATGAAAAATTTAGACTTGTCAAGATTAGTTTGAAGCTTTCTAATATTCACATATTTTTCCTTGATGACTATTCTAATGTCCTCATCATCATCATGCTCATCTAGGTCAACAAGGTCAAAATCTTGTTCTGTCTCATGGAGATCCTCCTCCTCATGTCTGATCTCTGCCTGAATCTCTGCCTCTGTCATCTTTTGCTTCCCTTTTTCTACCTAATTTGTCGATGTAGAAGGAAAGGCCCCTTCCACTCTGTGTGGAGTAAACACATGCCTGTGACCTCTCTAGTATGTTTTTTCCAATAGCTCTATCTCAGCCTGCTTAGACTGTTGAGACTCACTGATCTTAGCTCTGCTAGGTGACCCAGTCTCAATGTGAAATGGAGATGATGGTGGTGAAATGGATAAAGGAGATTGATTTGATGAGGATGAATGCACTGTGGCATGAGATGGAGGAATGGATGTGGAAGGATGAGATGGTGAAGGCACATCTTGGGTATGTTGAATAGGTTGAGCAGTGAATATGTCATTAGCTATGAAAGTACTCCATGAAATGTTCAATTGTTTGAGGTGATGGAGGACTATGATCTTGATGAGGGAGTGGTGAAAAATACTTTTCATTTGGTGCTCATATTCTCTCTTTTGGACAATATATGCCATCTTGTCAATGCTCCGGAAGAGGTAATCAAGTATGTTGAGCATTTTGACCCTTGTGAAGTGCATGAGTAGCTGGATATGATAGGTGTAAATTCTAGAGAACCTACCTTCACAAGAAAATTATTTCATGATGATTTTCATCATGGGGGCATATTTGTCTAGGAGGTAAGAGAAATTAAAAATCATCTTTCTTTCATTCTCGTACCTAGGTTTGATGTATGGCTCATAGTAATGCTCCTCCAACTCTTTTGTTTGAACTATTTTTCCCCAACATTTGGGATTCTGGTAGAAGCTGATATGATGGCAGTGGACACAGTGAAAGTGACACCAGCAAGGGTTACCTAGTTGTCATGGAGATTAGACATGAACAGTCTACTCAACATAGGATGGTGTTGGACCCTTTGTATTTTCTCATAGAATTTAAAACATCCTACATGCTTAAAACATGTCACAGTCATCGGAGATTCCATGAGTTCCCTAGTATTTGTTGGCTCAAGTGTAAGTATTCTCCCTCCTTTATGTGGCATCCTCTCCTCTCTTTCTTCTCCCTCACTGTATTTTTTGTGTTCTTCTTCCATGGTGTATTGGTGTTAAAACCCTAGGGAGGTTTAATGGAATGGAAATGAAGTTTTGGGGAGTGAGGAATGAGATAGGTAAATTTAGGGAGATGGGGGAAGGAGTTTATGATTTTAGGAAAGTGACAGGGAGTATAACTGTTATGGGTTTTGGGATAGGGAATTTTATTACAAGTTAGGGATTTTGGGAGCTTGCTAAATGTGTAGCCTAGGTCTTCAGGTACTGGGAATAAAGAGCTTAAGGAAATAGGGATAGTGATATAGGTGGTGAGGATAGGGTCAATTATGATGTGGGAAGGGAATGAAAGTCTTAGGCAGTGAAATTAAAATGTAATTTGGGATTTGACAATGGTATTAGGGTTTAGAACAAGGAAGACACCATATTTTGTAATAACACTTCAAACATCATTGAAAATGCAATTGAGAAGGAGAGGGATGGTGTTTTATGCCTTGCTTGCTGGAAGTCAAATGCAACATTTTCTAAAGATTGGAGGCGATGAAAATCGATTTGGGGTGTTTTGAACAATTTGAGGCAGGTGGGAAGCACACAACACAGGTGTGCCCTCTCTTTTCCAGGAGCGCATCGTACGATGCAGGTGCGCAATGTAATACACAAGAGTGCCCTCCTTCTGCTAGGAGCACAACACCCTCTTTTTTGGATTTTTGTGCTTTTGATGAGGTTGCTCGATGATGGAGAGGACAAATGAGATTTGTTTTGATGTCTAGTGGGTTTTAAATACTTTGAATTTTATTTTGATGACTTTAAAACCCACTTTTTCAATGTTCAATTTCACCTTTAAAACCTTGCACAATACCCTTACACTCTTAGACTTTTTCCTTTGACATTTGATCAATTGATGGACTAAGAGGTCTTACACTTTGAAATTTCTTTGTTTGGCATATGGAACTGAGTTGGAAGCTTTGGGAAACTGAGTACCTATTACATATAAATTGACATAAAATTACATAAATAAAATAAAATTACATCTCTATTTTTTGGAATAGATATTACATATTAGAATGAGTATCATAACTTTGAATCAAAATTACAACTTTAGAAATCATCTTTACATACTTGAAAATCCTCTTTAGATGGTTAAGGGATATTATTTGGATCACTCTCATAATTTTGTTGACTTTAAGCAATGAAATGGTGTTTTATTTGGACCTTGAATAATGAAACCTAGAGACCTAATGAAGACTTTGAGTGACTATACTTCATGGTGACCTGACTGACATAATGACATGATGAAATGGAATTTCATGACTAAAGTATGCTCAGCAAGACATGAAGGCGGGCCATCAAGTATGAATTTTTGAGTAAGAGTGATGATTTTGGACTAGGACTACCATCAGTGAGTAAATGTTTTGCATGACCTAATGGAATGATAACAAATTTCTGAGTGGGACTTCTAAAATGATATGAAAAGAGGATTCTGATCACCGATGGCAGGATGAAAATACTAACACTAACAATTCCATTGAAAATTTTACTTCTTTAAGGGATATCTTTCATCCTCTATCATCTACATGTTATGATTTTTTGTATCATTATCTTCTTGATCAATCTGCTCCACCAACTAACTCTTCATGCTCTCTTGATTTTCAATTTGTTGGTTTAAATTGCGATAAGATACAAGTTAGTCACATTACACTAGTAGAGGAGGAGGAAATTTAATATAATATTGATCTCTCTTTCCTTTCTCAATGTTCCCCATGTCAGGATGATGCACTTCCATTCTTGGATGATTTTCAATCTGTTAATCGCAGTAGTGAATCAAATGCAATCAATCTATAGCCTTGTGAAACAATCATTCTGATGATGATGACTCTATTGATGTATGCATAAAAAATTACTGGGTGCATTGTTATATCTTTCAATTTCTCATGAAGACTTTACTTTAGATATAGAATCTGATTCGGTCAAATAAAATTTCCCGATCAAAAATTCACTTTCATTTCACTATCCCTTGTGCTCTATCGTTTACGATACATCTACTTGCGTCGAAGATACTCCATGCTATTCAAGTTATTCATCCGATGAGTTAACTTCTCAATTGACACAAGGTGGTGATATTATCCATGATGAAAATGAAAACAATAAATTCATTGAGTACTCTTTCCATCTATCATCATCTCTTCTCTTGAATGAATACAACTCTCCAACCTATATTGCTCATGAAATTTCTCTGATTCATACATCTTCAGATTTTTTATCAGATGAATCTTTCAACATGAGTAATATGGTTGTTGAAGTTGAAAAATATGATCAAGTCAGTGACAAATATGGATGCCATCCAGTAAGCATTGGTCTTATTGAAACCAGTGGTAGAAGCTATGCTCACACCATGTGCAATCTGGTTCAATTTTCAAAATTCAATATTACAATATTTAAAGGTTCTCAGACTTCTCAGCAAGTCGAGGAACCTCAAATTATGTTGATTATTATGTCAGAATCTTGCGACTCTGGTAAGCCCCCTAAAATAAGTGAAACCTGGTTTCTCTCAGAAAATCCTTCTGTTTGCATGGTCTCACTCTATGTAAATCTCTTTCTTAAATATGTTTGGTATTTTGGATGTTATCTTTCGAACTTTCAAGATTTTGTTTTTGATCAGATTCAAGAATATTCTTCAATTGTTCCATCTTTATGAAATTCTCGTGCATCAAACACATGTTTGGAATTTTTATCTCTCATAGAGTCATGGAATTGCAAAGTTGATCATTTCAAATACAATCTTTGGCCGAAGGAATCATGCCTATAATATTCATTTTTTAATAGTCAAGTCCTAGTTTTTATTTTGATTGTTGTATTGCAAATCTTTCCCTTCATCGCACTTGAAATCCTCTTGAGTGATAATGAATGCACGATTTATCGCGTGAATCAAATTATTATTCATTCACTATGTACTGAATGTTTTCATATGTTTGTTGTGCTGACATCCATTTTCAATTATTTCAATGATTATGATTCTTGTACAATTCTTCACCAATCACAGGAAAATGGTTTGTCACATTAGGCTTGCAAATAAGTTGGTTCAATTGTTCAAAGCATTCACAGAGCTGTTCAAATTTATCTTCGTTAACTACTAACTAGCAATCTGATGCTTTAATCAGTCCATGTGATCATAATATTAAATTTCATTCATTCTATCTTTTTCCCACTAGTATATTTGATGACAATTGTTTCACATCGATTAATATTTCTGGTTTATCTCACCATTCGGACACTTGTCAAGCAACTGAGGCACTTCAACCTTGGCTAATGGTTATGTTAGGTCCTCACTATCTTAACAAGCCTTATGAATATGATCATATCTATTTTACCTCACAATATTCTCATCACGATCCCACGCTTTTAGTTAAAGATTCATTATTTCAAATTGTTTCAATATTTTTAGGAGGATTGTTTCGAATTTCATGATCCAATTGCAGAATGCTTGGAGAAATCTTACTTGGAAATCTCCATTGAAAATAATAGGTTTCAACATTTTCTCATGATTACTAAGCATGATGAAAAAAGATAAGGTGGATTCAAAAGAGGTTTTCTAGGTTTAACTGATTATGGTTTCCGTTGAAAAGGTAAGAATGCAGACTGGTTAGAAGTAGTGGATGTGACACATTTTTCTGCCCACGAGAAAGAAATTCTTTTGGTTGTGCAAGTTCTTCAAGATTTTTTCTTTTCTCTTGCACATTAATTTATATCTATTTTAATTGTTTGTATCTTTGTGGATGCAGGTCAGGAAAAACTATGATGGTTACATTGGAATTTCATTATATGTCACCATGACCTTCTAGTTTTTTAGGTTAGGAGTAGGATTAGCTGCATTCTAGTTTCCCCTCTCTTGCACTCATTCTGCACTTGTTCTCTTTAGTATTTCTTGTCTTTTCTTACTTCTATCTTGTATCAAGTTTGTTTTAGTCTCCTTGTTTATGCTTTGGTTTTGATTTCTTATTGTGTCGTGTCTTTTTATTTTTGTTTTTTTTTATGATACTTTGCATGAAGAGTGTCCTATTTGGGCTCAAAATGCAATGTGGAAAAATAGGAGAAGGAATTTGTTACACTAAAACATTTGTCTAACTCACTATCCTCCTTCCTTGTCTTGGTCACATCTTTTGGTCGATGATGTTTCGACAAAAAATATGATCCTTCTGTAAGGAGAGTTTTGGTCAAACCTTGGTATTTGTGTCTATTCTGGAAACCTTATGACACACTTGGTTCTTTATTTTTCCATGTTTTCACACTTATCCAATCAATAGATGAGGAAAATGGGAAAGATATAAATGAGAAAAACTAGATCAAATGCCTTTATATGCTTCTCTGAAGTAACAACCTCTCATGCTCTCACTAAGTTGGGATCCCTCTTCCACTTATAAAATAAATAATTTCCTATGCACAGTCCTCTTTAAATATATAAATCAATTTGAAACAAGATAAAGGCATCCTACCTAGATAGGTGAAGAAAAAAACTCTGTCGGGGTACTGTCTAGGCTCACTGGAAGCGGAGAAATGTTTGTGTTTATGTAGTGACTCCACCGGGGTATTGTCTAGCCTTGTTGGTAGTGGAGCATGGGGGCTGAAATGTGGGAGAAATACCATACCACGTGGGTTCATATTGGGGGATTTATATTGAGGAAAAAATGGCATAATATATTCGGGGATATATAGGGGGTAAAGGATTTTTATATTGGCAGGTATAAAAAATGGAGCTTAAAGTTAATGAAAAAATATAAAAGGGTATAAATGATGTTAATTAAAAAATGGATACCTACAATATCTAGTGGAAGTAGGGGTTTTTTAAATTGGGAAGTAGTATTGGGTGCATATTGTAGGGGGTTAAATAATATGATTTTTAGGGGCATTTTCAAATATGTAGTCAAATGAAGAGTATTTTTTAATACTCCCTGAATGCATATGATAGGTCAAATGTTGACTGAGTGAAGTCCCCGTGCAGTGGAGCAACACCGAAGATGAAAAACTATACTCTGAAAATATAAATATCATGAGATATACTACTCTTTACAATTCAAAACATTGTGATATCGTGGATCTTATGTTCGTGTTTAACCAAGAAAGCACCAAGGGGAACATGTTTATTCACAGGGTAAGTGGGGAGGTGAAAGTGATCTAGAAGATGAATCAATACTCCCTAAAGAACTAAGACCTTGTACGGAAAATTTAACAAGGAAGAGAAGCTAAAGTTTTACCAATGTGTCAGCAAGTGTTGTTTTTTGTGAAAAACACCATCCAAAATTTCAGCTACACTTGAATTTTGGAGCCTACTGTGGATCTCATGATCGGTCGTTCTGTGGTCACTTCTTGATCAATCGAAGTCACTTTATCAAACATGATCAGTTTGCAATGAGTTCGTGAACACATTATTTTACGAAAGCTTGAACAAGCATAAAACAATCCATCAATATAGTGTTTTTACAATGTTCAACCCATGTCGACAGTCAATGTGCACTGTTATTGACAATCCCTCACTTTTGGCTACGTTGGTACTTCCATTTTGATGAGTTTTCCAAGATGTAGCTTTTGCGCACCTTCGCTTTCGCGAGTGTAATTTTAATGTTTTTGACTATCTCTTTTTCTTCCTTTCACTTTAATTACTATCATTTTCATGTTATCTTCTCTATGGCATGTGTTACTTTCACTATCGTTCGTGTATTGCAAGTGGCATTCCCCTTTTCTCTTCATATAGTATATGTTGTCTTTTCGCATGTAAGTTGTCGCACAATGTGCATAATCTTGTTTTGGTAGTTTCAAGGAATTATATTTGTGTAAATGAGTTGATATAACCATGTAAACATCTCTTGCACTCATTCCCAAGATTTTAAGCATTATTTCACAAGTGTCGTCACGGTTGTTGCAAAGTGTATCTTTAGTGTCACACTTGTCGTAAGTCATTACAAAGTTGTCGCATTGAGGGAAGTATGTTATTCACATGTATTGGATGATATATGTTTTTTTTTCATCAATTTTTCTAAGTGTGTGATCAAAATCACTATTCACATGAGTTTCATCAATCCTACACTTCCCAAATTCTAGAAATTTCCTAGAAACTTAACCTCATCCGACCCTACTCAACTATGCATTGCGTAGTTCCAAACCTCAAGCCACAACCCTACCCTTTGAAACTATGCAATGCACATTTCCTGCCTCCCAGGTCTATACACTGTGCAGTTCTAGTGCTCAAGCTCAAACCTTGGCCTCCAAAATTACATAATTCAACCCGGTAGCCTGGCCCCAACTGCACATGCGCAGTCTCTAAGCTCAAGCCTAGGCCTTGAGCTCCTGAAATATGAAAATTTTCAATCATCAAGTCTTTTCTACCTCCCAAAACTGTGTAGTTGGTTGAAACAGTGCAAAACCCTTCACCTTAACATACTGAGTCCCAAAACTGTGCAGCCTTCTTTCCCAGTCTAACATTAACTGCACATTACGTAGGCTCAAGGCTCCAGACTCACCCATGAGTGCCTGAGTTGTGAAATTTTTCAGTCACTGAACCTCTCCTTGAACCTTCCATCTGGTTTTGGCTAAGTCGGTGGATCATCATGAAACATCTTAGACTAGTGGTTTATCAAATGAATGTCATATTGTCATGAGTGGATTGTAGATGCAGGGACTCTATTATGATATGGCAATATGATGAAGAAGGAGATGGAGAATCAGAACATGTTAGAAGACACCTAAGGAGATGAGGAGATAAGATGATCATCAAGAAAGAAGACGAAGAAACACTAAACTATAGAAAAATATGAAAGATCAAGACCACATGAAAGACTCGTTATCTTTAAGTCATAAGGAGGAAAAAGAAGAAGAACATGCACCATATTTTCAAGAAGACACAAAGAAAGCATCAACAAATAATGGCTTGACATTTCCATGTCGTCATGCAGTCAATTTCATCAACGTAATGTCACTCCATGTCACGAGTCAACATCTACCACATTATTTTGTGGAATATGTCATTCAATATTGGACAAGTAGAATGTAAATTGGAAGTCCAAGAATCATTCATGTAATGTGAAAAATCATGGAGGAAGTCAAAAGGTCAAGAGAAGTCGAGCATTCAAGAGGGTAGCCCAAGAGTCACAAGGGAGGTGAAGGATCACCCCATTTGTTATATATACACCCTCATGGTACACACAAAGGAATTTTCACCCTGGTTTCTCTTGCAAGGAATTACAGAGATAAGCTAGTTCTTTAGGGGAGCAGAGAGTGGCTCCAATGCTCCACTATTGAAGCTAGTGGTGTTTTTTGTATACATATGTCTTGGGACTTTTACTTAATATCAGAAGCCTGATGGCCAAAACGTTCTTCATGCTTGGATTATGAATATTTGTAATACTATTCCGTGAATTTTTGTAATTCATGTTTTCTTTCATCTGTGCTAAAATAGTTGAACTATTTCATTTATTTTATTGCTTATCATATTGAGAATGTGTTGTAATGGTTTTATGGTTATCGTATCTATGTGGAATATTCCATTGTATGTTAGACAAACCTTTCCTGTTTTTGTTGGCCACACTGACCGTCGCATATTTGTGGACTATTCCATTGGATGTTTGATGGATCCTTCTTGTTTGTGTGTCTCTACTAGGGTGGTACTATTACCTCTCTCTTAGGGGCTCACTTTTCTCCCTTTTGCAGTAGAATAACCTCGACACACCTAAAATTGAGCACTCACTAGGCACACCTACTTGATTTTCAAAGGCATATATGCATTCCTCTCTCCTATTGATAGTTAGAGCCAAGGAAATCCTCCAACAAAAAAGTAAGGCTACTATCCGAAATGGTGTGAGGTCTAATTGAGACCGCATATCAGGGATACACACTTGGTTGATGGATTTCCAACACTCTTCAACAAAAAGAGGGACCAACAACTAGGATGAATTATTAGCCTGCAAATTATTACTATTGTTTTCCTTAGAGAAGGGTTACACACAAATATAGATATTTTGGGACTCAATGCTTAATATATATTGATTGAATAAAACTCAAGTTTGTAGAAACATCACTCTTAGGCCTATTATGGAGGAAATCTTGTGAACCACTAACTTTTTTCTCATTTCTCATGCAAACATATTTACAAAGAAGGGAATAGGACAACGAAATATATCTCCAAAGAAGGCCCCAATATGGAATAGGGTCTATGGAGTATTATAGAGTACATATATGGCCATGTTTATTAGTTTTACCACTAGACCTTCAGGGATATTTTATAGGAACCAATAGCAACATAATTTGAACATCATCACATATTTTGTCTCCTCACTCTACAATTATATGTTCGACGTCTCTTATTTTTTTCACTTCTAGGACAACTCTATTTTTTGGAAGCCTTTAACTATGACATCTAAAAAAAATTATTTATGTTTTTTGTATGAATATCAATACAAAAATTGATGTTTTTACACCTAGTGACAAGAGATATGCCTTTGTATGAGCTCTCACAACTATATTACTTTTTTTGGTCTTATCTAATTTATGAATACACACCATGTGTATCGAAGAAATGTAAATTTTACTCGTCTATATGAATGAAATTACAGTATTTTTTTTCCTGCGAAAAAAATAAAATATAAAAATAAAAGAAAAATAATAAAATAATAAAAAAAATATTGTAATGTCAATAATGAATATAATAGCATAAAAAAATGATGGAAATTATGTGAGGTTTTTGTGGCATAATTGGGGCATTTGAAATCCTTTGGAATAAACAAGAAGTCTTGTTTTCAATTTGGATTATGGCCATAGGCTCTCTCTTATGTCATTTTAGTTATCTAGGTTCGAAAGAGCATGGTATTCTAATTTTTTGTATAGCCCCCTCATTCTGGATGAGAAAGAAAACTTTTTGTAAGGTCTTAGCTTCAGAGCCTCTCTTTTAAAAGCAGACCTATGGATCTTAAGAGGGGACTTCAACATGAAAACATCTTTGTAAGGAAAAAGAGGATGGATAAGAATATTAGACAAGGAAGATCTAAGGTTTGAAGACACCATTCAACAACTTCACCTGAAAGATATCATAAATCTCAATGATATTCACACTTAGAACAACAAAGACAAAGGTTACACACATCAAATGGCCTCAAATTTGGATAGATTTTTTATTTCTATGAATTTCTTAGAAAAATATATGTTGCTAGAAGCCTCCATATTTCCTCGTAATGGTTCTAATCACTGGACATTAAGTCTTCAACTTGATTTTAAAGTGACCCCCTACAATTTTCCCTTCAATTTTGAGAGATTCTAGCTATAGGACTCCTCCTTTCTTAACAACATAAACAATAGGTGGGTAGAAATTCAAGTTCAAGGAAACTCATGCATGAAATATTTCCAACTAAATCTCAAATCCCTTAAATCAGAGTTTATAATATGGAAAAATGAGTAATTTGGTAACATCCTCGTTGATAAACAAAATTGGAGGCATATATGGTGTAACTCTCCCTCCCATCCCCTTGGATTCTTCTAGGATGAATGGGAGGTGTTACTTTTAATTAACCCAACCTCCATGGTATCATTATGAAGATGTGGTTACAAAATTTCTTCTCACCCAAAGTACGTGGAACTTACTTTGGATAAAACCACCACGTTCAATTCACCAAGAGATTTCTAGTGATAGAAATTTTCCTCAATATGACCTATGGATTGAAAGTTATGCTCATTTGAATTTTAGTCCCATCAACCCTTGTCACATTATCAAGGTTTTTCCACGTGGGTATTGCGACCTCGCACAAGTTCCAACGTGGTTCCTACCACATCATAGTGCCACAGCGCCACTATGTCATAGCACCACAACCCTGAGGGTGTTCTACTTTAATTTTTGCAACATGATGTAATTTGTTTCTAGTTGGGTAATAAATATAATATTTGTACCACAACTACTTATTCTGCACCCCATGGTAGAAAGGCAATGCAAGACTTCTTTGAGGTTCCACACTTTGTGGTGATGTGGCTCCGAGCCATGTCAACTCCCCGTCAACACCACATAACAAGACCATGACATGTGGCACCACAACCACTGTCATGTGTCACTTAGTGAAATTTTACCATAGGCCTCCATGTCACCCACTTCTATAACATCTTAATGATGTCACACTAACATCAAGGTGACATCACTTTTCCATGTGGCATCCCCTCACGATGCCACATGTAACCCAAAATCCTGCTACTTGGCCATCCAAAAGGGCATTCATGATTTCCATAATTCATGTTGTTAGCATGCCATGTTATAATGCCTGCCACATCATCAATACGTGTTATATTGATTCTATTACGTGGATCTTCATGTTTCCTCATCTAGCCTACATGAATTCCACCACCTGAGAATAAGGCATGGGTCCCATTGGACTCAAGCCTCCATGTAAAATAATGGTTTCCATATAATGATGTGGAGGAAATTTATCCCATGCCATGTCAATAGCGCCAACGTGCCCATAAGGGATGAAGCCATCATCTCTCCTCTACAAAAGGATGGAAATTCTTGGCACCAAGTGATGGTAATTTTCCTATCTTGTGCCTTCTGTTGGCCATGCCCACTTTCCCCAAAGCCTCTTGGAAAACATGGCATAGCGCAAGATGAAATTCCTTGTCAAGTAAAATTTCCCTTCTTGCACTCTCCGTCAGTCCATGACTTCTATTAATAAGCCTCAAGATTCCCATTCCATGGATGCACATCTATTCTCCCTATAAAATATTAAGCTTCATCAAGGTACGCTAAGGTTTTCTCATCCTTTCCATGTGAGAATCTCCCTTATATGTTCACCAAGGTTTATTCGGCCCTTGTTGTGGACCCATTTCTCAACGAAACTCAAGCTTGAAGTCCCGAGGACTCAAATGACTAAACCAAGCCTTTATCTAGTTCAAATGTCTCAGAGCTTCATCCATTATAGGGATCAAACCCTATCCAACGTGGTCACTTGAGGCATTATACATAGCCTTACTACATGCAATGTATCCATGAGGAAAACTTGCACTCAGGTAGTACAACGAGCTCATCCATAATTGAGACTTTGTTGTGTATTTAGATACAACCATATGTCCCATTAATCACGTAATGGATTTAAATGGTCACCATCAAATCCTTTGGAATAACATGTCACACACAACATCAATCACAAAATTTCACCAGTCCATAAATAAAAAATATCCATGATATTCTTAACATACAAAAAATTGGAAATTTTGCAAAGTGATAGTTACTTGAACTCATCAAGTAATCATACATATTATGTAATTAACCCTATACTCATGAAAGTATCAGTAGTGATAGGGATATATAAATCCCTCTCAATCATGAGGACATTACTGTAGAGAATCTCAATGCAAATACACAGGAATACTTATTATTTCATTAACAACGTATAATGAATTAGATTAATCATATTGAATGACCATGAATTTTCATGTACATAAATTTGTATCCCATGCAATGAACAAAAAACAAAGAGGTCCATGAGCCCCACTTAACGATGAGAGCATAGAAATAGAAAATTGTTATGGAAAAACATGGATATCAATATCCCCCTCAGAGGTGGAGAAAGTCCACTCTCACCACATATAATATAAGTTACTCAAGAGGGAACCCACAAACATCATTATAATAGGGAATTGTCCCAAATCATAAACATAAAGGATGACTAAAACATGTGAACTAACAATTTAATTCTAAATTTTTCCAAACCATCAATCATGGACATATCATACGAGTTGCAGTTTAGTTAATTATGCTACAACGACATAGAATCAGGTAGATCATATTTACCATAAATACACTAGATAGCTAGTCAACCATGAGTATATAAGAAATCATTTATTCTCACTTTGGTGTTATAGGAGTACTCATTATTCATCCATGATACAAATATATATATCTAGGAATAAGCACCTATCTGATTAAATTTGAAATGGATGGAAACTAGGGGAGGGACTTAAATTCTCCACCCAATAGTAGGCTAGTTGCACTGCAATATGTTTTACATATAACCACCCTTGCGCTAGATTCAAAGTATAAGGAGTTACGTGCTCCAGGTTATTCACACCATTAATTAGTAAAATACATATACAATAGGATGATTCCACTTTTCAGGTGGTTTATCAACTACTCCCAAGCAATATGTACCACAATGACTTTCTCTATCTCCTAGAAAACAGTTAAAGAACTAAACCAAGATTTAGGGAAGGTTCTCTCATTCTAGGAGCCTGATCTCACTCTAAAGGATTTTTTATCAAGCCTGTTAGAGTCGGTATCTTCATCCCTCCGTCAGAGATCAAATTTCTCTTGTTGCATTTCATTTTAGGTGTCTCATTCAGTTCAGTCAGCTGCATTCCATTAGGAGCATGGATCATCTGACGGAAGGGTATTTTCTCTCATATCCCTCATGTAATGTACTTGTTGGTCCATGTCTGTTCATCAAAATCAATTTTAAAGTCATTTATAGTCATGTTTGGCCTCCTAGTTGGCAAAAGTCATTTTAAGATTTTCAGTCTCATTAGGTCTAGGGTTTCATTAATTTAGTCTTCAAAATGGATAATAATGTCAGCAGGCACATGAGGGAGGTTCGAAATAGGTTTTCATCGCAAAAATTTCATCATCATTATGCTTGATAAGGATTTTTCTTCAAAAACTCTATTTTGAAGAAAAATTGTCTATTTTATCCTTTTGTAATAAATGTAATGTAATTTTCAAAGTTTTTTCAGTTGTAAAATTTTTCAGGCGTAGCCCTGGTCACCTTTGCCAAGATCACATGCCAGCTATCCCTGCAAAGAACAGACAAGAGATTCATCATCAGTCCAAAAATGACAAAGGAAACAAAAACAGAGTTCATTTGAAAAGTGTCAAAGTTCAAACATTACAAAGTAGGTTTTTCCAAATTCAAAATCAAAGACTTTGGCATAAAAGATATTTTTGTGTTTCAACAACTCATTTACATGCCAAGAGATAACATTGAGCTGAGTTAATTCGTGGAAGAGAAAAACAGGGTTTGAAGGCCGAAGTTGTGGGTGAGTTCACTGTCGCGGCGCACTGGGTGGAGGTCGCGGCGCATAGGGCCATTTTTCACCGTGCATTTCTGAACTGGCGCAACGCATACACCAGTCGCGATGTACTGAGGCACTGTCGCAGCACACAGGGCCAACAACCAAAATTTTTTCCACTGCTCCATAAAATTCAAATTGACTCAACCTCCTCTGCTCCAAGTAAGTTTATTAAATTTTTTAATTGCCATTAGCCAATGTTTGGTGTAGTTTGAAATGGATTATGAGAATTTGAAATGTAAAAACTGTAAACCCTATCACCTTGTTTAAAACTTCTCCTTAAGGTTTTGAATTGGTGTTTTAAAAGTAATTTTGGTGCCAAATACTCCATTTACCCCACCTTGTTTATTCCTTCCCTCACCGTAATCCTATCATCACTGTTAATCCCCTATTCCCTTATATCCCAAGCCACTCATATCATCTCATTCCCATTATCCCTATCCATAAATCATTTCATTTCCCATCATTTTCACTTTCTCATATCACTTATAAAAATTCCCAAACCCCAAGTTCCTAAAAAATCCAGTGGTTGTCCCTTGTCCCTAATTTTTGTCAAATCAAAAGCTTTCAAAAGGAAAATTATCACTTGATTAAAACCCCATTGTTCCCATTGCCCTATATCTCCTACAGTCCTTCCCCTTTGACACACATTTGGCAATTAAAACAAAGCACCAAATTCCCATTTTCCTCTCATATAAGCCAAACATAGCCCTTGAAACATCATGGAGACAGACACTGATACATCCTATGACAGAGATAGTGATTCTACCACTGAGCTACATGCACCGAGAAGGCCTCGTAAAGGTGGCAAACATGTGAGAGAAGAGCCCACCTCATTGACTCAATTGCAGGCTTGCCCACTTTCCATGGCATGTTTTCGAGAGTAGTCATGCTATCAGTATTGTGAGATGATTGCTAGGATTCGTCATCATTAGGAGTTAGCTCGTTTGTTTGTATTGCATTTTCATGATGGTAAGGTAACTCTTCCTGGTGTAAATTTCACTTTGACATCGGAAACCATCTCTCAAGCAACTGGAATACCGAATGTGGGTGAACAGTGGAACAAAAGACAGTAGGTGGACAGAGTGCATTATGAACCATACATCAGGCCTAGCTATGTGAGACAGCTCAGCAGGGTGTTCCCATTCTGGTTCCTAAATGAATCCTATGCGCCTCTAATGAAACTCATTATCAGATATTTCAGTTGTGAGGGCCGGTTTTCACGCCTCTATGCTTACCACATCAGGTTATTGATGCATTTCATGAGAGTGAGGATGATGAACATTCCTTATTTTAGGTGCCAGAACATCGAGAGAATGACCACTCTTGTGCAGAAGAAAACTCCCGAGCAGTAGTACAACAGTATTTATCACTATGCACTCATCAAGATCGTGGTTGTACATCAGCTTGGATTGCAGGGTATTTCATGGGAGGATTTCATTTCCCATGACTTCTTCACAGCTCCTCAGGTTCCTCCAGAGGTTGTCCATGATGCAGGTGAACCTTCACATTAGCCTGAAGGTCACGAGACAGAGCCTATCAGTGTGCCAGTGTTTATTACTTATCAGAGAGGCACCAGAGTATTATTTGCAGCAGCCCAACGAGTACTATCTCCACCCGGGGTGGAAGGGGTCTCGTTGACGTCATCAGCAGCATAGGTACAGGTACAGGACATAGGTAAGAGGCCTATGCAGGATGAGGGCCCTTCAAGAGGCCAAGATACTGATTTCATATTGATTGATGAGGATTTGAGCTCTCCAAGCTCAAAGTTGAGAGAGACCATTTAGGAGCAGAAGGTTGAGATCGATACCTTGACCGTCAAGTTGCAGTGAGCTCAATGGATCATAAAATACCTGGAGAAGTGGAACAAACAGTTGGAGGATCAGAAAACAATCATGGAGTTGTAAAACATCCGTGAGAATCGGCAAGTTGCCCAAAGAAGTCAAATCGAGATGACACCCATTGAGCGGGAGATTGAGGCTGATAGAGAGACTTGGCTTGAGAGGGTCAATATTCATCTCGAGAAGCTGTTGGAGAAGGTGAACAAGGAAAATAACATGCTCAGGCACATGAAGAACCACTATTGGGCACGAAATCATGTTTGTAGAGCGAGGATCAAAATCCTAAAAGCAAGGCTAAGGAGGGCACTAAAGTGTCGTAAAAGGCATGATAGACTCCAAATTTTGGCCGAAGCTTCTTTGTCCCAGCATAGCGCTTGATGGTGGGCATTCAGCCCAAATTTCAAGAAATTTGGGAAAAATTTTGTCAATTTTGAATTTTTGGGCCTAAACACAGATTTTACTGCCCAACGCGTAGCACCACTTGGCGCGCGCTTATAATTGGCAGCTCTTCTGGAGGAAAACTTTGCATTTCTGAATTTTTCATCAAAATTTATGCATGCCTATGGATTACCTAAGGATTTTGACAAGTTTTGGGTTGCCTAAAGGGTCAAAAACACCCTAAAAATGGCCTTTCTGCCACTTTTTGCACACACAGGAAGCAGTGTTGGGAGATTTGATTTTTGAAGGGGAAAATGGCAACCAAATTCAGAAATTCCACTTGGGTTGGAAGTTATACAGGTAGATATTTCTAACAAGCTATCCTACGCTCAATTTGGACTTCAGGAAGGCCCTCAAAATCAGCCTCAAACTTGTGCTACGCATAGAGATTTCAGGCACGGCGCATAGGGAAATTTGGCCTATTTTTCACTCAGCAGCTCAGAATTTCGCCTAGTTTTGGCTAGTTTGACTTTTTCATGTAACTCTTGATGTAACTTGATGTAATTTCATGATTATGATTTAATTTTGGCACATTTTTACTCATCTTAGTAGATTCATTCACCAAAAAGTGAAATGTAAGTGAATGAATCAGTTTCCTATCATATAGAGGCAAGTTGTTTCATTGCCTATTTTCCAGTTCTTAGTTTAGATATGGTTGAAACAATTCCTAGAATGGTGAGCTCCCTAGAGGCATGGGAAGGATTTAGGCTTGTCTATATCATGTAATTCATCATTTATTTTCAGGGTTGGACACTTGGGATTGCTTGGCACTTCATTGTACATTTCATCTCTGCAATTTTGGCAAAGGAATAGACCAGGGTTTGCAACACTCTTTGGGATCCATGTGGCTCTCTGTTTTTATGGTGTGTTTCTCTATGTAATTTTAAGTTCATTGACGTTTATTTTTATCATTTCCCTTCTCCTTTATTCTTAAATTAAACAAATGAGTGATAAAGGGGAATTCATTAGATTGATGTGCTCTGCCTTCAGTTTTGTTTAATTTTCCATGTTTTCATATGTTTGAAGAGGATTCTTGAAAACCTCTTTCCCTTTTCAGCTCCTCACCGGTCTGAACTATCCATTCATTCAATCCAAAGCATCAAAACAATTTCCTTCCTTGCCCCATTCAGAACTCTGCAAAAATTAGGCCTCATCCCTGAACCCAAAACTGCCTTTCCCTTTGTTTCCAACAAAACCCCCAAAATCAAAATCAAAATCTTTTACTTATATACCTAGCCTAAAATTAGCTTTTATTTCAAGTCATCTCAAAGCCCCTTCGATTATTTTTGTTGAGATTGACCCAGAGAGAGCCCTCTCCTGATCTGGTAGGGCTAGCTACCAGACTGAGCGTGGTTTGATGTTACCCTGAATTTTGCCTTCTTTCAGCCTGAGGTAGATTTAGGCAATAACATAGTGGCGACCATACTGGGGAATAAATGGTTTGCTTGTTAGTGTTATTTGTTTTATAAGCTACAGACGGAGCCTGAAGTTATGCCAAGTAGCCTTCGAAATGCTCTTTCTTTGCATTAGCGAAAGTAGATAAACGCTACTTCAGTCAATCTCCGGTCTAGTTTGTAAACGTGACACTTGACTTGTAAATTGCCCCCAGTACATCAGATCGTTCTGGAATTTTGGGTGATAAGTCTAGAATGTGTTAGGCTGAACAAGTTGGTTTTGTCCCTTTGATTTTTGAAAATAATTCAACACACTGGCTTCCAGAAGACATACCAGAGCAAATCTGGATCCCGATCCACCTCCAGTGTATGAAAATCCCAATCTGATTTCAATAATTCTTCGTCGAGAAAGTTCTATGATTCCTCTATTCAAATCTCATTCATTTCCCGCTGTGTTTGAATACCTTGAAGATATTGAATTTGACGAACAATTTGAGTTGTCGTTGTTTGAGACTAAGTCTGAAAGTGATATTGGTTCTACAATCATAAATACATATTTTATCAAGTATCTTGAAATTGAACAAGCTAATAGATCCATTGACAGTTACATCTTGAATATTCAAAATTCCATTGTGGCAGCAAATATTCCTGAGTTTATAGAATCTGCATCTGAAACTCTTGGGCCATCAGCAATTACTTCCGATTCACAAGTTCATACCGAGCCTCCTTTCATTCCTACCATTCCCGTGCAACCATCTATTTCTGATCAACAATCTGCAGTAGTTTCATCTCCATCTACACCTCATACATCTACTGCTCCTACTCCTCCCATATTTCCAAATCCAATTGTAAATCCACCAAGAGAAATGGCTGCCCGATTTGCACCTCTCGTGTTGCCTCAGAACTTGGATGATATGCCCGTTGATTATCAAAGTAAGATCCCATTATTTGATGGCACTCCTCAAAGTGTTCCTACTCAGCATCATGTGGATAAAATGGCGGATTTCTTTTACCTTCATGAAATCGATGCAGAAAATGTGACCATGAGATTATTTGTGCAAACTTTTGGAGGTGAAGTGAGAAAATGGTTCAGAGCTTTGCAGCCTAGGAGTATTGATACGTTGGCTGAGCTTCAGAGACAATTTTTGGATCGGTGGGAAGTAAAGAAAGATCCTCTTCAGATCACTTCTGAATATACCAAGATCAAGAGGAACGTTGGTGAGTCTGTCCAAGATTATTGTATTAGATTTAATGCGGTTTACAATGCAATTCATGATGATTTAAGGCCATCTAGGAGGTCGGCTTTGCTTAAGTTTCCGGATGGTTTTGATCCAGACATCGCCTATCAATTGCGAGAAAGAGATCCCGCCACCTTGGAAGACATGCAGAAAATTGCAGTGAGTGTTGAAGCTAATTTGAATGACAAGAGAGCTAGATTGAGAGCTGAAAAGAAAGTCGTAATAAAGGAAGAGGCTTCTACTTCAGATCAAGTACTCCGCAAGGTGGAAAAGATGATTGAAATATTAACACTTGATAAGCCTGAACCACAGATCAAAAATCCTAACTTCCGTGGCCAGCAACAACCACAATTCAGGATCAAACAACGAGAGCAGCGAGCACAAGAACCACCAGCAGTACAGCAGCAGGTAAAGACACCTTTACAACAGAATTTTGTTGGTCTGGAATCAGATGATGAAGATAATGTAATAGGAGAATAAAATCACTTCTTTACACCTGGTGATATGCCAACCTTTATCACTAAAGATGAGGAGTATGCAGAAAACTCAGCTGTACAAAAAGATGAGGATTTCATCTTGGCAAATGAGACAGCTCTTGAAGAAGAGTCGGATGAGTATCAGAGAGGTTATATGAATGCTTTGACCGCCCAGCAGCGTCAATATTCACTTAGAAACATAGATGTGCCTATCAATCCAATCCAAAAGAGAAAGGAAGTTTCAGCACCAAAGAATGATGCACCTGTTACACAAAAGAAGGGAAAAGAGATAGTTGATCCTACTACTAGCAAATCCCCATCAGCAAATGAAAGATCCAATCAGCCAATCGTATCGAGGGAGAAAGCTGAAAGGAAGGATGTTTCAGCCAAAGAGGTAGAAAAAACTTCAATTTTCAACTTGGAGAGTGAAATTGCTAAGTTAAAAGTTTCCATTCCTTTGATTGAGTTGATGAGGAATAGCAGCTATAAGGGTCAAGTATCTAAAATTCTGAATTTCGATCCAATGTCTGATATGGTGAATGTGGAAGATGATCAACCTGAGTTGATATTTGGACCAGCATTGGATGGTGAGTCTCTAGATAGTGATGTGCCTCCTTTTTATATCAGTCTTAGATTGCATGATTTTGTCTTGCATAATGCCATGTTTGATTCTGAAGCATCTCATAATCTCATGCCGAGGACAATCATGGAGAAATTGGGATTGGACATCACTAGGAATTATCATGATATTTATTCTTTCAATTCTAGCAGAGTAAGATGCATTGGGCTTATCAAAGATTTGGTGGTTAGTTTAGATCAGATTCTAACTAAGAATGTTTCGATGGATGTGGTTGTGGCGGATATTCCTCCTAGATTTGGCATGCTTCTTTCCAGATCTTGGGGAGCGAAATTGAAGGGACCATTGCAGCTTGATTTTTCCTATGCTACCATTCCTGTGTTTGGTCAGATGAGAAGATTATATCGGGAGCAAAAGATGAAGTATATGATCACCAGCAAGGAGAAACCGGTAAATCATCCGATTAATTATGTACATACATATTTAGAGTCTTTTTTTTTGTATTCAGATAGTTTCAATGATGTAAATAGTCAGTTAGTTGAAGCAGAAGAGATTCCGGAGATCACAGAAAATTTCATAGAAGTTTTGAAGAAAGAGAGACAAGAGCTTGAAAGTTCCGCTGAGCAATCAGCCTTCCGACAGCAGCAGAAAGTTGATGGACAACAAGCAGAAATAACAGAGCAAACAGAATTTCAACACTTGGAAGAAGATGAAGATGGTTTGTGGACCATGGATTTTGATGGTGCAGTAGGGAGTGATGGTGCTGGAATTGGAATTTGGGTACGCAACCCTTTTTCTGCCCCAAACAAGGTACCGAGTAATGTAAGGGTCTACTCTTATAAATTAGCTTTTGATTGCTTGAATAATGAGGCAGAATACGAAGCTTTGATTGCTAGTCTGAAAATTCTTAGAAAGTTGAATGCTAAGAGGATTGCAATGTATGGCGACTCTGAGTTGGTAATTAAGCAAGTGAAAGGTGAATACCAAGCTAAGCATCCTCGAATGCAGGCTTACCGAAATGTTATTCTTGATATCTTGAAATTGTTTTCAGACTATACTTTGACTTGTATCCCTCGTATTCAAAATGGTATTGCATATGCACTTGCAAAGGCAGCAAGTAATTTGAAGATTCTGATGAACTCAAGTAACAAGTTTGAAATTCATGTGAAGCATCGTCCGACTGTCCCGGACAATCAAAGGTATTGGAAAGTATTCCAAAATGATGATGAGATTGATGAATTTCTACAAAACCAAGGCAAATTCAAAGACACTTCAATTGATATGGAGCATGATGATGGTGAGGCTGATGTGCAAATAAATCAGATGGAAGTTTTGCAGCTGAAAGATAATGTCATTCCTAAAGGCTTGATACCTTTAGAGGAGCTCTTCGATCAAGATGACGTAGCTAAAAAACCAACCTTGCAGCCAACCAAAAAGGGAGTTGAAGACGTGAACATTGGATCGACTGAAAATCCAAAGATGGTGAAATTGTCCAAAGCATTGTCACCGGAGGTAAAAGAAAAATATGTTAGTTTATTGTATTCTTTTGTTGATGTATTTGCTTGGGACTATTCAGATTTGAAGACATATGATACCAATATAATTCAGCACACCATTCCGATTAAGCCAAATCAAAAGCCCTTCAGGCAGAAGTTGAGAAGGATAAATCTAAAGTTGCTGCCTTCAATCAAAAAGGAAGTGAATAGATTGTACAAGGCTATTATCATTGTTCCTATAATATTTTCATATTGGATTTCCAATTTTGTACCCGTATGCAAGAAGACAGGTGAGATTCGTTTGTGCATTGATTTTAGGAATCTGAATAAAGTTTCCTTGAAAGATAATTATCCATTTCCCAAAATGGATCACATACTTCAATGAGTATTTGGAGCATCTTGTATGTCGCTACTCGATGGTTATTTCGGATATAACCAAATTCTGGTCCATGAGGATGATAGAGACAAAACAACGTTCACCACTCCGTGGGGAACTTTCCATTACGCTAAAATGCCTTTCGGTTTGAATAACGTTGGTGCGACATTTCAGCGAGCAATGGATATGGAATTTGCAAATAAGAAAGATGTTTTTCTAGTCGTGTATCTTGATGATTTGACAGTCTTTTCCAATTCCAATGAAGAGAACCTTTACCATTTAAATATTTTTTTTTAGCGATGTAGAAAGTATGGTGTGTCAGTCAATCCAAAGAAGAGTTTGTTTGCCATGGATGAGGGAAAACTTCTTGGTCATATTATCTCAAAAGATGGCATTCGTATTGATCCAGCTCGAGTTGAAGCTATCCAGCTACTCATTTGCTTTGGAGCATACTATGGCAGCATTATTGATGCAGAAGAGAGATGAGCATGAAAAACCAATTTCTTTTTTCAGCTGAACCATAAGAGATGCAGCCTTAAAGTATAACATCATTGAAAAACAAGCTCTTGCTTTAGTGAAAGCGTTGAAATATTTTCGGGTATATATTCTACATTCTCATATTCTTGCTTATGTTCCTAACACTGCTGTTAAGGATGTTTTAGTGCAAACAGATCCAGAAGGGAGACGGGGCAAATGGATTGCCGCCTTGTTGGAGTATGATGTGGAGATAAAGCCTATAAATCTTATCAAAGGACAAGGGTTGGATAAGCTAATGGCTGAGTCAAATTTGTATGCCTTGGACATTAATCTCATTGCTGCTATGTCCGAGGAAAATGAGGAAAGTTCATCAGTTCAGGTATCATAAATCTTTGTGCTTTCTCCTTGGTATTCAGATATTGTATATGTGCTTCAAAATTTGTCACCACCGCCCGGCATGGCTAGAAACAAAAGTAGAACTCTGAAATTGAAGGCTGCTAAGTTTTGTGTTTTGAATAATTCACTCTATTGGAAAGATCCCGGTGGTGTTTTGTTGAATTGTTTGGTTGAAGAAGAAGCAAAGCAGGTTATGGAGGATTTTCATAAAGGAAATTGCGGGCGTCACCTTTTTTGGAAAACAACGGCCAACAATATTTTGAGAGCGGGATATTATTGGCCGACACTTTTTTCTTATGTGTATAAGACTGTCAAAAGCTGTCACGAATGTCATATTTTTGAAGGGAGGCAGAAATTGCAGCCTTTTCCGCTTAATCCCATTGAGGTAAGTGCTCCTTTTCAGCAATGGGGTTTGGATTTCATTGGCGAGATCCATCCTACTTCTTCATCTCAACATAAGTGGATCCTCACAGTGACAAATTATTTCATGAAATGGATTGAAGCAATTCCCACCAGGCAAGCTACAGATTCGGTAATAATTTCGTTCCTTGAGAATAATATTTTGTCTCATTTTGGTTGCCCGAATAAGTTAATCACTGATAACACAACAGCTTTTAAATCAAAAAGGATGATTGAGTTTTTTGACAAGTATCATATCATTTTGGGACACTCAACCGCTTATCATCCACAAGGAAATGGATTGGCGGAGTCTTCCAACAAATCTTTGGTCAAAATCATTAAAAATTTGCTGGAAGTAAACAAGAAAAGTTGGCATAAGAAGTTGGTCAATGCACTTTGGGCAGATCGGGTGAGTCAGAAGAAATCCATTGGTATGTCCCCTTTTGAGCTAGTATATGGAGTTGACACGGTGTTTCCTACCTCTCTCACAGTTCCAGTGGTTAAACTTCTACAGGAAGCTGGCAGTGAAGATGATCATATGCAAAGAATGATAAATCAAATGATCCATTTGCAGCAGACGAGAGAAGAAGTTTTTCAAAACACATTCAAGCTACAAGAGAGAATTAAGAAAATCTATGACAAAAAAGCAAAGGCGGACAAATTTCAATTGGAAGAAGTGGTGCTGAAATGGGATGCAAGAAACGAGGAAAAGGGAAAGCACGGTAAGTTTGAAAATCTCTGGAAAGGACCCTTTAAAATTGCTGCATATCGGGGTCAGAATGCTTTTCTTTTGAAAGAGATGAACGGGGAATATTTTCCAAGAGGGTCGGTCAATGGTCGGCTGCTCAAACGGTATCATTTCTGAAATGTTTTTTGTTGTTTACATTGTCACTGTACATACCATTTATTTCAGTTTCATTGCAAGTGTGTGATGTGATATTTTCTTCAGTTTGGGGCCCGAGGTCGTGGAAAATTTTAGGGGCTAATATTCGCAGGTGGGCTAATTTTCCATGGTTTTTCCAAAAAAAAGATTCGCCAATTTCCATTTTTTTATAAAAATGATTCGCCCAAATCTTACAATATAAAACATTTTACCTTAAAAATCACCAACATTATAGACAATATATATAACATCATTATAAATTTGAATAATTTTACAAATACATCAATAAACATTTTATAGTTTTCATATTAGGGACTAGTGAGATTCGCCAATTTTTTAAACTTCAAGATAATTTTCTATCCTTAAAATTATCCCTGCCCGAGGTGAAGGCTATAACTTTGAAGGTTGATTTCAGCTTGGGTTTGAGTTTGTCGAGTCAGGTTTTTCAGTCATTTTGGTTTCAAGATTGAGTTAGTTTGAGTAAATTTTCAGTCAATAAAATGAGTCATGATTTGTCGAAGTTATGGACTCCATAGCCCAATGGACGAAGGAACTGCCTACTCTCCCATAAATCTATATTTCTTGGCACCTCCAAGGAGCTACCATCCCCATTGGAGCCAATGTTAGAGTCGGTATCTTCATCCCTCCGTCAGAGATCAAATTTCTCTTGTTGCATTTCATTTTAGGTGTCTCGTTCAGTTCAGTCAGCTGCATTCCATTAGGAGCATGGATCATCTGACGAAAGGGTATTTTCTCTCATATCCCTCATGTCATGTACCTTTTGGTCTGTGTCTGTTCATCAAAATCAATTTTAAAGTCATTTACAGTCATGTTTGGCCTCCTAGTTGGCAAAAGTCATTTTAAGATTTTCAGTCTCATTAGGTCTAGAGTTTCGTTAATTTAGTCTTCAAAATGGCTAATAATGTCAGCAGGCACATCAGGGAGGTTCGAAATAGGTTTTCATCGCAAAAATTTCATCATCATTATGCTTGATAATGATTTTTCTTCAAAAACTCTATTTTGAAGAAAATTTGTCTATTTTATCCTTTTGTAATAAATGTAATGTAATTTTCAAAGTTTTTTCAGTTGTAAAGTTTTTCAGGCGTAGCCCTGGTCACCTTTTCCAAGATCCCATGCCAACTATCCCTGCAAAGAACAGACAAGAGATTCATCATCAGTCCAAAAATCACAAAGGAAACAAAAACAGAGTTAATTTGAAAAGTGTCAAAGTTCAAACATTAAAAAGTGGGTTTTTCCAAATTAAAAATCAAAGTCTTTGGCATAAAAGATATTTTTGTGTTTCAACAACTCATTTACATGCCAAGAGATAACATTGAGCCGAGTTAAGTCGTGGAAGAGAAAAATAGGGTTTGAAGGCCGAAGTTGTGGGTGAGTTCACTGTCGCGGCACACTAGGTGGAGGTTGCGGCGCATAAGGCAAACGCAACACATAGGGTTGTTTTTCACCGTGCATTTTTGAACTGGCGCGACGCACTGGGCCACTGTCGCAGCGCACAGGGCCAACAACCAAAATTTTTTCCACTGCTCCATAAAATTCAAATTGACTCAACCTCCTATGCTCCGATTAATTTTATGAAATTTTGTAATTTCCATTAGCCAATGTTTGGTGTAGTTTGAAATGGATTATGAGAATTTGAAATGTCAAAACTGTAAACCATATCACCTTGTTTAAAAATGCTCCTTAGGGTTTTTAATTGGTTTTTTAAAAGTAATTTTGGTGCCAAATACTCCATTTCCCCCACCTTGTTTATTCCTTCCCTCACCGTAATACTATCATCACTATTAATCCCCTATTCCCTTATATCCCAAACCACTCATATCATCTCATTCCCATTATCCCTATCCATAAATCATTTCATTTCCCATCATTTTCACTTTCTCATATCACTTCTAAAAATTCCCAAACCCCAAGTTCCCAAAAAATCCAGTGGTTGTCCCTTGTCCCTAAGTTTTGTCAAATCAAAAGCTTTTAAAAGGCAAATTATCACTTGATTAAAACCCCATTTTCCCCATTTCCCTATATCTCCTACAGTCCTTCCCCTTTAACACACATTTGGAAATTTAAAAAAAAGCACCAAATTCCCATTTTCCTCTCATATAAGCCAAACATAGACCTTGAAACATCATGGAGACAGACACTGATACATCCTATGACAGAGATAGTGATTCTACCACTGAGCTACATGCACCGAGAAGGCCTTGTAAAGGTGGCAAACATGTGAGAGAAGAGCCCACCTCATTGACTCAATTGCAGGCTTGCCCACTTGCCATGGCATGTTTTCGAGAGCAGTCATGCTATCAGTATTGTGAGATGATTGCTAGGATTCGTCATCATCAAGAGTTAGCTCGTTTGTTTGTATTGCATTTGCATGATGGTCAGGTAACTCTTGCTGGTGTAAATTTCACTTTGACACTGGAAACCATCTCTCAAACAACTGGAATACCGAATGTGGGTGAACAGTGGAACAAAAGACAACAGGTGGACAGAGTGCATTATGAACCATACATCAGGCCTAGCTATGTGAGACAGCTTAGCAGGTGTTCCCATTCCAGTTCATAAAGGAATCCTATGCGCCTCTGATGAAACTCATTATCAGATATTTCAGTTGTGAGGGTCGGTTTTCACGCCTCTATGCTTACCACATCAGGTTATTGATGCATTTCATGAGAGTGAGGATGATGAACACTCCTTATTTCATGTGCCAAAACATCGAGGGAATGACCACTCTTGTGCAGACGAAAACTCCCGAGCAGCAGTACAACAGTATTTATCACTATGCACTCATCAAGATCATGGTTGTACATCAGCTTGGATTGCAGGGTATTTCATGGGAGGATTTTGTTTCCCATGACTTCTTCACAGCTCCTCAGGTTCCTCCAGAGGTTGTCCATAATGCAGGTGAACCTTCACATCAGCCTGAAGGTCACGAGACAGAGCCTATTAGTGTGCCAATGTTTATTATTTATCAGAGAGGCACCAGAGTATTATTTGCAGCAGCCCGATGAGTACTATCTCCACCCGGGGTGGAAGGGGTCTCGTTTCCATCATCAGCAGCACAGGTACAGGTACAGGACAGAGGTAAGATGCCTATGCAGGATGAGGGCCCTTCAGGAGGCCAAGATATTTATTTCATATTGATTGATGAGGATTTGAGCTCTCCAAGCTCAAAGTTGAGAGAGACCATTCAGGAGCAGAAGGCTGAGATCGATACCTTGACCATCAAGTTGCAGTGAGCTCAATGGATCATAAAATACCTGGAGCAGCGGAACAAACAGTTGGAGGATCAGCAAACAATCACGGAGTTGCAAAACATCCGTGAGAATCGGCAAGCAGCCCAAAGAAGTCAAACCGAGATGACACCCATTAAGCGGGAGATTGAGGCTGATAAAGAGACTTGGCTTGAGAGGGTCAATATTCATCTCGAGAAGCTGTTGGAGAAGGCGGAAAAGGAAAATAACATTCTCAGGCACATGAAGAACCACTATTGGGCACGAAATCATGTTTGCAGAGCAAGGATCAAAATCCTGAAAGTAAGGCTAAGGAGGGCACTAAAGCATCATAAAAGGCATGATAGACTCCAAATTTTGGCCAAAGCTTCTTTGGCCCAGCATAGCGCTTGATGGTGGGAATTCAGCCCAAATTTCAAGAAATTTAGGAAAATTTTTGTCAATTTTGAATTTTTGGGCCTAAACACAGATTTTCCTGCCCGACCCGAGTGCCACTTAGCGCGCGCTTATAATTGGCAGCGCTTCTGGAGGAAAAATTTGCATTTCTGAATTTTTCATCAAAATTTATGCATGCCTATGGATTACCTAAGGATTTTGACAAGTTTTGGGTTGCCTAAAGGGTCAAAAATACCCTAAAAATTGCCTTTCTGCCACTTTTTGCACACACAGGAAGCAGTGTTGGGAGATTTGATTTTTGAAGGGGAAAATGGAAACAAAATTCAGAAATTCCACTTGGGTTGGAAGGTAGATAGGAAGATATTTCCAACAAGCTATCCTGCACTCAATTTGGACTTAGGGAAGGCCCTAAAAATCAGCCTCAAACTCGTGCTACGCATAGAGATTTCAAGCGCGGCACATAGGGAAATTTGGCCTATTTTTCACTCAGCAGCTCAAAATTTCGCCTAGTTTTGGCTAGTTTGACTTTTTCATATAAATATTGATTTAACTTGATGTAATTTCATGACTATGATGTAATTTTGGCACATTTTTACTCATATTAGTATATTCATTCACCAAAAAGTGAAATGTAAGTGAATGAATCAGTTTCCTATCATATAGAGGCAAGTTGTTTCATTGCCTATTTTCCAATTCTTAGTTTAGATATGGTTGAAACAGCTCCTAGAATGGTGAGCTCGACCCCTAGAGGCATGGGAAGGAGTTAGGATTGTCTATATCATGTAATTCATCTGTCATTTTTAGGGTTGGACACTTGGGATTTCTTGGCACTTCATTGTACATTTCATCTCTGCAATTTTAACAAAGGAATAGACCAGGGTTTGCAGCACTCTTTGGGATCCATGTGGCTCTATGTTTTGATGGTGTGTTTCTCTATGTAATTTTAAGTTCATTGATGTTTATGTGTATCATTTCCCTTCTCCTTTCTTCTTAAATTAAACAAATGAGTGATAAAGGTGGAATTCATTAGATTGTTGTGCTTTGCCTTCAGTTTTGTTTAATTTTCCATGTTTTCATATGTTTGAAGAGGATTCTTGAAAGCCTCTTTCCCTCTTCAGCTCCTCACCAGTCTAAACTATCCATTCATTCAATCCAAAGAATCAAAACAATTGCCTTCCTTTCCCCATTCAGAACTCTGCAAAAACTAGGCCTCATCCCCGAACCCAAAATTGCCTTTCCTTTTGTTTCCAACAAAACCCCCAAAATCAAAATCAAACTCTTTTACTTATATAACTAGCCTAAAATTAGCTTTTATTTCAAGCCATCTCAAAGCCCCTTTGATTATTTTTGCTAAGATTGACCCGGAGAGAGCCCTCTCCTGATCTGGTAGGGCTAGCTACCAGACTGAGCGTGGTTTGATGTTACCCTGAATTCTGCCTTCTTTCAACCTGAGGTAGATTTAGGCAATAACAAAGCCCAAGGAAATAATCGAGTGATTCAGTATTTTCCTGAGCTTTCTTTGTCGAATTAGAGCCAATACACAAACATGTTATCACCAGAATCCATGGAATGATATCCCAATCCCACCACAAGGTTTCTTGTAGCCCCCCCTTATCCTGAATGCCTCGCTCTTGCACATACACCACTCTTCTTTCTCATGTGATGTACCAAATTCTCCCACTCTTATCATGCAAGGAAACTAATAAACATGGGACTTCCTTACCCAAATGTTCCTTTCCAAAAAAAATGTTCAGCATGACATCTTCATTTTTTCCAGCCATGCCCCCCTTTTCCACTTTTATGCACATGCCTCTTCACTTCCCTCGCTTTCATGTTGACTTCCTCAACATTTCCCACAAGATTAAGAAAAGGATGGGCACATCCTTTTCCATATGATGCCCATACACAACGTCAATGTTTTCACCAACAAACCATATAATTTTCCAAGGAGCTAGGTGTGGAATAATGAAGTTACCTATGTTTTCACTCATCACAAGAAACTCCTCCTCCTCTATATCTGAATCCATTTCCTCTCCTCCCTCTCAACCATTATTTACATTTTCCATATTGTTACATGAAATGCAATTCATAGTAACAATTATAGGAGGGGTAGGAAAATGGTTGTCACAGACCCCACCCCCTTAGAGGAACATAGTCCTCTGTGTTCTTATACACAAAACACACAAATCTTAACAACAAGCTTTATATACTAGCTCTTTTACATTTTCTTGCACAATAAAAAAATGGGTATGATACCCTCATATGATTAGCCTCTAAGGTGGCTTCATCTAGTTCATAATGCTTTCAATTCACCTTTTCCTACTTGATTGCTTGATTCTAGAGCACGACTTGCTTCCAATGTCCAACCATGCCATCCACTATTCTCAATTCTCTTTTAGGAAATAATTTTAGCTCACTTCTTCCTAGGACACACCTAATGCATCTCTAATTGAATGAATATAAAAATTATTTTGCGAAAACAAGTTCACTTTCCAAGGTTTGACATCCCCTTATTTTCTTCATCAATCCCTCGAGTGATATATTTCCTCTTTCATGCAGTCACTCACCTTCCAAATTCAAGAATCCCCTTCTCTACTTCCTTAGTCTCTCGAGTGATCCATCATTTGGAAAGGTTTTCTCTCATAGGAAGATTTTTTTCAGCCAAGTCATCCATCTTCCTTGCTTTAATAACACAACACATGTGTCATAGCAGACCTCATGGTGATCAACACATTTCACAGGGTTCTAGTGATCAACAAATTTCACAGGGTTCTAGTGTCACTACAATGGCCCGACTCTTGAGGTATTTAACTCTAGTGTGTTATTGTTGTGCACACTAATATTACTAAGTTGGTGTTGTTGGACTTGTAGTCGGTATCATGTATTTTTGTTGGATAATTCAATAGTTTTCCTACATCACAAACATATGAGTCTTATGATTTTCATAAATTCAAAAATGACTTCATCAAAAGATTTATTTATGAGGTTAACCATAAAATTTTAAATCGATTTCAAATCAAAACTTAAAAAATAATTTATTCAAACTATTGTTAACAATTATCTTTGGTTACTCTTTGTTTTCTTGTCTTTACAAGCACTAAGTGGTTTATCGTCCCCAAGGACAGCACTCAGTGGTGTATATTCCCCATAGCTACATGTGATCCCTAGTTTCGTCTTTACTGAATAAGCTCCATATTATCTTCGACTAGATCCATATTTAAATACAACTAATTAAGTGTTTCTTAGCCCCAAGGCAAGTATTCAATCATGGTTATACTACTCCATTCAGTCTTTAGTTATCTATGTCTTTAAATACACGTCTTTGAGTGTTTTTTAGCCACAAGGAAAGTACTCAGTGGAAATTATACTACATGTAGTATTAATCCAACTTCGTCTTTAAATACAAATCATTGAGTGTTTCTCAACCCCAAGGAAAGAACTCAGTGGAATTTATACTACTCCACACATTATTTTCATACATGTCCAACCTTAATTCTATATTAATGAGGTGTTTATCATTCTGAAGGAAAGTACTCAGTAGCGGTCATACTACTCTACACAGTATTTTCGTATGTGTCCCAATAAGCCCCTGCCCTCTCACTCACACTACAAGGAAAATACCATCTAGAGGAGGTCATAAAGGAGCTTTTTAGTGTTATAAAATTGGCCAAAATTGTCAAAAAAACATTTGCTACAACATCCATTTTTGGTAGAGGAGGTTTTGGCAGAGCTTTTAACAGGATTTCAACACAATTAAAAAAACCTCGGCAGTCGGAGGTTATTACAGATGTTTTTTTCATCGGTGTGCTATTAAGGTTTCAATGCACCAGTGTGTGTAATATAGATGGTCGCCCTGGGGCGGTCGAAGGTACATGCACCGGGCAGTAAAGGTATACAACTGCACCGGGTGCACTACAGGTGATACAACGCATGGGGTCATTCTAATTAGTATTAGGATTTGTGTGGTGCCCATATGTTGTATCAACGCACCAGTACGTAGTCTTATAGAAGCGCACCGGTGCACAGTATCAAACAAACACATTGATTGTTGTAATTCGTATTGGTATTTGTGTGGTTCCCATAGGTCATTGAAACGCACCGGTGCACAGTCTCACATAAAAACACCGGTTTTCAGTATTGCACAAACGCATTGAGATTTATAATTGGCATTGGTATTTGTGAAGTGCCCATAGGTCGTAGAAATGCACCGGTGCGTTGTATCATACAAACACACCAGTGTACAGTAACTGACATGCACCGATGTTCATTTTGTATTTTTTAGAAACATCAACCTGTGACAGTGCAATTATTGTGATTTTTTAAAATTCATTATTCATCAAAAATCGACACATCTTATAATAGTATTATATTAATTAAATTTTTATTAATGCATTTTAATGTGATGTTTGGATTAATTTGTTATATCATATCATAATTATTGTGATTTTTTAAAATTCATTTTTCATCAAAAGAAGACACATATATTATAACAGTATTCATATCAATTAAATTTTTATTAGTGCATTTGAAAGTGATGTTTGGATTAATTTGTTTATCATAGCATAAGATTTCACATCTCTTCATTATAATATTTAATCATCCATAAATTTAATCACTGGCATTACATTTAATAGCGACAATGGAGAACGCAATAGAATAAATTAAAACACACACACACACACACACACACACACACACACACACACAATATATATATATATATATATATATATATATATATATATATATATATATATATATGAATAAGATAGTCTTTGTCATACAAAATGGGACAGTTATTGGTATCCCTTTGTCTTTCAATTGGGACATTATGTCCATTACATTTAACAAAATGTCTAATTTCATAGACAAATATTTCAAAAAATACAACGCCTTGCTTTGATATCCAAACATAATGATCATCATTATTCGCTCGAACTGTTGTCACTGTTCGAGCTACTTCCATGACTTCGGTTATTTTTAGGAATGTTTAGTTCACGATGTTTATTGTTTTCTTCTTCTTCACCTTCCATCTACAAACATAAAAATAAATTGTAATGAGTGTATATACATTGGTGAGAATAATCAAAACTGAAATATTAAATAATATACATCAATGTAAATCGAAAGGAAATGGCTTACCATAGCAACAATTGACTCATGAACTATACCCATTCTTTCAAAACCATGTAGTATGCCATCTTTCAAGATTTCATCTTTTGGCACAGTTCCATACTTTGTTTCCTACAGGTTTTATACCCCATAAAAATCATATATTTAATATAAAAGTTTTTTTTGTTCTATTAATTATAAATGGAGCTAAGAAAAACAAGATCGATAGATGCATACAAATTCCAAAATTAATTTCTGATATGCCAACATATAATCACAACTCATATTTAACCCAACGTCAATCAATTCATTTGATGGTTCTTCTTTGTATGTTAGCACATGTTTGAAGACATTCAATGATGATTTTTGTAAAACAACTTAAAATATACAAAAATGAAATCTAGTTAAGTTGTTATAAGGAAGTAACAATTATTCATAAACTTAGATATCAACCCTTTTCTTCCTTGTCGTCCGGTTTTATATGTTGAATGGGTTCCATTTTATTTTCTTTTCTACAAGAAGATACTTGAAAATTAATATTTAATGCTAAATTGTTTATTTATTGTACCTAATGATCGAAAAATTCAATGATTACATATTACATTTGAAGCACGTTGTTGTTGAGATGGCTCCTCCCGCGATGCAATTGTGTCCATTTCTTTGACCATCTCCTTGTACACCTTTTTGGACATTCCTACTGGCATATTTCTGATATCAGCTCATTCATCTTTTCAAATTTTCATAATCTTCCTGAAAATGTAACTTGACAATAAACTATTTAATTTTTATATTGATATATGAAAAGTAAATATAACAAAAGTGATATTTATAAATAATTCTAGAAAAACATTTAAAGGAATATTACTTTTTCATTCCTTATTTTTTGTTGTTGTACGTTTTTGCTATTAAAATTCTGACATGTCTCATTGACCAATTCTCTGGAAACTCTTCCTGTAGTTTAGATAAAATTTGGTTCTTGGAATCATTGGATTGATTTTTGTATTGTAAGAGGGAAAAACATCTATACATTCGTTCCACTAGATCCCTCAAACTTTTGTAAAAGTTTTTCCCCCTTTCTTTAACCTCCAACACCACTCCAAATGAGCTAAGGAGCAATTCATTTTCATTTGCATGTTCTATTTTTTTTATTTTCTTAGAAAAACATTCATTTTCTGAGTTGTTGGTCCCTATAGAACATTAAACATATGTGAATTAATAGATTGTTTGAAACATGTTATCTAATAATTTTAAGTGTATTATTAATGAAAATTAAAAAAAGAAACTCATATTGGATCCATAGTATTTTTTAATTCACATGATTCATCCTTTTACAATTTTTCCATCAAGCTTTTATGCTCTTCTGGTCCTAGATCATAAATAATCTTATCGAGCTTTGTCATTTTGTGGCCCTGCATGATACACAGTAAAAAATACATATTAGTTAAACTTACATATAGTTCAAAAATAATATCTTTTGTAAATAATTTACAAAGGACTTGCCTTTTTTCTTTTCTTGATGTGTTATCAGTGTTTTGTTACTTGATCTCTTGTCAGCTATTTCTTTATCAATATGAAACATGTACCATATCATTCATTAATATATTTTATAAATAAATTGTCAACTTTTCAGGTTAAAAAATATATATCAAGAAGCTGATGCGCTTTTCATGGTGTACGCACGGACGTCAGTGCATGGTGGTCTTATAAACGCACCGCCCAAACAGTATAAAACACTATACGGTGCTCTATTGCAACAAGGTGCACCAGTGCGTTACATGTCAACCACCACACCTATTAACACAGAAAAAATAATAAAAATTGTCTACTGTTAGTCTTTGTAGCATATGGTGTCGTGGAGGGGGCGATGCGACCTATTCTTATAAATGCCCCGCACAAAGGACCACCGTACGGTGCTCTATGTCAACTAGGAGACCAGGTGTGGTGCGTTATATGTTACATGGTGCACCGATTAACACAATAAACAATTGTTTTTGCGAAACAGTACGTTCGCAGTGCCCCATAATGATATAGCGCACCAGTGCCCTATTTTAAATATGGTGCATGGATTTTTTAAAAAAAAAAAATTGTTTTTTTAATTTTTTATCAAATAGTACGTGGGCAATGCGTTGGGATAAGGCATTGCACCGGTGCATTAGGTCATGCCAGGTGCACTGATTGAAAAATATATGTTTTCTTTTAATTCACTCAAGGGCCAACATGGATTGGGATCCGACTATGCAAGTCATCCCGTGGGTTGGATTTCATAGGCTTATATAGAGCAATACAAACCCTATAAATCTAAGATGAAAAGCCGTAATTCTGAAATCACAGAAACAGCAGAAATAGGGAGAAGAAAGGGAAGAAACAAAAATAATGAAGGTTTCTTCTTCTTCTTCTTCTTCTTTTTCTTAAAATGAACAGCAAATTGAAACTTTTTACTTACTACGTAAAAAAACCTGCAGAAAATGTTAAAAATAAATAAATTTAATCACAAAATCATTTGAAATTCTATGCTACAGGGTTTGAGCCAGAGGTTTAGAATTCTGATTGTCTGGATACTTCTGTTTGAACGTATTTCGCTGCTCCATAGTGATCTCATGCTCTCTTGCTCCAAGTATGTCTCCTGCAAATCTCTGGCTGAAATTTTTTGCGAAAATAGTGAAATAATGAAAAGTGTTTAGTATTTAAAGAATGGTTTTATGAAATTAGATTTTCGAAAATATTTTGTCGCCCATTTTTCAATTTACCACTTTTTTTTTCACTTAAAAAAAAATAAAGTTGTGTTTTTTTATTTGCGGTTATTCGTCACCGGTGCGTCACTTAATAGCACCGCATCGGTGCATCCGTTGATAACATAGCACTGGTGCGTGGTAACTAAGACGCACCGGTGTAGTTATCTATACATTAGCACCGATAACAAGAAGTCTATTTTTAAGGCACCGGAATTACTTTTAGGTGTGTACACTAGAATTTATTGTTGATTTTTCTCAAATGCGGGGAGAAATATTATAATTATATTGAATGGGAAATTCTTCAAAGTCCAGCTCGTTCCATAATATTTCTCAAATTCCATCGCAAAGTTCTCCCTATCCATCTCGAGACGTAATATTTACTTCATATTTTATTTATATTTTCATTATCTAATTGATTTTATGTTTTTTATCCATGTCAATCATGCACAGCTTAATTAAATTTATAATGTATAAAAATTTGCAGGTTCATGCAGATTCAGAATCGAGTTCAGATGCACAAAATATTCAAACAACTCCAAAATGTCGAAAACTCTTATCAGGAGCAGCATACCGCAAGGCGCATTTGGTAGATGAAAATGGACAACTGCTTCACCCTGCCAATTGTAACAATATTTCATCTTCTAGCCACAATCCTGGGACAATGATGGGAATAATTATAATTGTTTGATATATTGATTAATGTAATTATTTCAACGTAAAACCAATTAATCATGCAATATTTTCAACGTGCTTACTAATTGATATCATATATTTTTTACTAATAATGTTCAAATATTTTTTTTTTAACTTATTAGGATTCTAGTGACGATGAGCGACCTACCTACCATCTTCCGTTGCACCTGAAGGCAATGTCAAATCGAGAGAACACTGAGTTAAGAGAAAGAATCAAAGAGGAATGATACCAAGAATGGTTGAATCAACCACCAATTCAATTCCCACTACATCCAGGTTCACCAATTCAGAATGACTATAGAAATAGTAGTTCTTCACAAGTTGGATGTTGGATGTTCTTCTTAGAGAGGTACATGAAGAAATTGAAAGTTTTTGTTCGACAAAGGGCAAAACCCGAGGGGTCTATGGCAAAGGGTTACATATCGTATGAGTCTTTATATTATGCCAATGAGTACATCAAGCAGATATACAATAGACCAGGTGCGGTGATTTGGGACGATGAAAGGGATGAAGACAAAAGAGAAGGGGAGTTTCTCCAAAATAGTGGAAAAAAGTGCTTGATAAAGAGTAAGTGACTTATAATTTTTGAAATTTACACAAAGTAAATATTCATGTTGAACTTCAATATAATGTATATTTTGATCTCTATGTACTATATAATGTCGGTTTGATTTCATCAACGAATGCAAAAATTGAATCAATCAATAAATTCGTTCTTTACAATTCTGAAGCGACACAACCATGGGTCGCATTGTACGAACAAAAGAGGATGAAATGGGATAGTGACAGGAAAGAATTCAGACGGTTGAATGGTAGAAGTGTACCTTATTCCGATCATTTAAAAGAAACTATGCCAAAAATATGCCCCAAGAGTTGGGTTGATGACCAAGTCAGAGAGAAATACGGTGCAACTAGTCGTTACCTGTGTGCTGAAGAAGATGCGCTAAACGTAGGGATTAGGTGCAGCAACTCGGTAATAATCTATTTAATTTATATGTACATTTGAAAATTAATAATTCACATTTCAAATGTAATTACATCTATATTTCATAGTTTAACTGTTGGGTTATTATAAGACACATGATACTATGACTTTTTAACTTTTTATAATAGGTGCATTTGTTCCCATCTATGTGGGCATATGGACACCATTTTCGCACAGAAAATGTCGATGTTGGACACATCACACAAGACTTTGGAGTGGAAGTCGAGTTCGATCAATCTAGTCGATCTAGCCACAGTGATCAAAACCTAGTACGAGGGACGTTAGGTTACGTCGGAAAGATACAAGAGATCATTGGAGTGGATTTCTCTTCTTTCCAATATGATATTTTTAGGTGCAAGTGGTGGGACACCTTTGATCGGAATAATGTAATGGAAAATCACGATAGTAGGCTGATGTGTATAAACTCTAGAAAGATGTGGGATGAAGCTAAGGAGCCCTATGTTTTCCCCAAACACTGCAACCAAGTTTTTTTTTTAATCTAGATGTGTTGGATAGGGATTGGTGATTCGTATTGAGACATGACCCTAGATCAAAACATATTTTTTAGAACAATAGTGTTATCATGCCATGCGAGCTAGAAAATAATGAGGGTGATCATGAAAACCGAGAGTGATATGGTACATGTGTTATTTCATCAGTATTATACTTTTTAAGATGGTTTTTTGAAACATTATAATGTGTATTTTGAATTAATCAGTAATTTGCATTGTGTTAATATTAAAATCAATATTTCACTTGATAATTTGCAATTATGTTAATCTCAAAAACAATGGTGTACTGTATAAAGTTCTTTTTTTTGTATGTAAGATCATAATAAAATAATGATAATTCCAAAGTACATGAATTTATTTGCATTATTTTCTAAACTTTATCATGTTACAAAAATTCATATTATTCTAGATTTATTATTTTACAATTATTTAAAATTTTACAATTTTACAAATTTTAATAAAATCATTTCACATTAATACAATTAAAATTTTACAAATATTTTACATACAATTACAATTACAATTTTACAATTTCACATACAATTACAATTACAATTTTAGATTTTTACATACAATTACAATTTTACAATTATAATCATTTCACATTAATACAATTAAAATTTTACAAATATTTTACATACAATTAGAATTACAATTACAATTTTACAATTTCACGTACAATTACAATTTTACAATTTTACATACAATTACAATTACAATTTTACATAAAATTTACAATTACAATTACAATTTTACAAATTTACATATATACCATTACAATTACAATTTTAGAATTTTACATACAATTAGAGTTAGAAATACAATTTTACAATTTTACATATATACAATTACAATTATAATTAAAATTATAATCATTTCACAATAAATTAAATATTACAATTAAAATTAAAATTTTACAAATATTTTACATACAATTACAATTACAAATACAATTACAATTTTAGAATTTTACATACAATTAGAATAACAATTACAATTTTACAATATCATGATCATTTAATATTAAATTAATTAATAAACATCACGATCATGATAACCATCATACAAACATCATATTCGAATAAAAAAAACATTCAAATTCGCTAACATCATCGTGATCATGATCACCTAACAAAACACAATTAGCATTGTATAACATCATCACAACACAAACATCAAATATGCATCTCATGTGAAATAACTCCTATAACATACACATCTATCTGCAAGCTGCACATTAAATGAACATATCTAACATGACCTAACAATATACACATCAAGATGATCACCAACATGTAAATTAAGTACAACTGCAACATGAACATAAAATACATGGACCATATATATATATATATATATATATGGTCCATGTATTTTATGGTCCATGTATATATATATATAACTAAATAATGTCAAAAATATACAACTGTAATATAAATTTCATATAATAGCTGGTGGTACATCATCAATAACAGTACTAGTCGAGGTTTGCTCAGTCAATGGTGCAGCCTCGACAAGCTCAGATACATGTTGATCATCACGTGCATGTTGAACTGGTACTAGTGCATCATGTTGATCATGAGTACTGTTAGATGCTGCAAGCTGCTGACTCGACGTGGCCGATGGTCCAGCCTGCTCTTCATGATGACTGTTGGTCGATGCTAATGGAACTTGCTCATCTAGCGCGGCGCGAGGTGAACAATGATCATTCCTGTGATCGTGATCATCAAATGATGTGTCACTACTCACAGACTGTCGATCACGTGTTGCGTCTCGACCACACCTATAATGTGCAAGGGCCCTCCTCAACCGTGTAACTAAGGTCGTAGCTCCTACGACATGCGGCATCAGACTGTACATGTCACGCGACATGTCTCTCCACATATTTACCAGCCTACCATCAGCCTGCATGTCTCTCATAGTAGCGAGTGTGACTCTCACCTCAACAAACAATGCACAGAGATGGTCGCCCAACTCCATCCTCAATCTACTATCAAGCTTATCATGCCTAGCAAAAGGTGGTACCAGTGCACCAACAAGATCAATTATGTATGCACCGGCCTCATGATCCTCGACATCTGCCATATCCTGATCGTCATCAGGATCCACACCTGGATCATTTGGTGGCACTGGCATGTCCTCACCATCAAAATAACGAATGTCTACAAAATATATACAAGTACACAATTATAATTAGACAAGTTCATTACACAATTTAATAAAAAAAGTTAAAGAACATGTTAGAATAAATTTAAATAAAACAATAATATTACCTCTATCATCTGGCGGCTCATAATCTGTGAAGAGAATGTTGGGACACCCTCGCCAATCCAAACCAGCATAAGGACAGGGGACCATAACAAAGGGATGCTCAACAACACTAGCTAGCAACTCCAGTGCATCATGTGATATCCTCGTGGAAAAACTCAGTCTCGCCCCTCTTGGGCATCATCTATCCCCACATGTGCATCCATGCATCCAGCATTGGCCTAGGAGGCTACCGAATAAAAGTAGGCCTCATCTCTGGAAACCTCTCAAAAATTAAACAAAAAAGCTCTGAAGCAAAAGGGAAGTTGACCCTCCCTTGTGCATGAGCACGACACCTATCTAAGGTTGTATAGATCTGCCGCAAAAAAAAGGCAGACCATCTGACAAGTCATGGCTCCTGTACTAAAGAATCAACATAATATAGAAGCGGGAAACAAATGTGTTGCCCGTCGTTGGTGTTGTGTGAAATGGTCGAAATCAAAAGTGAGAGGTGTTTGGTCTCAATCCAGTCTCCTAAACTGAGCTCATTTAATTGTCAACCAGGATTTGTAAACTGCTGAAGTGAAGTGTACTGTATGTACCTAGGTACTTGTTTCTTAATGCGTTGTGTGTAGTGTTTTGTGATGTTTTTGGTCTTTTGTGATGATTTATGATGTTTTTGGTCTTTTGGTGGTTTTATGTTCACAAGGAAAATGCCTAAAAAGCTGATGGAAATGAGTTGAAGATTAAAAACAGAGTGGATCCTAATTGATGGATGACAAATGACAAATGCAATGGGAATACTAAAAACAGAGTCAAATCTAAACTATGACCAATCAGAAACAAAGCTTGATAATGACTTTTAAGCAAATGATTCAAAACACAAACTAAACTTGTCAAATTATTTCATCAAAGGCATTTGAGAGAGAGCTTAAAACATGGTCAACTAAGCATGCAAATTTTCCTAACTAAACAGTTTAAACAACTAACTTATAATGATGCAACATCTTGTCCTTGATTAGAGATTTTTTGAAGTATGTTTGGAGTAAAACATTGATATCATCATAAGATTTTCTATTCTAAAGCTAATTCCTAACTCTATTCTGCAATTCAATTAAATGTCACAAAACCTTTACTCAAGAGTTATTGATTTCTTTTCAAAGTAGTCTTTTGAGGGAGAGCTATGTTTATAAAATGATGAGGAAATTGCAGAGATACTTCAAGCCTTATAGTGATGTTGTCTTCTGTTCATATGGTTATGGATCAATTGTAGATTTTAGAACAAGAAGATGTTTGTAAATAATGAAGGTTGTCTTGTTAATCTTAACAACTGAAGTAATCTATTGTGCAATGGATGACAATCTGAATATGAAGTGCAAGTGCAATGAGTTAATCTAAGAATGAACTTAAGATGCCACTAATCTAGAACAATGATGAACTATAAGTCATCATCAAACTCGAAACAAAGTAACTGAACATGAGTTAAGTGAAATTAAACTCTGGAGTATCCTAACTATACTATCATGCATTATTCTATGAAATTACACAATCTCTTTGTCCATCATTGTTGATATTTTGGAAGAGTTCCTTCTTTTGGAAGAGTTAGAACAATTCTGACTGTGTAATCGAATGCAAATGCAAGCAAAAAGACTGAAAGCAATGAAAAACTAAGATATCATATCCTTATCCTACTCGTCATTATGATGTTTTGGGCAAGCGTTTAAGAGCAAGAACAGAGATGATACTTAGTGCAAACACACAACTAAATAATTCATTATCACGGTCATGTCTTGAACTTCTTAAGAATTTCTTGGAAGAGTTTCTTCTTGTGGAAGAGTGATTAGAACAAGTGTAACTGTGATAGTGAACAACAAAAATTACAACTAAATCCTACAGTACTATAGCCATTTTCATTCATCATTATAATCTTTTGGAAGAATTTATTCTTGTGGAAGAGCTAGAATGAATATAACTACAGTAGCTAATTAAAAACAACTATGAATTCAACTCCTAATCCTACAATACTATATTCATTTCCCATTCATCATTATAGTCTTTTGGAAGAGCTTCTTTTTGTGGAAGAGTTAGAATGAGTACAACTACAGTAGCTAATTAAAACAACTATTAACTCAAATTCAAAACATAAAGGTAGCTAGAAGACTTATCTAATTTACGCAAAATAAATCCGTGCAAGAGGCAGGGGCCCTCTACCACCTGACGGAATTCAACTCCAAATTAAATCAACGCCTTCACACTAACACTGTCTGCTTCATTAAAGATGAAAGAACTTGAACATAACACTCTGTGTCTTCAGAAATGTAGCACAGAGTCTAAACAAAATCTAGCATCAAATCTAACATAAAATCTAACATAGCTCTCGGTTTCCCAAGTGTTTATATAGAAAATGCACATAACAAGACTTGCAACAATTCAGGAACACTGTCTTTGATCCGGATTTTATGCAGGAACGCAACAGAATACAGATATAACCATAGATACAGAGATGCAGCGGAAATAATGCTTCATTTTATTAATAAAAGAATGACTGAAATAAGCTTACAAACATAATGGAAACAAGCTAGGGCGCTGGTAGCGTATCTCTGAGAAGAGATGTAGCGTACGCAGGCCTCTAAATTGTGTTACATTGAGGCTCGCAGGCCTATTACAGACATAATAGAAATAGATGAGCTCGGGTACTGGCAGTGTATCCCTAAGAAGAGATGTGGCGGCTACCAGCGCCTGAACTGTGTTACAATGCAGACATGATGGAGATGTGGTGAGCTAGGTCACTGGTAGCGCTTATCTCTGAGAAGAGATGTATCGGCTCCCAGCCCCCTGAACTGTCTTACAATGAGGCTCGAGGGCCTATTTATTGTTGAGAAACAATGTAAAATCCGAAACGTCCAAAACCCTAACCGTAGGACATGAAGCGCCAAAGGCGCCAGGCGCCGTTTGGGTAAATTGGTGGTTCAACTTCCCGGGGATGTAACTTTGGCATCCGATCTCCGTTTGACGCGCTCAATAGCTCGTTAGAAAGATCTGTATGAGGAGTACAACTTTTTAATGAGAAACATCGATCCATGGACCCATGTTGCTCTCCGTTTTCCCAAAAAACATCGTTTAGGGCCTCAAAACGGCTCCAGAAGTTTAAGACCCGAAAAACTACTAAAAATAGTAAGTTGTGCCGAAACTTACAAACTGAGATAACTGATGATGGGGGTTCAAATGGACTCTATGGGTGGCCACCAATATCCACCTAGATTATTAATGCCCCAAAACGGCTGCAGGTGTGCAGGACCCGAAAACCTGCTATAAATAGTAAGCTATGTTGAAGCTGGAAAAATGAGAGAATTGATGCTACGGGTCCAAATGGAATAGGTGGGGGGGCCACCGATATCCACGGATCTGGATTTCATTCCCTCCTTGAAAAGGCTCGTGGTCTCCATTGCGTTAAGTTCCTCCATGGGGGAGGGAGGGGGGAATTTCTTTGAACTTGGTGTTGGCAGCCGTGCTGGATGTAGATGTGCCACCGCTAGGCAGCCATTGAAGGATCTAAAAAAAAAAAAAAAAATTGTCCATCATCGCGTTCCTCTGTTTCTCGAGGGCATCCTCGAGCAAGATTTTGACAGGATCTCCTGCTCCCTCGTCTTTCTTTCCTTCCGCCATGGGGGGTCGTCGGCGTTGCGAGGTTGAACTCCTTATACCCTGGCCGCATTGGGGACATGAAGAGAAAAACAGAGAAAGAGCAGACCCGCTCTGATACCACTGATCTGGATTTTATGCAGGAATGCAACATAATATAGATATAACCATAGATACAGAGATGCAGCGGAAATAATGCTTCATTTTATTAATAAAAGAATGACTGCAATAAGCTTACAAAGATAATGGAAATAAGCTAGGGCGCTGGTAGCTATCTCTAAGAAGAGATGTGGCGGCTACAGGCCTCTGAACTGTGTTACATTGAGGCTCGCAGGCCTATTATAGACATAATAGAAAAAGATGAGCTAGGGTACTGGCAGCGTATCCCTGAGAAGAGATGTGGTGGCTACCAGCCCCTAAACTGTGTTACAATGCAGACATGATGGAGATGTGGTGAGCTCGAGAACTAGTAGCGCTTATCTCTGAGAAGAGATGTATCGGCTCCCAGCCCCCTGAACTATCTTACAATGAGGCTCGAGGGCCTATTTATTGTTGAGAAACAATGCAGAATTCGAAACGTCCAAAACCCTAACCGTAGGAGATGAAGCGCCAAAACTGTGGGCGCCCGTTTGGGTAAATTGGTGGTTCAACTTCCCGGGGGCGTAACTTTGGCATCCGATCTCCGTTTGACGCGCTCAATAGCTCGTTAGAAAGATCTGTCCAAGGAGTATAATTTTTGAACGAGAAACATCGGTCCATGGACCCATGTTGCTCTCCATTTTCCCAAAAAACGTCGTTTAGGGCCTCAAAACGGCTCCGGAAGTTTAAGACCCGAAAAACTGCTAAAAATAGTAAGTTGTGTTGAAACTTACAAACTGAAATAACTAATGGTGGGGGTTCAAATGAACTCGATGGGTGGCCACCAATATCCACCTAGATTATTAATGCCCCAAAACGGCTCCGGGTGTGCAGGACCCGAAAACCTGCTATAAATAGTAAGCTGTGCTGAAGCTGAAAAACTGAAAGAATTGATGCTGCGGGTCCAAATGGAATAGGTGGGGGGCCACCGATATCCACCTGGATCAGTCTTTCCTTATCGTGACTTATTAACCCTCTTATATGTTCATTTCCTTGTAGTTTAACTTTTTTCTCCCTTTTGTTGTCTTGGCAGTCCCTAACATGCATTGACACACCTTTGCACATCTTGGCATGCCTTATCACTTGGCACATCTTAGCATGTTTGACATGTATTCCCACTCTCTGGCACATTAAGGGGGTGAAGAGAGATGTAGTCCTAAAGTAGGTCAAGTATGAGGGCCGAGTAAGGGTTGCTAAAGGGAGGTCATGATCATCCTCCAAGAGAAAGATCATCATGTGAGGGTTCAGAAGAATGTTGCATACCTTAATGGTCAGTTTGCACTAGGAAGTAGGATGGCATATTGTTGGTTCTCTTCTGGCAGATCAAGCATAAGAGAGGTTTCTCATGAGAATCTAGGCATGTGATTTCAATGGTGTCTTTGTGTGAAGGCCGCATCAAATTTTTAAATGTTGAAATTTGCAACAAGAAACAGTGAGATTGGAAACCAGAAAGGACAAAAAAAAATGCACCCACACTAGTGAGGAATTTTGATGCACCAGGAGTGAGGAATGTGGGGTGTCTAATTTATTTTTACCTTAAATAAATTGGACAATAAATTGTAATTTCATCTCATAACAACTTGTGTCAGTTAATTAAGTCATGATGACCAAGTTAGCTCAAGAAATTTGAGTTGAGGGTCTAATATGAGGCCTCTAGAGGGATTCTAATATTTTTGGGGTCCAGTTGAAGTTGATGCATTAGTGGGGTGCAAGTGTAATTAACCCAATTAAATGAGTTAAAATCAGTTTAACTAGTTCTAACTGAGTGATGAGCTAGTGAGAGGTCCATTGAATTAAATTAGATTTAATTCACAATGAGTGATCAATCAAATAACTGATAATTCACTATTAATAGTTGCATGCATGTCAGTTTCGAGGAATACCTAGTTGAGACAGAGGTTAAAGGGAACATAAATATCATTTGTATTCAGAGAAAATTTCCCATGTGCAATTATAAAGTCATTGGGATGCCATGATGGATTGTGCAATCAAGGAAGACTGATTTTCCTAATTAATAAGGAGTTAATTCCCTAGGAATTGCATGAGAAAGGCAGGCTGAAGTAAGGATGAGAATTGGCTAAGTACTAGACCGAGTTTGCCTAGATCAATGGGAGACAATTGACAGAGTGCTAGAGAATCTCATGAGAGATTAAGCATTGTATTGTTTCATGATTCCTTGACTTAATACACAATAGAGATAGAGGGGTTTTGATTAGTTGCTTTTCCCAAATATATCATGTTTTTGTGCGATTGATAATTTATTTCTCTTACTTATATGTGATTGTGCGATCGATTTTTGTTTTCGTAAATTGTAGGAAGGATTCAGTGTCTTGTTTTAGAAGATTACAAGATCAAATTGAATCTTGTTGGTTAGATTTTCTACATGGTATCAGAGCAGGAATTTTTTGGGCGGCGAGTTTGTAGAGAATATCTGAAGATTTTGGTGTGAAATTTTCGAAAACAAATAGAATATTTGGATTCCTTGCAAAAATCTACCCAAATGGAAAAAAAAAATCGGTCAAATCGGAGCTCGGATGAGGGAGATATCATCGATTTAAAATCAACTCTTTTTTAGAAACTTTTTGTAACTTCGGGACAATTACACTGTGCGCGAGTCAAAAACCTATATGCACTTGAGGTACTAGATGCATGCAAAGCTTTGAGGACAAAGGTAGAAGTTAGAGACTTGGTGGTTTAGAGGGAGCATAAATTACCTCTCAACATGCATCCTCATGAGAAGCAGTCTCATAAGGTTGTGAAGTAGCTACCACAATTGGAGAAGCAGAGAGGAGACCGAGTGGAAGCGTCCACTCAAGCAGAGACCTCCATGAGGGGGAAATTTCGAGCTAGATGGGAGGAGGGAGTAGCCATACCTCGAGGTGTACGGTGGGGTTATGTGTAGACATAATCCCAAGATAAGAAATTTGGGCAAGGTCCATTGAGATGGCGTGTCTCATGGATCGAACCTGGCTACGAGGAGCCCACAGTACAGTAGTAGTAGGAAGGATTAGTTAGATTGATGTAGTCAGATGTCAGCAAGACAAAAATCAGAGTGACAGTCGATGTCAAATACTGGAGCACAAATAGAGTTAGCAACAGTTCAAAGGGCACGGATGCAGATGTTAGCAGCAGTGCAAAGAATCCAGTACTAGATAGGTGTAGTAGCTAGCAGCAGTCAGAAGACTCTGATGACAGATGCATTATACTGATTCAGTTGTTCAGAGGCTATTCAGTTTCAAGATTTGTAGGTGCAAACAACACTAGAGAAGTGTAGCATGCAGAACATTCCAAAGGTACCGGATGTGGATAGATTGAATTCCTTTATTTTTGAGAGGGAGTGTTGAAATTTGCAACAAGAAACAGTGAAATTGGCGACTAGAAAGGACAAAAAAAAATTCATGCACACTGGTGAGGAATTTTGATGTACTAGGAGTGAGGAATGTGAGGCGTCTAATTTATTTTTCCCTTAAATAAATTGGACAATAAATTGTAATTTCATCTCATAACAACTTGTGTCAATTAACTAAGTCATGATGATTGAGTTAGCTCAAGAAATTTGATTTAAGGTGATTGAGGTGGATATTGGTGGCCACCCGCCTATTCCACTTGGGCCCTAGCCATTGTCTCTTTCAGTTTCCTTAATTATAGCACAATTTACTATTTTTGTTAGTTTTTCAAGTCCTGAACTTTCGAGGCCATTTTGAGGCCCCAAATGATGTTTTTTGGACATGAAAGGTTTAGCAATTTCATAGAAATCATATTAGTGGTTGTAGTCCTCGGAGAGATATTTCTAACGAGGTATTATGTGCGTCAAACGAAGATCATATGACCAAGTTACGACCCCGAGAAGTTGGCTGCCCAACTAACCCCAACGGGGCCCATAAAATCTTGGTGTTACATCTCCTCAGGATAGGGTTTTGGTTGTTTAGGGTTTTATCTTATTTTAAATAATAAAAAGACCCTTGATCCTTATTGTAACACAGTTCAGAGGAACATAACTATCAGTTTTATTTATAGAAAATTTCCCATGTGCAATTATAAAGTCATTGGGATGCCATGATGGATTGCACAATCAAGGAAGGTTGATTTTCCTAATTAATATGGAGATAATTCCATAGGAATTGTGTGAGCAAGGCAGGCTGAAGGAAGGTTGAGAATTGGCTAAGTACTAGACCGATTTTTCCTAGATCAGCAGGAGACAATTGGCAGAGTGCTGGAGAATCTCAAGAGAGATTAAGCATTGTGTTGTTTCATGATTCCTTAAATTAATACAAAATAGAGATAGAGGGTTTTGAGCAGTTGCTTCCCCAAATACATCTTGTGTTGTGTGATTGATAACTTTTTTCTCTTACTTATATGTGATTGTGCGATTGTGTTTTGTTTACACAAATTGTAGGAACGATTGAGTATATTGTTTTAGTACATGATTACAAGATCAGATTGAATCCCGTTGGTTATATTTTCTACATGAAATAGAAGAGAGGGTTGATACCATCTCTCCTTGTGGTGGTTAGTAGGCCGCAAGGTCTGTGGTAAAGACCAACATAAATGGAGGAGGGCTTGCACTGTAATTTAGAGCCATAACAGAAATCGACGCAGGCATAATATTGACTGAGTTAACCCTAGTTTGAGGGTCGAAATTGATATCCGAAGTTCATGTCAATATTCAGTCAAAGAAATGCCCAGAATCTATGGATCCATATGAGCTAGGTCGAGTCTCTTATGGAGGCAAGAGTCGTGTTTCTTCTATGTGTGGATAGGGTTTGTTCTACAACAATTAGAAGTACATAAATATAATGCCCTAGTTAGGACAATTTCCTATCATGTTTAGTTCATAAGGTATGACCTCAAGACCGTGACAAATTTGCATAGAAGAAGATGGGTTGTGACCCTTAGAGCGAGGTTTATTTCTGCAATAAATACCGCAGATCTGGAAGATGGTTTGCAGATTCAGTATGTGTGGAGACAACATATCCAAAGGAGGGTGGAACCTGAGCAGAAGATTGAGCATGCAGAAGAAATGTGCCATATGAAGAATGGATTGACATGCAGAGGAGTTGATTTTGGTGGAATTTCCATAAAGTTTTAGATAAAGATCTGAAGAAACCTATAAAAAATTAGTAAATGGACTGTTAGCGGCTGATTTTTGACCCTAGTTTAGTCATCTACAGATTGTTAGAAGTATGATAAGAGGAGTAGTTCATATTTGTTCATAGATTGGACAACAAAGATATAATTTTCGATACACAAGAACAATGATCTTGAGAGGACTCAAACCATTGTTAGGTGGTAGATTTGAAGAGCCCTAGATGAAGACAACATTGTGGGCCTTAGATCAGTAAAAAGAATTGACTGTGGTTGGGTAGATTGATGGTAGGCCAAGTATAGTTGGAGGGTTGTTAGGTTACTGTCAAAGAAGAGCCCTGATTCTTGTTATGGTGAAGGACAAAAAAATTGGTAGAAGGGAAGGTGTATAGGGCCTAAGGATGTGCAGACTTTGAAGGACTAAAGTAACAGTCAAGTGGGCCAACCAACTAGCCCTAGTTCACTATATTGTAGAGGATTGATTCAGTGAGAAGAAGGGCAACCTCCATAGCCTTGGACTTCTCATCTTGGAGCTGTAGTATGGAAAAAGTGGGCATACCAAAGAGTTGTTCACAAATGGAATTGTGAACAACTTGTTACCACTCAAACTAGTAGTGGATCTAAAAGGGGTTCCTAAGAGGGCAACTACTAGGACAAGGGAAATGATGGAGGCTTAGCCCATTGTCACCACAGCTAAGGCTCCTTGCTCTTCATGGACTTTCACCGATGGGTGGAGTCCCGATAGTTTAGGAAGTCACTTGTAGAGTATAGGTCAATGAATAGGTGGGAAGTGACCCTCGAAACCCTTTCCCTAAGATAAAATAAAGAGTGGGACTTGCTTTCCTTTTAAGAAAGGGAATTATCTTCTAGGGAGAGAGGAGGGGGATTGAAGGGTTGAGGGAGAAGAATAAGACTTATGAAGGAAGTTCTCAATCCCTAAAATCCTTTGGGAACTTGGATTCCCAAATGGTCCTTGATGAAAGGCCTTTGACAGCAAATGGGACCACACGGGGCCAAGTGGACCCAGCCTAGGTTCAAGGATGGAATTTAGCAACCAATGATGTTCTTATCCTGTACAAGGTGATGGGAAAGGATCAGATAAGTGTTTTTACGTCGATAGGTCAAATTGATCCTACTAGGTTCTATCCTTGGGAACACCTAGGCAAAACTTGATCCTAGAGCTACGGCTTGAGGTATCCGGAGATTCCATCGTCGGAATTGGCCCAATTTTTGAGGAGAGTGAGGGCACCCAACAACGCAGCTGCCTCTAGGAGATAGAAGTTTTCCTCTATCTAGATTCCTGGGAAATTGTTGCCCTAGGTGACCTAATGGGGCTAGACCTAGGGAATGTGAAAATTTCTTAATCTAAGAAACCATATTGCAGTATCTTGATTTAATTCTCCTACTTGAATTAAGTTACAAGTTAATTTCTGAAATATTCAATAACTTAGCGAATTAAAGAGTAAATACAACTAGCAACCTACACACATAGATCAAATATTGAATAACATGCTCATAGACAAAGTGACACGATTTTTTTGGACAAATATCCCCAGAAAAAGCTCAATGTGGGAAAATCGGTGCAGCTAGCTCTAGAGGGTTTTCATTATTATGCCGAATCTAAGTACAACAATCCTGGGCACCAAAATTGGTTCACCCAACAGAAAAATAAAAACGGCAGTAATACGCTGATCTAAATCCCTTTACGTCAGCATAACTGGCCTGCGTCATCCTCTACGCTGCTCAGTAAGGGATTGCGTCACACCTGAAGGGCTTACACTGCCCCTGCGTTGCCCTAACTGGGCCTGCGTCAGCTCTACGTGGCGCCTGCTGCCTCTGCGCTGCCCCTACTGGGCTCTGGTTGGACTGCGTGGCTCCTGCTGCCCCTGTTGCTCCAGCTGGATGAAATGCTTAAGAAGAAAAAACACAGGTAAGAAAGAAGGCACTGGCCAAAGGAAACGCATACCAGTCAGAAAAATTGAAGAAATGAAATGAAAATAGATCAATTTCCACAAATAACTAAAATAGCTCAATGGGACTAGAGAGTAAAAGATTTGACAACAACAATAAGTTCTTATAGAATCAGCTAAGAGAACATAGGAGAATAATTCATGAGTTTAAAATGTTGTATAATTGTTGGCACAGGAAAACTATAGAATTGTTAGAGTAAATCTCTGCAGGTACCATTAGTTGGTGATCATCGATAATCATTTCATTTCATCAAATACCCTGATGAATGGGCCTTACAAGTTATTTGCGTAGACAAACCCCACAGAAGCTGTGTGATGGAAAAATATTCACACTATATTGAAGAAAAAACCTACCAAATAAGGATGACATTTCAAATGGGGCAAGAAACAATAGAGAGATAGACATCGAAAAAGTTAAAATGCTAGGGAAACAGGAAAGCAACTAGGTAGCATGGTAGAAAGCACAACAATAGAAAATTATAAAAATGGAAAACCCTACAAATTAGCATCCATCCAAACATCACCACAATTTTTTCTTCAACTCTAAATCTCCAAATTCATCAAATTATATCCTGTATTCAAACCTGATCCTCTCTGTTAGCCATTCTGAAGATAAGGCTGAGAACTTACTACAGAACCATCACCTACATGTAGTGATCTTATTCTGTGACCAGACAACCTACTTTCATGAAGAAATGGAAAGGTAAACACTCTCTGCCAAGATTTTCCATACAACCTAGGTGGAGCAACCACATATACATCACCAGTTTTTTCTCTTCAAATTTGTAACTTAGAAGAGCTTTGTCTGACCACCTCTGGGTTGCTCCTAGAGTCACCCAGGCAAGCCCTCTCAACATCATCCTCTTTTTGTAGTACCTAATTAGTAATTTAATTAACCATAACAGTTTCCTGATCATGCAAGTATTTAAAATATATTGCCAATAAGCATAAAGCTTTCATGTTAAACAATCAGGTCAAAAGACTTTAGACTATGATGCAAAAAATACAAAGAAACCTCACCAACACTCAAAGGACAAACAAAGTCAAACCTCTACAAAGTATAAATAGATATCTGATAAACTTCATTCCACCACAAAAATGTGCTTAACTAAAGAAAATTCTAATTACTGTGCTTTCAAGACAAAGCTTTCAAGGGCAATGATGTTATAAACATACCCCTACACCTTGTGAACAATCAATGTGTATAAATAGACCATCATAAGGCTCATTTTAAACATCATCATTATCATTTTATAAATCATTTTTATTAAATCAACAAGAAGAAAGCAACAATTGCATTCAGTTCCACTGAAGCAAAGTATATGGCAGTTTCATATACTTATTATGAAGCTATCTAGATTTGAAACTTGATTGTAGAGTCAACCAATCAGTTGTTGAAGCCCAATATTGTCTCTTGTGAGAATCAAAGTTACATCAAGCTCTATGAAAATCCAATGTGTCATGACCATTTCAAACACATTGATATTCAATACAATTTCCTAAGATTCCAAGTTCATTAGGGAGTTAGTAGTGTTGGACCACATTCTGACAAAGTTGCATATGGTTAATAGTTTGACAAAGCTCCTAAAAAAGGGGAAGTTTGACAAGTTAGGGGAGAATCTTGGGTTATTGGCAAAAAAAAAAAAATATCTCAAGAGTGTTAGGTTACCTAGTTGGTCCGAGTTGGTCTCACCTCAACCTTGAGAAGTTGAGCAACACCAGGATTGCAGAGCTAGATTGTGGTACACCAGTCAGAAAGATTCTTAAATACAGCTACAAGCTTATAACGACACCTTCGAGGATAGTCGAATTAGTTGTTGGGTCACACCCACCAAGTATGGCACACTAGTTGAGGAGATTAACACCATCATCTCAGGTGCATTCATGAGTGCACACTTATGGAATGAGGCACCTTTAGGAGAGGAGTTATATCTACTATGATAATGCACTACTCTAAAAGAAAATCCTTGCATACAAGGCAAATTTATGAGGGAGTTGCTCATGCTCAAGGGAGATGCACCACTAACGCTATCATTAGCCTGTTTTCTAACAACACCTTCTCTTAACTTATAAATGAAAAGGATGGGCACACTAGTTAGACATTTGTAGAAATAGATAATAAGAGTGAGTATTGTTAGCTTGTAGGTTGTAGTAGGAGCTTTTGTGAGATGACAACTTGTTGTGACATTCTTCTATTTGAGTAATAAAGGCTTCTATGCAACTGTTGTTGGAGCCTGCTCTTTTTATCCTAAAATCTCAGGTTGCAGATTTGTGTAGAGTGGGCCTAATATATTTGTTGTTTTAATCCATTGTACATGCTGTGTTTGCACTCTTGAATTTACATCCTTCAATTTCTGCTCGAACAAAACTGAAATTTTGATAGGCAGATACTAAATTTCAGTCTTGTTGTTAGGATTTTTTAATTCTCTGAGGGTATTCTCTTGTTTTCAATAGTATTTGCATATTTCTGCATCACAGCTCATCTCTTCCATTTCATTCTACTATAATACAAAAATCATTTCTAGTATAGTTTAGTTTATATCTGCTTTTTACTTAATTGATATTTTATTTTATTTTATAGGAGCAATACTTAGCAATCTCAATTCACACTCCCTTTGTATTCACACTGTTGTATATGTGTGGTCATTGGAAATGGTTAGGTTCGGTACTTGTTTTTTGCATATCACATAAAAAATCCAGTGCCTCCTCATAAAATCCTCTCCTCGTATAATCGACCACCATTACAGACGTTTACACCACATTTGGTTTAGACATTTAGTAGGTAGGTAGGGTGCCCCTATCTCCCATCTCCATATAGAGTAATTTGGTCACATATTCTTTCTTCTATGATATTGGTTCCTCTCTCTTAAGTCCTATCTCTTGTCCTTCTTCTCTCTCCCTTTCTCTCCTACCTCACTCTCTCTCTCTCTCTCTCTACCCTCCAATCCTCTCATTATATCCCTCCCTCTATCCTTCTTTCTGCCCCCCTTCCATCTAATTTGTGTCACTATCTCCCTCTCTTACCCTTCTCTACCTCTCTCACTCCTCTCCCTCTCTCTCTCTCTCCATTCCTTCTCTCCCCTCTCCTTCAGTTTATCTCCATCTCTCCTTTGTGACTCCCCTTGTCTCGCCACCTCTATCAATCTATGTCTTTATTATTCCTTCTCATATATATCTAGAGTTAATATATATCATGACATATTGGGACCTACGATTGGGTTAATTCCACCTTGTTGGCAAGGTTAAAATGGTTAATCTTCGATAGACAAAATGTAGATCAAATATTTAATCAAAAAGAGGGAACCATACCCTATATTCCAGGCTATGCCTATCAGTCGCTTGGCCTCTTCTTTCTCTCACATGAATGTAGTCTTGCTTGACTGGTACAGAAGAAGGTTTCACATTATCAACTATTTGTTTGGGACAACTTTTAGTTGTTTCAACACTGCTACATTCTAATTCAAGCTTATCCTTTAAACCATCTTAGTCTTTTTTACTCTCTTCAACTTTGTAGTGCTTTCCATTCCTCTCAGTCACATATGTTTCCTTGGTCTGTTAAGGGACAAGGTCGACAACATTAGGATGTTTTTGCAATAAACAAGGGTATTTCCAGGACACAGTCAGGTGGAGCAAGAGTATAAGAGCCAAATTTCTCATGAATGTGGGACACTCGAACTTAAGATTTTCTAGAGTAGTCATGAGGTGTAGTCTGGTTATTAAGAATTCATCAGATGGCCATTGTCCGGAATTAAATTGTGTGACAACACTGTGGCTGAGTTTGAAATTGGAGATTGAACATACATTTGGTTTGATTGCAATAGACATTTTCATCAATAAATGTAAAGCAATGGCTAACAAATACTATAAATTAATAAATAAAGAAGACATGGCAACAAGCAACAATACTTACAAAATTGTTACATTTAGACGCAAAGAATAAGCAACTATTGTGCACAAACAGAGACCAATGAAACTATCATCTTAACTCCTAACCCCTTAAACACTAATTCCCAACCCCTAACCCATTTAACCCCCTAAACCTCTAAACCCCTAAACCATAAACCTCTAAACCCTAAACCCTTAACCCCCTAAACGCCTAGTAAACCCCTAACCCATTTAACCCCCTAACCCTTTAAACCCTAAACCTTTAAACCCTTAAACCTTAATTCCCGACCCCTAACCCATCTAACCCACTAAAACCTAACCCCATTAGCCCTTAAATTCTAACCCCCTAAAACCTAACCCCATTAGCCCTTAAATCCTAACCCCTAAAATCCTTAACTGCTAAATCCCCTAACCCATTTAACCCCCTAAACCCTAAACCTATAACCCCTTAACCCCTAACCCATTAAACCCTAATTCCCAACCCCTAACCCATTTAACCCCTTAAACCATAAACCTCTAGATGCATAATATTAACCCCTTAACCTCTAAATGCATAATATTCCCTTAACCCCTAACCCATTTAACAACTAACTCATTATTCCTCATTACTGAGATCACCGAGCATCATCATAGCATTGAGCACCATAACTAAGATAACCGAGCATATTCATTGAATTGAGTATCATAACATAGCACTGATTCTGTGGTAGATCTGTTTGAAACCGAGGCACTGTTTTGCTGCAACATCATATCATGGAAGTTACCCGATTCATAGCATAAATGGTTACCAAAATTCTGTAATATGTTCGAGACCTTATCCTCCAACACCGAACCTGTGATCATGATCTGAACTGTATCTATGCCTTGAAACTTCAGAGATTTCCAAACTTCTGTGGTAGAAATGAAAATTATACCCTTGTATATATAGTTGTTTGCCATAGTTATTGAGCCGACATGACAGTGTGAAGTGTTGTGTCTTGATTTGAGCCGACTTGAAGTCTAATTGAAGCCGACTTAAGGATGCAACTTTGATGACCTGTATCACTTGACATGAGGGTTGTATTTGAAGTAGATTTCGAGGATGATGACCTTGAAGAAGATGACTTGATGGAGGATCCTTTTGACAACCTAATGTTACATGATTTAAAAGCCCAAAAATTGGATCAATTTAAATTTGTAACAACTAACCTAGACGTCCACAATTGGGACCTTAATCTAAATACGACCCAAGCATGAAACCCATGCTTTAATAAGTCGAATAATAATAAGTTATTTTGACAAATACATTAATAATGAAGACCGAACCTAGTTACATTCTTCAACATTATGACTCCTAGAGCCTCATCCTTTTTCCTGTTGATGAAAAAATTGTATTAGTTATCCCTTGGATAAGAACCATCATTTTTGTAAAGTCCTATAACTCTTCACTCTTCAACAATGTTCCCATATCTTGTGCCAAAATTCCATAATTGTGTCCATTAAAATTTATAAGATCTAGCTTGAAACTCATAATTTGACCCATTTATTTGATCCTAGATTAGTTTGTAATTAGAAACCTTGAACCAATCCACTCAACAAATCTAACTTTTTAAGAGCATCTACAACTTGCATGAGACTTGTAGGCAACATGCTACATCTCAAACCATTTTCTTTAATACCATGTTGGAGAATTGAGGGATTTTGTATATTAGAAAACTCGTATTCTAAAATAGAGGTGGTGTCTAAATTCATTTTTATCACACCTAAGAACAACTAAACATAGTTCAACATACTAAGGACTGTAAGAAACAAAATTATTTCCATACACGACACATATAATCTATTGTTCACCATATAATAAATACACCCATAAGACCATCTTTTGTAGCACCAAGATGCAACCAACACATTCCATACTTTTCTTAAGATAAAATTGATAATAACATAAGAATGATTTGAATGCAAACTAAATGGAAATGAGTCATGGTAGAATGGATGAATTCAAAAGGTTGAGTTGGAAATTCAAAAGATAATGCAAATCCTACATAAGAAATAAACACATCACAAGTAATATTGACCTTAGACAATGACGATAACAACTCCTCTTAACCACCCAAGCTAAACCTAATTGACATCCTAATTTCTTTTTTATCCTTTTCTAATGCTTCATATATATGAAATTGAAATGAATATTTTTTTTTTCTATTTATAAAAGCTATACCTCGAGCTCCATTTAAATTTGGATAGCGTGGGTTGCCTTTAAAATAGATAAATTGAATTGAAATTAAGCATAACCATATTGAAACCTCATCGAGAACATGTTTTGGCATTAAAGAATTAAATTTGGTGATAGTGTGGGTTTTCTTTAAAATAGATAAATTGAATTGACATCAAGCATAACCATATTGAAACCTCATCGAGAACATGTTTTGGCAATAAAGAATTGAATTTGGTCATATAATAAGATTTAGAATTGTTTCTGATTGACTAAAATCTTATTTTCCTTGTACACAAGGAAATAAGTTAACTAAGCAATAAAAAAAATATCTTGCAATAGTGAAAGTCCACCCCTTAATGGCTTGCGAATGAATCATTTCAAATAATTTAATTTTACTTAAATAAAATTAATGAATTAGCTCTCACTCTATTTTGATTATAGAATACAATAAAAACAATTACTAAAAAATTACCTTTTTCAAATAACTTTCCATAAAATATGGTGATACAATATTAATAAAAATTATACACTTGAAATAGCATAGTCCCTTCCATAGAGCGAGAGGCAAAGACTAAGATTTCTTTAACAAAAATCCAACACTAACATTTACCTTTTCCTGCCAGGGAGAGCAAGGGTTCCCTCCCTGCCCGCATCTACATTTTCCCTGAAGACGAAAACATGGTTCCTCATTCTTCATGCTTTGTTTCTAAGCTCTAATCTTGCTCAAGCTTTCCCGATACAGGTTGTTCAATTTTACAAACATGTTGTGATGAAGGTGCTTGTAGGTCATGAATGCATAGTTTGTTCATTGTTTATGTTAGTTTCATCATATGTTTTAACATAAAAGAAAGAACCCCAGAGGTTTAAAACCGTAACCCTAGAATCAACTTCCTAGTGGTGCAACTTTTGCATAAAATCTTTGTTTGGGGAACACAATTAGTCCATCTGAAAGAACTATATTTAGGATTACAAATTTTGGTTAATCCTAGGGAATGACATAAAAACCTCTGGACCCATAAATGGCCAAAAAACATCATTTAGGGCCTACAAATGACCGTAGAAGTACAAGACCCAAAAAACCATAGAAAAACTGATAAGAAGATAAAGAACCATTGAGTTAGTGGAAGATGTGGGTGGCCACCAAATATACACCTGGATTAGAGTGCCACATAAGTTTAGGGTGGGAGATAAGTTATGGTTGCATTTGTATAAAGAATACCTCTTAAGATCCCATTGGAAGTTCCCCCCGACTCTCCATTATGATATAGGCCTTACACCAACACAAAGGTTGTGGGTGAAGATGCTTCTAAATAAAAAATTCCCTTTTCTTTGGATTGAACCTTATACTTAATGTGGAGCTACTTCAACCATATTTTCCACCTCTCATAGGCACCTCATGTTCCTACTTTGGTGCACATGTCTCACTAGGAGCCATATTCAACAAAAATTTCCCCACTTGACGAAGGAACTTGACACAAAATGGACCACTTATTCATAAGGGGGGGAAATTGATTCAATATAATACTAGTGACCACCCACTTGTTACATTGATTCAACATTATTCCACGTCTTGGTAGTTATATTATAATGTTTTAGGTCTCAAACTTCTGGTGCCTTTTTTGGGCATTTCCCTTGCATTTTTGGCATTTTTCATAGGCTAAAGACACATAGTATGGATTGTATTGGTCCAACAAATTTCCTAAATGGAGTTTGCATGCAAACATTGTAGCCCCATGAAGTTGATATATCAATTAGCCTCTTTGGGCCCATGTTATTTTTGGCACGCCATTTCCTAGGGCTAGGGTTTTGGATTTTAGAGTTTTTGGATCTTAGGACATCATACTTTATGTTCAAAGGTAGTTTTGACATCTTGTAATGTTTTCTTTTGATTAAGATTAGTTGACACATCTCTCTTCATAAAGAAGCTACCTCCATTCCACTTAGTGTGTATCACTTTGCAATTTATAGTTATTTTCTATTTCATCCATTAATAGAATTTGGATTTTGTTCTACTACTCTACTCTTTGCAATATCTTTTCTATGTTTCCATTTATGTTTTTTCATAATAAAATCCCCTTCAAACCTCAGGTCTATCTATGGCTTTTTTTTTAGTAGAAGCTTCTACCTTTGGATGACCATGGGTCCTAATATTTGAATATTGGAGCAAATTGTCAACTTTTTTATGGTTAAGAACATGTGCTTCCTCATAAGATGTCATAGGTTCAAATTTAAAGGGGTAGAGTATGTACACCTTTGTAGAGTTTAGCGGACTCAAGTCCTTTGTCCTACAAACAATAAGATCACAATAAAAGTTCTACAAACAATGAGATCACAATAAGGTAAGATCACAATAAGAGTCCTACAAACAATTAAGGTCTCACTAAGGTCTTAAAAATATATTATTACTACTATATTACAAATATTAGCTCTATTTACCCTAGATTAACCTCAATAGCTATTTTTTTATGAGAAAAAAAATATGCTTAAAAAATATAGAGTAATGCTCTAACATTTTTAAGTAATAAAATTTTACAACTTCTTGTATTTATTTTTAATATGTTGATTAACCTCAATAGCTAATTTTTTAATGAGAAAAAGAAATATGCTTAAAAAATATAGAGTAATGCTTATGTCAAAAAACTATAAAATTTGAACTTTGCCGGGTGTGTTAACCATTTGAACTTTGGTGGCTTATCAATTGCAGGGAAAGCTAAGGCTCGACACAGGGTTACTGAAGATTTGAGGGTTTAGCAATTTTGGTCATTAAACATTTTTGCGAAAACAAAGCTTTCAGAGATTCTGTGCAGTGATGGTTTCTGGGGACCTTTAAACAGGCAGAAAGGAGGGATTTGAGGTCATCGTAAGTGTGAATTTAGGCATTTTGCTGCACTTCATCGTGTTCTCAACTATCTCCATTTACTGAAATGCAGACTCGTTCATCTGAGATTTTGGGGATAGTGATATTATTTTGACTGGTGTTTTGTTTTGATCTTCTTTTATATTTTAGAACTTAGATTGCCATGTTAGATGTTGGAAGGTCCTTCAAACTCGGGCTAGCATGCCAAAAGCAGCAATGTCACATGACCAACTGGTAAGGTGCTTCAGATTGTGGTTGGAATTCTAGTACCCATTATTTTTTCTTCTGAATTTTATCCAGAAGTTGTAATATGCTTGCAGGAACCAGGGCTGTATTACGTATGGCAAGAACCATAACTGAAGTTTCAGAGTGTGCTTCAAAGTTTTTTTATTATGTAATGCTTCATATGCAGGTTCTCTGCTCGACATGGAAGGACGATGGCACTGCTATTTTCTCTGTTGGCTGTGATAAACAAGCTAAAATGTGGCCATTGCTGACTAGGGACCAGCCAGTGACTCTGGCTATGCATGATGCACCTATTAAGGAAATTGCATGGATTCCAACAATGAACTTGCTTACAACTGGAAGCTGCGACAAGACACTTAAGTATGTATATGATGGTTTTATTTGATTCCGTTTCTCTTTGCTTATTTATGTTATGAGGTTGCTTGTAAATGTTAGTGGAGTTGTGACCTTATGAATTTTAAACCCATTTGAGCACAGTGCCAAAAAATTAATATCTTTTAGGCTTTGAGTGAAATAGAAACTTCTCATCTTGCCAATTCTTTTATAAAATTATATGAGATAAAAGGGAAAAAAAATTGTTAGATTAACCCAGGTCCTAGATTAACTACTCAAAATTCTTCGCTTACTCCCATAGCCTTGTACCTATGCAAACCTTGTTAGAAATAGAGACACCTTCCTTTTAATTTGGATCAGCATTGTATTCTGAAAATCTTCATATAAATTGTGTTGTCCCTGGTGATAACTTTTAATGCCTGGATCTCCTGCTTGCAGCTGTCTATCACTCTCTCCTTTTATTCTATGCACTGCTCCACAGGTACAGGACCAAAGGTTGACTGGAACATCGGCAACTTGAAGTTATTTAAGACTGCATCAACCTCTCCTCCAAACTTGAAGCAAATTTTGAAAGCTTCCTCAGCCTTTTCCTCTAAGGCTCTAGCCCCGTCGAGACATTTACAAGCTTCAGAAAAACAGATTATTTTCTCCAGGTCACGGAGCTGAGGAATGTCTACCCCCTCATCAGGATACTGTATTTTCCATTGAATGATGTCATCTAGCATATTTAGAATATTCTCCAATTCTTCCTTGAAAAACACCATCCTCTTTATATAATCATCAAACTTAGGAGTTTTATCTTTGATGCCCTGAATGCTCTTGTAGAATTATTTCTGAACTATACTCAGTTCTTCTTGGATCTCAAGTGATTTCCCTTTGAACTCTTTAACTGAGTCTAGTTCACCTTGCTGCTGGAATTCTAGCTCTGTAATTCTTTGCTTAGCAGCACTGAGTTCCAACTGAGCAACATAGACCTTTCTCTTCAGCATGGCAACATTATCACCTGTTGCTTGGGCCATGGTAATACTGGCACCTGTAGTCATCTCTGGATCATATGTTGTTTCATGAATGAGAACCTCCTCAGTGACAATTTCTCTCCCAACCTTATCATTTTGGAAACTCTCCTGCTGACTTTGTTCTTCTTGTATTCATAATTGAATGTTTTCAATACTACTACTGGGTTAACCATGGTCATGGGGAAAAATTTCTCCTTCTCCATTTCTTCAATCCTACATGGTTCAACTGGAGACTGATGAGTGGGGTTTATCTTTGGAGATGATGGAATGCCAAGGTGTTCAATCCTTTTATCTTTCCACATAGCTTATTCCTTCTTCTTTTGGAGTTCCTCATCTATTTTCCTCCAAAGCTCTTCATCTCTTTTCCTTTGTTTTTCCTGCTGCTTGATTCTTTGTTCATTTTCCAAAGCCAATTGTTTCACCAGGTCATCTTGTTCTGCTTTCCTTCTCGGTTCTTCTGCCTCCTTCGCTGGTTGCTCTTCTTCAATCCTCCTCTTGAGTCTGTCTGCTTCTTTCTCCAATGCTTCCTTCATCTCCCCCCCCCACCTGCTCCAACCCCCTCTCACGATTTATCTTCTGCTTTTTCGCCTTCTTTTGAGGTCCTTGATTTAGCTTTTCTTTAACCTCAATGGATAAATAAGTCTCTTGAATATTTCCTCATTAGTATCCCTCTCATGAGTATAAGACCACATTTGGTTGACAGCAACACAGTGACTAATAACCAAATCTTCAGGATCATGTTTCCTGAATCTTATCTCTCCAAAATGATATGATTCAATTTCACTGGCCTCTTTCATGGCTTGGTTGGTGCGATCAAATACATAGTATCTGATCCTGATAGGAAACTTAGGCCATATTGACCACTTTTCCCTCTTAAGAGTACTTGTCACTCAATGAGAAAATGTCTGATATAATATTTCCAACATAACCACTATGTCTGGAGCATATAAAGGTAGTAGATGAGGAGCTCTCGATGCACCATCCCCATTACACCATTACACCATACACCATGGGGCTCACAAGAGGAGAGATGAAAAAAAAACAATACACCATCAATCTACTCTTAGAAGAGATGAAAACAATGCACCATCAATCTCCTCTTAGGAGAGATTAACATAGTACACCATCAATCTCCTCTGAAGAGATATGAAAATAGTACACCATCAATCTCCTCTTAGGGAGAGATGAAATTTGTACACAATTAATATCTTCTTAGGGAGAGATGAAATTTTTACACCGTCAATATCCTCTCAAGGAGAGATGAAATTTGTACCTCATGATTGCAAGCTTTAGAACCAAATTCCCTGACCACATAGGTCTTACGGTAACCTGATGATGCTATCAAACCAATGCTCCCTCTCAAAGGGATCCTTAGCCATTCTAGGCTTCTTACATAATCTTCAACCTACTCAAAAGAAGAAAGGTAGCCATGGTGGATTTCAATACTTCTTTTATTAGTAACATCTAGCTATTTGTCCAGCTTTAACCAAAGCTTTGAACAAAAGCGAACACCAACAACCTATCAATGTTATTTATTTGCTCAACAACATATTCTTGCAACTTTTTCTTCATCAAGGAAGTAGCCATGGGCTCACAATCCATCATGCCACATTCTCAACAAGTATTTTATCAAGCTCATGTAACACTTTCAATCAACTCCCTCTTACACTAAAGAGGTTCTCATCCTTTGTGAGAAATATATCATCAACACAGAGAGAATTTCACAAATTCGTCTTCAGTAGATCAACTTATTCCTTTAGGACTTCACCCTCATCAAAACGAAAAGTAGTACGTGGTGAGCCCTTGGGGGGAGGTGGGGTGAGAATGGGGGGGTTGTCAGCACGGAGAGAGAAAGAAAGAAGAGCATGGTCAACTAAGGGGATGGGGGAAACAAAAAAGTGATGAATGAAGGGGAGGAGGTTCTGGCTAGAGAGGACATAATCAACAATGCTTGCTCCTCTACCATGAGGCCTACATGTGAAAAAGCGGGAGTTTGGAAAACACGGGAGGCCATTAAGAATCCACAAATCCTAAAATTCGTTCAAGTATAAAAGATGTCAACCATAGGCAGTAAGGGGCCTCAACGCATCATTAGACATCCGGTGAAATCCCACTGACTCTTGATCGATATCTTGGATGTAGTACACGTCCTCAAACCAATTGTGAAGAGGGATCTGGAGGGCTCTAGTGTGGGAGTTGAAGTCAACTAGAAGAATAACCTCCCCAACTGCTGAATACTGGGCTATGTCGACATACAAATCGACAAAGGGGTCCTCGTTAGGTCCATTATGAATGGAATATGATGAAGAAGAAGGAGGGAAGTAACAAACAACAATGTAAATGTCCTTGGGGAGAGGAGAGACCCCTCAAACCCATAGTATTAAAAACCAGAACCGGTGACTGGACTGGTGGACCTAATGAACCGGTAACCGGACTGATGGACTTAATGAGTCGGTAAACGGACCGAAACCAGTCTAACCAGTACTGGTCAGGTCTAAACGAATGAGTTTTAAAAAAAATACATTAAATAATTATTTTTTAATAAAAAAAACTATTTTTAATATTTGAAACCATGATTCCGAGCCAATAGAGACAAAATATGCAAAGTTTTCTCATTTATATACCATATAAAGGTGAATATATCCAAATGGCATTATGGCACCAAGTGAAATACATATCATCGAAAAAATACATAAGAAATGAGGCTCCAAATGACCCATAAAGTCCAAAAACAATGCTACAAGCTATGAGCATTGAGGCCATTGGCCTACATAGTACAGTGACAATCTACTACAAATCTACATATATGATATTACTAAATTCTAATTAATGATCAACATTATCACTTGAAAGTTGAAACTTCTAATCATGATCAAAGTTCAAACTTAGTTGGTTGAAATTGAGTCTCAAAATTCTGAAGGTATTCTGCCCTAATATGCCCTATTACTTCATTTGGTGCTCCACATGGTTTTACATGGCCTCCTATCCCAGCCAAGTGTTGCTTGAACCTGTAAATACCCCCTCCTGCGATAGATTTTTTGCAATATTTGCAAATCATTTTGCTATCAATCATATCACAATGAGCCCATGCAGTATCCTTGTCTTTTGGAGGCACGATGGCTACTACTTAGCTCAAGAAGCAAGCCTCAAACTCTATGTTGTTCCACTACTCCAACAAAAACTCAACTCTCCAAGCTCTCAATCAAACACACAAAATCTCCAAATGAGATGGTGTGAGACAAATGAGAGGTTTCCCTTGCTTATAAAGGATTGGAGAGGGTCTCCAAGATAGCTCCAACTCCAACTCCAAGCCTCAAAGATCACTGCTCCAACAAACACTCAACACTCTCCAAGCTCTCCATCAAACTCACAAACTACAAATGAGATGGTGTGAGACAAAGGAGAGGTTGCCCCTACTTATAAAGGATTGGGGAGGGTGTTTTTGGAGGGAAAAAACCCTCCCCTTCCCTCCAAATCAGCCCTAAACATCCTTGCTGGCCGTCCGTGGGTCCCTACAGCAACTTAGGTGCTGACTGGTCAGTTAAGGACGGAACCAGCCGGTCAGCATCGGTTAACTGGATTTTCAGGTTATATGCAGTTGCTGATTTGGTTTTTCAACTGGTTTGGACTGGCCAATGGTTTGACCGGTTTCCGGTTTGAACCGACCAAATTTTAACACTATGCTTGAACCTGAACCCACATTAACCTCGCAAACTCATCCGCAACCACAGAAGAAATCTTGCTCTAAAAGGAATCTCTGATGAAGCAAGCAACTCCCCCAGAACCTTTGATACCACCAGAATCCCTTGTCTGCTGCCTACAAGTTGAGAACTTATGGTAACCTGTAATGTCTGGGAGAGGTCGAACATGGCTCTCATGCGTCTCGGTGATGAATAAGATATTCGACAGTCGAAGAGAATCATATAATAGACATGGCGATGCCCAAAATGACCCATTCCCATTCCAACAATTGACAGAAATGGATGCCCCTTGTTTCCTCCCCCAACGATCCAGTCATTTGGAGGACCCAGAATGGGGCTTCCATCCAGGTGGAAAAGTGTCCCGAATCACTGCTTTGAGGTTCCTGATAACTGCCCATTTCCCTGCCTGACGTGTTGTTGTAACCAACTCCCTAGAGCGTTTGAGCTCAACAACTTGTGTTTTAGTGAGATCTTCATCAAGGAAGATCTTACTAGGAAGTGAGAATAGATTTCTCTTAGCTCTAAGAGCCCGAAGGCGATCAACCGCCGGCCTGAACCGGAGAAAGAGAGTGGAATCGTACCCAAGCCAAGCTCTATCAATGGTCACGTCCTGAAGATCTAGTTTTTCATAGAGGAACAGGGTCCCAACCACCATGGGGTCTGAGGATGTGAGAGGCAAAGGAAGTCCTCTCACTTTGAGGTTCAATTCTTGCGCTTGTCTAGTGTGTTCTTCCATGAGTTTAGATTGTACCACCTCCTCAACTGCGGCTAGAGGGGGAGCGAGGGGGGTATCCCTCCCTCTAGCAACCTGTGCCCATGAGCTGATGTGTGTTTCTGTTTCTTGTTTAAAGGCCACTTGCTGAGCTTTGATCTCCTCCTGTTTGTTTTTCAGATCGAGAAGTTCAGCGTGTAGATTGTCATTAGAGGGGTGGAGGTGAACTGCTTGCTCCTTGTTGTCCCTCAACAACTGCTTCAGTGAACCATTCTCGCCTTCCATTACAACTACTCTGTTCCTAAGTTCATCGACCTCTCTTATTAGTGCCTGGTTAGAGGATTCAAGGGTTTCCAATCTCCTAAATAGTTCCTGAAAATATCTGTTGTCGCGTCGAAATCCATAATTGGGCAAGGGTGACGGTTCCAACAAGATTTGAAAGAAGTCTTCGACACCTATGTCTATGTCTGTAGGAGGTCCTGACGATGTCATCACCTGCGGTTGATCCTGAGAAAGAAGCATGGAATCTTTTGAGAGCCGCTATTGTGAATTATTGTGGAATCCCAATTGTAGGCACCCAAAAAAATTTCAACTTCTCTGTGCTAAACTTGACTGTGAGTGGATCAAGATGTGGCCCGCACGAGAAATCGTTGAATAGGAAGGAAGGCCAAATCTGGTATCCAGTACTACTTTTGTAGAGCAGAAAATGCAGCAAATAATACGATATTATCGGGAGCTATAAGTGTCCATATTCGCCGCAGTGCAGATATCAAAGTGACGGCCCGACTTTCATCTTCGATAGCATCTCCTGCTTTCCACCAGCTTCCACCTGGTAAAAATGGGCATCAATTCACCTTTCAAAATATCTACTTTAATGGCTTTTTCTCGCCATAATTTTGTGTGCAATGGGGCCTCAAACAAACAAAGGAACACTCAAAAACTTCAAGATTTGGGTTGATTTCTGAAAGTACTGATGTTTTCCACATGTTTATACAACAGGGAGAGTGGACAACACACCATGTTGTACAAGTTTAGAAATCATGTACAAATCCAAAACAAGCACTGCCTTTCTTCACATGGGCAACTCATAAACCAAAATTCCTGCACCACACAG